>JANCMC010047529.1:0-188738 GCA_024363005.1 Charaxes varanes | reverse complement strand
AACCCTTGGAAAAACAAGTCCTCTCGGCACGTGAGCTGTACTTACAATTGAAAGTTTTCTTTACAAAAATAAAAACATCAAACTCCTTGGTTTTGTGCAATCTGGTGAATGGAGCTAGTTAGGAAATATGACGAAGATTACAGTTCTCGTGTGTAAGAAAAATGTACTCTTTGATTCATCACCGCATATTCAAATTTGGAATGAAATCGAGATGGTGGCCAAGGACAATTTATTAGATAGATGAAAGAAAATTATTTAATTTATGATATTGTAGAACATAGACGGCAAATTAAGTTGGTTATTTGGAACCACAAAATTCGTTTGACACACGATTATTCAATGACTATTTTTACAACACTCATATTAGTTATGTGGAAATGGATCTATGTTTTTTTATTATAATGACTTAGTGGATTAAAACATACCTTTTTCTTGACGTTGGTAGAATAACTTCATCTGTAACAAAATGAAAACATCATGAGAATTGTTGTTATTGGTTATATTATGTACATTCTATCTATACTAATATTATAATGCCGGCGCCAGACATAGTTCAAAGTGTTTGTACATTTTTGTCTTTGAAGACTACAAAGTACTACAAAACTTTGCGCAACTACACAAACTCCCCGGCGACACTACATGATCGTTGAAATGAAGCTATGCCTGACGCCGGCATAATAAAGAGGTGTCTAAAGCTTATGACATTGTCAGTTTGTAAGGGCTGACGGTAATTTCTGAATGTACTTAACCGATTTTGAAACTGTTTTCAATGTTAGAAAGGTATGTTACTCTAAGTGCTACGCCCTTTACTTTGGTACATATTTCACACGGTTGAAGCCGGGGCGGGTGGCTAGTTTTAAATAAAATGCGTTCAACTATTTCCACTTGGATTAAAATCTAAAATCCAAATGGAATTCCAAATTTCAAAAGTGTAGTAAATCAGAAAAAACCGGTTAAAGCGGGCTGAAACTGGATCTCTAGCGAGTTTTTCATGTCAATTGCTGGAAAAGCAACTTCTAGTCTAACTTAGACTTGGGCATTCGATGTAAATGTGTAAAAAACTTCTTTTTGTTGAAGTTTTAAGTTACTTTTGCAATAGCTTGGTTTTCTCTAAAAACTTACACGGAATATGTCAGCGAGTTAAGTTTTTTGTTTTGACCTAAAGTAACGTAAACTTTACGACAAATTAGCTTCAGTCTCGGAAACGGAAAATCGTTTTTTACAGGTTTTTTTTTTCAGTTTATATTAAAGGCAAGCCAATGTGTAAAATAGTTTCAAAAGCGACGAATCTACACATATGAGTTCGCGGTTAAACTTTGTATTATTGCGTATTTTCAGAAGAAATCATATTTCATAATATAATCATATTTCTGAAGAAAAAGACTTTCATATCAAACTAGCAGACTCAGCAAATGTTGTTCTGCCCGAACGTTGGGTTACTTACTACTTCTATGATATAATTGCTATAAAAATTTACAAACCCTTATACCGTGAATAAAAATATAAAACAAATAATTTACTCCAATCGAAGTATTTAATTAATAAATAAACTACTTGATCAATTACTAAAACCGTTAAACTATACCGGTTGTTCACTTTCATATTTTGCGACTTCTTAAAAAACCATACTTTGTTTGAAAAAATCCTTTCCTCCTTTCTTTATTTTAATCGGTAAAGAATAGCGAAACATTTAAACTACACCGGTCGTTCGCGAGATGAAAAATCGCTAAGTCTTTTGATATTTTGCTTCATCATAAAAAACCGTAGATTAAAAAATTGAAATCGGATTATTTCGACGGACTATAGCCGGATTACCGGGGGATTTGTGGCGTTGGGAAGTGTGTTTGCGATTCGCGTCGGTGGTTCCGTATGGATTAAAAAAGATTCTATTTTACCAACAAGAGTCGTGGATTTGTAGAATTTTGGATTAAAAGGATACCAGCAGTGTGGAAATTCTGTCTATATATTTAAAAAAAACAATGTTAGGATTATTTTGATATACGTTATTAGAGTTTTTCAGGAACCAAAGTTTAAATAAGAAATTATCAATTTTCTTTGAAATATTATGCCTTCAGTTCTGTTGTCACACCTGTTAATGTTTTGTCAAAAACTTGTGTCTAGAGTGCTTACGTATACCGGGTATTGAACCAAGGACCTTTTAATAAATCACCTCAGTTATACACAAATGAACGTCAAAGATATGTTGCTGAACATTCATTTCTTCATCATCGTATGGGTATATATTTTTTAAATTTTAAATTCTCTACATTTAAAACTTTTTACATTCCCTGTGAATTAAAAAAATCCTATATTTTTATTCAGATCTATTTAGGGGTCTTAAATCCATTTAGAATTTCACCAAACCCGTTTAAAACAAACATATACCTCTTAATATAAGTACATAAGATATATCAAATCTGAAAGGATTTACAAGTTAAATAACCATATCTTTTTTAAAATATATGTATGATCGATTTTAATAGCGACCAGCGGAACCCTAAAACGAATATTCTCGCTAATTGCCGTTGTTGAGAATAGAGACATTTTTAATTAACTTTAGAATTAAGCTAAATTATGATCCTCTTGTTTTGTGTTGAACGAATGGACCGGAGAGGTCGCGTATTAAATTGTTATTAATTTTTATATTTTGCGCAAAACTGCGAAAACTTTTGGTCGTAAAAACAATTTATTATGTTCATTAAACAATTGTAATTGTAAAAAAAATGTTACACAGTCTGCGTCTGTTACATAGAACTTCATAATAGGTATGTATCAGTAATTTGAGAATTAATTATGTTTATTACGAGCATAAAAAAGGTAATTTAGTTTTAAATGAATATAAAATTATGTGTATGAAAGAATTTACAGAATACAGTAGACACAGTTTTATCAAAATTTACGATGATATATTTCTATAGACGCATAGGTTTATACTTAATGTTTTAAATTCAAGTTATTTAAAATAATTTGCCGCCTTCAAAATTATACTATTGCATTATAACAAAAAAAAACGAGAATGTCTATTGAATTAGTCTGGCTCAAAGTCCAAGTTCCAGAGTCTATATTAAGCTTCTTATTAGAAAAAAAACTTTTTTTTTTGCAACAATCAAATCGATGATTAATTTTTAAAGCACAGTTAAGAGTTTCAAGTATGAAAGTTATTGGAAGGGTTACGATCGCGTTTTTCAAATTTTCTGTCGCCAATTAGCAGTTTAAAGTTTAAATTGAAATGAACTGAGCGCGCCATTTTCCGAAGTTATTTCTAACATCGCTCAAGATTTTATTGGTGATTGCTTTTTATATATTTTGTGTGGTAATTTACTGCTTTGCAGTACTTTGTTAATTTATTGCGGTTTGGATTTTAGCTTGGGTTGTTCTCAATTTAATTTTGATTTATTGGTGTGTTTTGACTCTTGAGTAAAAAAAACTTTGTTAAAAATTAAAGCGGTTTTGCTTAGATACCTTCAACATTTTTTTAATAATAAGTTACATTATACTATATAATTCTTTAAACAATTATGTCAACGGGGGCGTAGCTCAGATGGTAGAGCGCTCGCTTAGCATGCGAGAGGTACCGGGATCGATACCCGGCGCCTCCAAGTTTTTAATTTTTTTTTTTCAATATTAAACTAATCAAATATTTAAAGACCGTTTATATTTATCGTTTATAAATAAATATTCGATTTAATCGTGATACGTCAATTATCATCATTTTAAAATTTTTATCTTAGGATAAAGAAAAATAAGACAGTTTGGTCGCGTTATGTGTTGATTAAAGTGTGTTTAATTATCTTTTTTACTTTAATTTTTGTTAGTTTTTAATAAAAACTATTATCGATATTGGGATTGTAATACGTGTTGTGTTATATAAATTTAGTACCATTTACCAAAACCGCGGCGCTAGTTGTCTTCAAGAACTTTGTCAAGAAATGCAGTTGTATTTCACGTTAAAACCATTCGTGCGTTAATAATATACAATGCTGTAATCTTATTTGTTTTGTACGTTTGTATTCACTTCAAAACGTTCTTCATTCGGGTAGAAGCGTCGATAATCTTTTACAATAAGACATGAATATAAAATTGCTTATGCTTCCTAGTTATCTTACTTTAAGCAATCCTTTTAGTAACTTAAACATAAACTTAAATAGTAATATAACTAAAAAGTGATGGAATGTATAAATTTGCGGGAACTTCAGACCACTTTATACTACATTATGAGCAATTACTTCCTTGATTTCTTTACTGTTATTATTATTATTAGAGGTAAAATGGATTTTTCCTCTCTTTTTACTGGAGTAGAATCTTAGCACAGTACTTCAACAGTAATATTTCCGTATATTTGCATATTATATACATGTTCCGAATATATTTTATAAAATTCATTATAATTATCATGGTTAGCCGTTAATACCCCACTGCTGGACATAGGCTGGGCATAGACTGCTGGGCTGGGCATATGTCTCAATGTTCGTATTTGTTTTTGATTCCAGTTGCGCCCAGTTTGATGATCTTTAAAGTATAATTTTATATTTACTTCGGAGCTAATGCATAATTACGTTGCTGCTATCCCTTGATTGGTTTTGATTTCAGATATTTTTGGAATACTGATTGATCAAAAACATGTTTGTTGGTATTTGGTGTCTTCGAGTTTTGTTGGTTTTTATTTGTTTGATGAACCTGGACTTTTATGTGGGGGGGAAATAATATCTCGGGATATTTGTGGCACCTAGACCTTTTTTTTTGTACATTGTTGGTTTTCCTCATGCCATCAGAGCGGAATAGTGCTTCCCTGGCCATTATTCTGCCGTTTTCCATCTTGACTTGCATCGTCATCAACAGAAAAGTATCCCGGAATATCCCGGAGTGGAACCTCCGTAAGGCATGAGCCAGTTTCTGCAACTAAACCAGCTCCACAAATAACGAATTTTTATTCCTGTGGGTTCAGCTGGTGAAGTCGAGAAGGTGGTATCAATAGGTGGGAATAAATCAATCGTCAAGAAATGTTTGTGCTAGGCCCAAAAGTACGGTCGAAGAACCTTGTATAAAGACTGCAAGATCTGGTTGAAGAATCCTCTCTCCCAGATTACTATCGACCGTAGGTACTGCCTCATCAGGACTCCCAAAAAAGTGGCCGTGTTTCCAAAAATTAAATAAAAATTTTTGTATAAACAAAGACAGAAAATAACATCGAATGTAAAGTGTAAATGTTAATGTACTGTTTACTAGTTGCTATTACTGTAATCCCCCCTATAACACGTTATGTTTATTACACATCATAGAAAAACGCGCTGTAGGATTATCCTCGTACAACGCGCTTGTACGGTCCTGAATTAGCATAATAAAATATTATATATTACAGAATAATATTAATTCGTTATAAGAGCACCGTGTTATAGGGGACTAAAGTATTTATTAGAAAATGATGAAAGCTAAAATATAAAATCTATTAAAGTAAAAATAGCTGCACAAAAGGTGTACACGTAGTATGAATTTATATAAATCATAGTAAATTTTAAATAATCATAGTTTTCTTTGCAATGTAAATGTATTAAAAATGCGTTACCGAAAAAAAATCTATTTTCTTGATTGGAATGAACAAATTTAAACCCTTGTATCTCTGATACGTCGTTAAAATCAAAAATTTTAAATTGTTTGTTTGTGGGGTTTACTAGCGTAATGTCTTTAAGTGGCATTTGATTTTCAACATTTGAACAATTCAGGGATATATGAGCTAGTTCGAAAACATTTAGTATATCTCCATAGTAAGATAAAGTAATCTATTTATGTCAAATTTGATATGACCAAAGCGAGCATTGGCATTTACGGCGAGAATACTTGGAACTTTTAAATCTAAGCCCTTAACTTAGCGATCGATTTAAATGCCGACCACTGATTGGGCCACGACCTCCTCAAAGTACATACAGGTACATATTATATAATCAAAGTAAAGTTTATAGTGGCAATACTGAACTTTTTATTTCCGGGTAAAGTTTTCTTCTTAATTTTCTCCTAAAAGTTTTTCTAAACATTATTTATAATTCAAACTTTCTCAGAAGATAACATCTTTTTACTCTTTATATAATATATATTAAGAGTAAGTCTATAAAAGGAGTTCTAAATTCAAAAACTTCTATTTATGAAGAAATAGCCATTGCCCAAAGAAGTTCTTTATTCAAATATTATCGTATGTTCGAAATTATTACGCCTACAAACTGTTCCAAATTCAAATAATCAAAAGGTATACATATCACAGACAATAATAACAGTCAAGGGAAATGCGCCGACCATTTCCGTTCGTACAAGTTCAAAATTCAAAGTCAATGCGAATAAATATTATCAGCTCCAGATTGATATATTGACGAATATTTTGGGTTGAACGTGAAAGCTGTTGCTTATTGATGAACCGTTATTTATTACGGGCGCACTCCGCCAGATGAGAAATGTGAATAAACTCGATACATAAACATCGCGCTTTAGATATTTGCTGCGATTTTCTGAACGCTATTTGATAAGTACGCTTCAGCGTACTCCAATACTTATTTTTAACAGACGATTTCTCTTCCTTAATTTCTTTAATGTGATTGAATATTAGACTGAGTATATTTGAATAATTTTTGGGAGCGATTTCCTGAACGGTATTTGATGCTCATGCTTATATATTTATCATTCGATTTACTTCCGTCGACGTTGTGTAGCACTAAATTTAGGCAGAATGTTTGATTAATTTAAAGGCACGTCAGAATGGGTGAAGGCTCCATCGGTGGGCATATTTAAATAATAGTGGTTTGGTTCGTTTGTCATCTTCTATAAATTGTTTAACCTACACACTTGAAGTTGAAATCTAAAAGAGACGGATTTTTTAGTAATCTCCATGGATTGACATGCCGGTATGGAGTCCATCGTTTTGCAGAGGAATGAAGAAGGGCAGTGCCTGGGACTTGTGACACAAGTGTAGATTTGAGGATCCCTTTAACGTGCTCTTCAACCGTTGAACCAATGAGGCTTAAACTAAACCATAGACATTAAGACATCACGATTATAGGTATGAGGTTTCAATTAATATCGTATTGATTTGACGAGGGATTAGTTAATGGAATTGTATTCTGTATGGACCGTTAATCCCCTACATATGTAATGTCACGACATACTAATATGAAATGCGATTGTGTATTTGTCAGCGTGTTACGCTTTCACGCCTCACTCACTCAAACAATCATTTTAGTTACCCTTTCTTAGGGTTACAGAAAATACAATTGTCCCAAGACAACAAGTAACAGAGACAAATAAATACTTTAACGCAAGTAATGTTGACGTCGCAGCAAAAACTGCTGTTCCATATCATAATCATCCACTTTGACTTTGAATTTGACCTAATATAGGTCAAACGCAGACTGGACAAAGCGCTGAATTCCCTAAAGTAATTCAGCTTTATTACTCTCAATAATTCTACAAACAATTATTGATAAACGATGTTTAACTTACGAATGATGTAATTACCTGTAATTAAGAATTATAATTATTATGGTTAATTAATCAAAAAAAATCTGTATATGCGTTATTATAAGTTTTTGTTGGTAATTCTAATAAATAAATAAATAAATAAATAACATCATTTCAGCCTGGGGACGTCCGCTGCTGAACAGAGGCCTTCTCCTTTAAACTCCACGAATGGCGATGTTCTGCCGCTTGTAACCAGCGACATCCTGCGTACCGGACTAGATTGTATAAACGTATACGTTATATACGGGCTGTATATCAAAACTTTGTACTTTTCGGGTTATAAGTTTGATTGAGATCTCACTTATTCTGAATTTAAATGAACATCGGTCGGGATTATAGGAAAACTTCGTCCGGCTCTCCTTGAAATTCCGACCAGGTTCTGTGATGAACGACGTGCGCAAATGACCTCAATTTTTTAAACGGCTAAGCTATTTTGAATGAACTTTGAATTAGTACTTCCTTAGTTAGACTAGGTCAAGCCAGATTTTCTAATGAGGCATAAAATTAAAAGTAAAGTACTATTTCTAAGAAAAAAAAATTGTTCATATTCAGTCATATGCAAAGTATATATCTTGTCTAGCCAGAATTGGTATAATTCTACTTTAGCTATTTCTTATATTATACAGAAGTTATGTATCTTAAAGTATATTGCAAAAGGATTTTGCATTAGTGCTATTGATAGAACTCATTCCCATTTATATAGTGTATAACCTCTATTGATGGCTCCCACGTAAATTGTCGTAACTCGAAATTCTCAACTTCACTGTAGAGCGTTACAAACACATAAATTGAAACACAATCGTCATTACTTCATATATTTTTGTATAGAAATGTATATTCAATAATTACAGTATTGAATACAAAAATATAATAAGTAGTGACGATTTAATTATAATTTAATTGTTTACAACACTTTACTGTAAAGCTGGGAATTTGGAGTTACGACAATTTACGCGGGAGCCATCGTATGGGACTATATCGAGAAAAAACAATTACATATTAACTGTTTTTTCTCGATATAATCCCATGCGTACGTACAGTTTTCAATACAAGCTACAAATACAACGCAGTAATTCCCGAAAACCTTTAATCCCCATGTTTATATGGATATTTGAAATACATAGATAATCCCCGTTATTCTAATCTATTAAGTAGCACTTCGATGTTCAAATAGTGCGGATTTAAATTGGTAGCATAATTCAAAGCGAGACATGTCTTAGAATGTATTAACGGAGACGCTGCGTAGAGAGTGGGACTAACGCAAATCTAGGTTACGTAAACTTTATAGCGTTATTTTAATATTATGAGACAGTGAATTTACTTCTTCTTCTTCCTCGCGTTGTCCCTGTCAATTATCCGGATACGCTTAGATTGCAGAGGACATGGCTATGGGGCGAGTTAAGATGAACCCCCTGAACCCCTGAACCTCTACAATTTCACTACTAATATCACGAATTTATATTGATTGAGATGCAATGTTTTACATACATTCCGTAACCAGAGAGGAGGTCGGATATTTGAAAACCAGTGATAGAATAGGTCAATAAAGATAATTTATTTATTCATATTTTATACTCAGTAGACATCACCTGGTGGTTGAAACACGGTCACAAATCTTTAGATTTGTGTCCTTAAATAATCATTTATCTAAAGCTAAGTAATTAAATTTCCCTGGTTCCTAAATTAGTTAAAAACTAATGACGACGCGTATCGTTCTTGGTGGTATTCTTGTGTCAAAAGCTTTATGACGTCACAAATCAAAATCTATAATTTTTATTTTTTATCACAATATACTACAAAAAAATATTAAAATTGCGGTTCTATCGGTGTGACGTCGTACCAATGGATTCTTCAAATTTGGTCAGCCGCTGCAGGAATTCGAAGTCCTTTATGTACTTCCTGTCTCCGAGCGGCTCTTGGTCCTGCAGCGGATGTGGGCGATCTTTGGTCCAAACTTCTAGAAGATCCGGCTCGCGATACCACAGCGCTAGACCGAACACTCGGTCGGTGACCTGTTTATTATGATTTCGATATGATACATACAAATAAAATTGAAGTCTAAAATATTATTTTTTTTACTAATGGTATGACTATATTTGCGATACCTATGGCAGAAATGCAAGTCAAAACATTTTTGTCCGTCTGTCTGTCTGTTTGTTCCGGGTAATCTCCGAAACGCCTGGACGAATTTCAATGAGACTTTCATTGGCACACATCTTATGTTGCAAGGTGTAACAAATTGTACTTCAGTTTTAGAAAAGTAATCAGCCTTCCGCAAAAAAAATATAAACCCTCAAAATTTAACAAAACCACTGAATGCACGCGGGCGAAGTCGCGGCTTACAGCTAGTTATATATACAACTGTGGCATAGGTAATAGAAGAGATGCCCAAAATTTAACCAAGAATATACAAAGATCAAAGTACAGGAAGCCCTATAACGCGGTAGAAGTATTCCGCGTTATAGGAAAACGTTGTAGAAATATTTTCGTTTAACGCGCTTGTACGACCCCCTATAACGCGTTATATATAAATGAAACGTTTAATTTTTTTCGCTAAAGGGGATTTAAATAGAATATTAAGAAAAACTATGTTATGAATGGAATATGCGTATCTTATTAAAACCAAACTAAGAACATTTAAATAAAAAACTTATGCATATGTAACTAAAATATAAGTCAACTTATATAGAAATATAATGTAAAAGTAAGTAAAACTATCGAGAATGTTCGTGCTAGGCCCTCAGATTTATATTCCCTAAGGATACATAATTCCTCTCTGCACATAAAAATTAATTTTAGGCTACAGGCAATTTTGGATATCCCTTTTTCGTAGACAATACACTACCTGATTATTTTTCATAAATTAGTTAATATTATGCATTCAATTAAATATAAATATTTCAACGAAAATTAAACTTGGCGGATAAACAAAAGGCGGATCAACAAATTCCTCAAAAGCTGGCAGCGCACTAAAAGCTCCCCTGGTACTGTAGATGTCCATGGGCGACGATGCGATCACTAAGGTGACAAGTATGCTCGCTTGCCCGCTTAACCCATAAAAAAGAAACTTGCATCTAGTTAAGTTTCACATGTTTATAATATTCGATTTAAACCCCCTTAACGAGAAATGTTAACCGTGAATCATTTGTACATAACGCGTTATACGAGGTACGACCTCGTATAACACGTTATGCGGTAATACTGCTACAACGCGTCTTCCTATAACGCGGAACAAATCTACCGTTCTACGGTGGAGGGATTACTGTGATGTTATTGGTACAAGTAATAAAATGTTCATTGACCTATGTTCTGTATGTATAAAATGGATAGAGACTAATGATACGATTCGGAAGAGTCGAGCCACGAGAAGAATCAGCAAGAAACTCGTTAGCCACTCTTTTAAAAATAGTTCTTACAGAATTGGGCAGCTTTGCCATTAAAATAAATCCTAGTAAATTTTTGCTCTGGATAGTTGATCGAGGTTAAATACGTATTACATAAATCAAGTGGAATTACCAAAATATGTCAATTGTTTAATATTTTAAAAATATAAGTCATAAAAATTAAATTAAAAACAAGTCACGTGACACCGAACAGCAATCAGAACGCACAACGTCACATCTTGCAAAACAAATTGTTGTTGTTAACGTATGTTTGTATGACAAGACGTTACGTCAAAAAGTAATCCCCCCTACATCACGGTGCTCTTATAACGCATTATTATTATTCTAGAAATATATATTTTATATTATGCGCATTTTGAGTCGTACAAGCGCGTTGTACGAGAATAATCATACAACGCGTTTTCCTATAATACAGAATAAACCTAACATGATTACAGTACAATACCGGATTACATTACACTATATTTATGCCAAATTTAATACTCCTCTGCCACCGCAATTGTTATTTCTTCTTTTTTTAATTTATGGCACACAAAACAGGTTACAGCTAAAAGTGTATAAAATATTCTAATAGTAGATATATTCTAAGCTAAAACCCAGAGCATATCTACACGTCACGGTTAAAAATAAATATACATATATACTAAGTACAAACGTTAAAATGTAGTAAAGTAGTGGCATTTCACATAACTTATACAATTTAATATATAATAGTCAACAAAAAATTAAAAAAAACTTAACATTTTCGTGAAACGGTACCGAAAGTTATCGCTTCACATAGCGATATATATATATATCTTTTTGTAACATAAAGTATTAAACATATACTCACTGGCACAACAGATCCATAGACGTGCAGCTCTCTAACAATACTGCACTGTACAAAGTCCGAATCCGGTCCAGCTTTCAATTCTGGTCGGTATGTATATTTGGAACACTTTCTGAGACGAAGCAGACCCACCAGTACATCTTGATCTGGGTCTTCATACGATAGGAAGGTCTCCCATCCATCATTAGCTACATAGTCTCGTCTTATAAGCTCCACCTAAAATAAGCCTATTATTAAGAAATCTGTAACATTTTTCTTATCACAATACAAATTATAAAAAGTAAAAAAATACTGCACTCTCTGTAACACTAGACTTCGACCCTGTGAGTTCAGTGATTTTATTAAATTTTCAGGGTTTTTATGCGGAACCCTAATTATTTAGGTAAAAGCAAAGTAGCTATGTTATTCCTAGTAAAGCCAGCATACAATTTACATTCTTTGAAACAAACAGTATAATTGCATGGATGAGAAGCTAAACTACTTTGCTTTAATCCGCGAATGAGTAAAGCAAAGTAGTTTAGCTTCTCATGCATGTCACGGATTTCCGCAAAGTAACGCCTGATTCTATCAATTAGTATAATTTCAACTGATGACAATTGATTTTAAAGCATGTCTTTAAAAAACGTTTGTTGTAAATATGAATTTATTTTATAGGTTTTTATGGTCTCACTATGTGTTATGAGGAGGTCGTAGCTTAATCAGTGGCCGGCATTTGAGCCCATCGCTAGGTTAAGTAGCTCTTACTGCGACCGGATGGATGATAGATGGATGAACAATTCTAACACTGGTTTTCAAATTTATGAATAAATAGGCTCGTTTATTTTATTTCTTTGCATTTTACCTCAAAAACATTTTTTGATGGCCTCTCTTAGACCACTCTCATCTATCCAGAGCTAACCAAATCCACTTATTTCCTGCAAATGCGTCCAAGTCCTCGCGCCACCTCTTCCTCGGCCTACCTGGTCTTTGGCGGCCCATAAATTAATTGATAAAATTCAATTATTAATTTATGAAATATTTTTCTATTATCAGACAATAAAATTTCCGTTGTAATTCAGTAATATACAACTTTAACAACAATAAACGACTTTAAATGTCAGAACTGGAACAAACTGAAATAGGTCCACACGGGAAGCACCAACTTTCAAATAAAAAGAGAATCATCTAAATCGGTTTGCCCAATCGAAAGTTCAACACACTTAAAAAATACAGTCAAATTGAGAACCTCCTTCTCTTAGCAAGTCGGTTGAAGAAACATCTTCAAGTAAAATATGATCTTATTGGGGTATGCTTATCGGCAGGTATGGCGACATCCTTGGAGAAGATCGTATCACAAGCGAAGAAAAGCTCAATGGGAGCTCCAATCCGATTATTGTGACACGGTATGTACAAGTGATTGTATGTCGACCAAGAAAGTGCTTAACCATTGTGGATAACAGTTCATAGGTTAAGAATATTTTGCTAAGGGTTATTGTTAGAAATTAACGTACTGCATAACAAGCAAAAATGACCCTTTTAACTAATTGACGTGCAAACGACATTCGACCTTAGCGTGGCAAACCAATATCTTTGTCGACTATACAATCGTTATAATAAAACTTAGTTTCTATACTAGTATTCAATTAAACTTTGTTCTATTACAAACTAGCTTTTACCCGCGACTTTGTTCGCGTTAAGTAAGTGAATTTGTTAAATTTACTTCGAGGGTTTTCCTCTTTTGTGCTGAACCCTAATTATTTTGATAAAAAAGTAAGTTACTCTACTAAGTATGGTCCAACAGTTACGGAGATTACCCGGAATAAACAGACAGACACACCGAAAGACACAAAGATGTTTTAACTTGCGTTTTTGCTATAAGTATAAATTTGCAATACCTATACGATACAGTCTGTTTACAGACCCTTCAATTTTATTTATATGTGTAGATTTAAAAAAAAAACAGTGTTTATCTCAACTCTTTTTCTTTTAAAATAAAGAAAATGTGTTTATGGTACAAAATTTTTGTAACTTGGTAAACGTTATCCAATTTTCTTGTGTGTTTGAGAGGTATCGTGAGTGGTTTCATTTCATGATCCCAGATCAGGCTCCATTATTTATTTATTTTTAATTTTATGTAAAACACACTATTTTGTCATAGTTGTTATGCCTACGCCTAGACACCATCTTATAGCAAAATGTATACACGTGTGTTTAAATCATTTGGCATTGGTGTGCGTGAACTATTATTTTAATAATTTTGTATATGTATTATCCATATTTCGTAAAAATATTAACATTCGCACACCCTTCTCTATATAAACTATACTCGTGCCAAATTTCGTACTGCTCCGTACGCTCAATTTTCATAAAATGCTACCGAAAATTTTCGCTACGCATGTTAATGTATTCCTTTAACGAGTATAAACAGGTGTAACATTATTAGATGTTTCGTAGTAATATATCAAATTTCTAATATTTTGTTAGTACTTTAATCTGGAATGCTTATTAAAGTAACGTTAAATATAACGTTCTCACAATAATTTAACCAAAAAGAAATTAATTAAACAACGCGTTTAGAAAAATGGCCAACAGCAGACACCACCCGAAAATAAATAAAAAAATAGTTGCTTGAACGCGATAATCTCAGGAACTACTGGTCCGATTTCAAAAATTCTTTTAATAATAAATAGCCCATTTATTGAGGAAGGCTATAGGATACATACACTCACGCTAAAAGTTTCCATCTAATTTTACGCGGACAAAGTAACAACTATTATGTTATACTCTCCGACTACATCTGTAAAAATCCGCATGCGTAAGGGGTCCTTTCATCATCCACAAGACGTCCACTGCTGGACACATGCCACCTTCTTCATTTCACAACAATATAGGTCTTCCTGGAGATCAGAAACAGTAAAATAAAACATATCTGTACAAAACCAATAACTTCAAGCCCATCTTATAGGCCCTTATCCTTAACAAATAATGAAAGAATTTATTGCTTATTCGCTCTCGTAATATATAATGACATCAGAAGCGGGCGCGTGTGAAGATAAAACGTACTTTGGTTACCATCCTTCCATTTCGTCGCGTCTCATATTACTGACGAGGATAATGAGTTACGTTGTGCCGGGAGATGTAACGATGAATGTCGTTTCTCATTTGATAATTTATGTCATAATTACACTCTATATTCACTTCTGAATCTTTATAACTATACTAATATATAAAGCTGAAGAATTTATTTGTTTGTTTGCTTGAACGCTCTAAACTCAGGAACTACTGGTTCGATTTCAAAAATCCTTTCAGTGTTAGGTAGCTCATTTATCGAGGAATCCCATAGACCATATCGTCACACTAAAATTGAACCTTTGTGTAACTAATTTTACGTGGACAAAGCCGCGGGCACCGCTAGTATTATTAATAAGGAAAACTTCTATTTGCAAATAAATTCTAAATCAATGTTGCAGTAGTTCTCAAACTAAGGAAAACCTGTATTTTAAGAACTACCTTCCTTAAACAGGGAACAATTTTAGCAATAAAAAATAATAATACGTGTTTGGGTGTGTGAGTGTGATAGTGACTGTATGTGTGTTACACTCTAATTTTTAAAAGTTTTTCCGTTGTAGCATAGCTAAGGATGAGAAGCCATGAATTAACTTTCTATATATAATGTAATTATTTATATATTGTTCGCTTCAGAATACCAAGTGACCACGGTCCTCAGTAATGAGATTACGATAAGAGAGACAGAGAGAGGGAATGTAGTTCAAGTCAAGCTTATGTGGATAAAATGTAATTCTACTATTATTTATTGTTGGTATTTTTATTGAGGGCTTAAATATACCTACTTTGTCCCTTCCATTTTCTTTATATATTACACTAGCAGACACGACAGACATTTTGCCCGATTAATGGTCAGAAGAATGGTCCGGTAAGAACGCCATCTATTGGAAGTTCTCCGAAGAAAGATCCTACTATTTTTTTAGGATTTTTTAATATTCCTTTCTTTCTTTTCTTTTAGTCCTTCCCTGAAATAATGCAAATAAAATATAACAGACACAAATCAACGGACGCCGCCGTTTTGTGTTATAGCGAGACACATATCATATTTGGGGCATATTTTTTTTATTTATATTATTTTTTAGAACCCTAATTTCTATTTCAGCAAATTCTTGAATAGGATGTTGAATTGAGGAAATTGACCTGTATTGCTCTTCTCGTGGTGAATTCAATTACACTGCCTTGAAAGTTACTTGTATAGGTATATATTAGGTACTAGCTCGCTGCGTGTGCCACTCTTATCACCAAGAGGTTTAAAAATAGTTTTTGGATGAGGAATTATATCATGTTTATAAATAGACCTTCACAAATAATGCATTATTTTAGAACAAATTTGCTTAGCATAAAAAAGGTTATACTGAGCTAACCTTAAAAGAAAGACATATGCCGTCGCGGACTTTTATTTATAGTTTTAAAAGGGAACAATTCTGTCATACATGACTTTTGCGAAACTTTAACCATTTACGCAGCACACGCAGCGGAAGCTCTGAAATGGAAAAAACATCCCCGATTTTGAAATATTCTTCATTGGTGCTCCGCTCCTATTAGACTTAGTGTGTTGATATATAGCCTATAGCCTTCCTCGGTAAATGGGCTATCTAACACTGAAAGAATTTTTCAAATCGGATCTGTACTTCCTGAGATTAGCGCGTTCAAACAACAACAAACTCTCCAGCTTTATATATTAATATAGATAAATTATATATTATAAACTGATTTTTAAGTTTTAGTAGATTACTATATATGTAGCAACACATCGAATTAGTATTAAGTATTCTGTAAAGATTTTTGTGAACGGAAATAAATAAATATTTAAAAGGTTTTAGAAGTTCTGTAACTCATGTTTTATTCTTTTTTTTTATATTTAAAAATTTTTGTACAGGTCTCACTTAACTGCTCCTAAACGCCAGTGCCTATGTCACTGAACCAAGCTTAAATCGCTAAATGGAATCAATAATCTGAAATTTATCATAGGATATATGGTACGTGGGTGGGTGTGTGAGTCGACGCTAGGTTAAACAGTTTTTACCGCGACCGCGTTATACATGAATAATCTATCCTAACATTGGTTTTTAAAACCTCCTAACTCCGTGATACGGAAGGGACGTAAAACAGTGGGTCCGATTAATGTCACTGACGGATATTAATCGTGATATTTTAGAAATTGTGCGGGTTCCTTAGACGACGTCGGATGACCTTTGGTTATCTTAACTCGTCCCAAAGTTACATTCTCTGTGAATTTAAGCCTGGTACTGAACCGGGATAACGCTAAGAAGTAGAAGGGTATATGGTAGCCAGCCAAGGCGACCGCCTATCGTAGGATTAATATCATCATCGGCATATTGCAGTCAACTGCTGGACATAGGCCTTCTCCGAATCGTGTCATTTAAACCCGTCTTCGGCTTGACGCGTCCAACATCTGCCAAAAACCTGTCGCAAGTCGTTACTACCTAGCTATAGGGCGTCCTACACTACTATTACCGAGACGCGGTCTCCACTCAAGAACTCGTCTACCCCAGCGGTTATCGGTTCGACGACTGATATGGCCAACCCATTGCCACTTTAGCTTGCTAATCTATTGTGCTATGTCGGTGACCTTAATTCTCTGTCGGATAACTTCGTTACGAATTTTATCCTTCAGAGAAACTCCGAGCAAAGCACGTTCCATAGCTCGCTGAGCGACTTTAAACTGCCGTACCAGTCGTACTGTGAATGTCCACGTACCGGCACCGTTATCACGGTTAATATACAACCGGAACCAGGGGTAATATATAACTGGACAATTTTCGTACGTAGGTGGGTCCAGCAGCCGTGGCGACGAACGATAGGAAGCGAATATATACGAGTATGGTATCAAATAAAAAGGTTTGATACGTATATCGGATTATGTCACATGAATTCTAAAGGTGTAAATTATTTTAAGCCTCGACAGCCCAATGATAGAAGGACATGCTGGAATCCTTAAGGTGTTCGGTTTAGACCCGGTCTTTTTTAATACATTATTTAAAAAATAAATTGACGACAAACGCTAATGTTGGACATATTTAAAGATTTCCTACTATTCATTAAATAAAAAGTAACCAAGAGCGAATCGTGATACGCATATATAGAAGGGTTCCATAGCTGATACTCTATAAAGGTATTTGATAACAACTTCAAAACTTGTTGTCCAATTTCATTTCAAAAATTTTCCTAATGAGTTTTTAGCATGTTCAACATAAAAAAGTTCAAATCTCTATTTCCAATAGTTTGGAAATCCTTCACCGTACGAGCGAACAGACGAACGCGACAGAGTGAAAATAAGGATTCTTTATAGGATTACGGAACCTTAATAAAACAGACACGAAATAAAATGCACAATAAATTGTTCCATTTTAAAACTTTAGCTCCATTTCCAAGACGATAAAAAGCGAGTCCAATGACGTGTATCGGATTTGAACCCCACAAAGACTAGTTATAATTACCGCATTCTAAATCAATCGCATCACAATACCAAAGCGATATGTCAATCGATTTGTTCCGGCGGCCATTTTTACGTGCACAAACAAACAGACGTTCCGTGATCATGACGTGTTTATTTTCACTGTCACATATCTATAATTGTATAGCAATCACATTCGTTTGTGTTTAGCTCTGCATAGGATCAAGAATTCATGCTCGGGCTTATTTTTTATATTACAAAAATGCAAGGGGGCATTTGAATGTGATGTTTTTAAACAGTCTTGTTTTGTTGCAGGTAATGACAAATTCTACGATGGAAACGTGAGTTTATCTAGTCTCTTCTTATAATTTAAGTACATAATATATATGTTAAATATTTAAAAACACAAACACCGGCAGAATTAGCGGAACATAAAAAGAAGGGAGAATATAAAATAGTTAGGTTTATTTTTAAATAATTATGAAAAATGAAATAACAATTAAATTAACATGTTTTGACATTAATACGCAATAATACTTAAAGTTTAATAAAAAAACTAAACCAAACATTTGATTTTTTTTTATTTTTTGACTGTTTACAATTTATTAAATAAATGTTTAATATCGAGTGTTTCCCTGCGCTCTGATTAATTAATACGTCTGGGCATGCTGCGAATGGTCTAATATAAATGCATTTTGTTTACCTTAGCGTTTTTTTCAATGAACTTTACGTAAATAGGTACGGTATCACTAATTAATGTCAAAACATGTTCATTTAATTGTTTTTTTTATTTGTCATTATTAATATTATAAAAACAAATCTAACTATGTTTCGCTAATTCTGCCGGTGTGTTTGTATAAAAACATAATATTTGTGCACGAATCTTAAAATTGTCAGAAATGACTACAGATCTGTTTAAATCGAGAGTTGTCTACTTGCAATGGATACTTAAAAATACAATATTTATTTGGTCCAATGACTTCCATTATTCATTTCCATGTTGCAGTACCATAATTTCTTATAGGTAACGCGGACGAACAAATACACGTGGTTGTTATAAAAACGGTATTCGCAAAAAGTAATATCACCTTCTACTCCTTGGGTCGTGAGTTCGTTTCGCGCCTCGAGTCTGGGTGTATTATCTATATGTATATATTCCTACAAAGTATATTTATGTATGTCAAGCGTCAGTTACCTATACACGGGCATTAAGTTGTCTACTTTAGGAACAGACGTCCATGTGTCACATAGTCTCATGTATGTACGTATGTTGGATACAATAAAGATGCTAATTGATTATGCGGTGTAGATCAATTAATATCAATCGAGCATCGTAGCATAAATACACGGACACAAATTGACGACGTGAAAACGTGGTTTCAATCAATTAAAAGCTTTTAAGCAGCATACGATGTATATTTTTAAAATATTTCAGTTACGTTAATGCATAATTATCATTTACGTTACTTAATTGCTTGCGGCGCAAAGGTAATACTGTCCCCCTTCCCCGCGGGACTACAGTCGAACGGAATCTTTCCCTGTAAATAGGGAAATTGTTGTATGTTAAAATTTTTAATTACTTCGTGGAACATTTAAGGCCTGGTCTCGTAATTATCAACGTGAAATGATATGAAAGTATTATTTTTAATTACGGTTCACTTTAAAGTTCATATTATTTTTGCAGCTCCATGGGGTGAATCTTCCTCTTTATTTGTCTGATAACGGGTTAGATCCGCTACGGGTACTCGACCCCAGTCTACTCTAGCTGCTATCATCACTACCCCTATATCAACCGTGACAGTAGTATCCGCATTCTTTTTCTCCTCCTTTGTACCATCCCTTCCTTTATTCGTATCTATTTATCTAATTATAGGTAGTAACACGTTTTTGGGCCTGCAACCAAATTGGGTCGGCGCGTCCGGGCCTCTACCTCTACCTCTTTCTTGCATAAGATCCCTGTAAAGTGGCGGCAATGCTGTCATTTCAAGCGATGGTATTATTGTCGTTTCTTTCGGTTTGTGCGAGTTGTCGGTGGCCTAAATCATTATTTAAAGGCCGCCAACGCATCTGTGAGCCATCTAGTGGTGCAGGTGTCCATGGGTGTTGGTAGTCACTTAGGTGATTAATCGCCTGCTCGTTTGTCCCTTGTAATATTAAAAAGCACAAACAATACTTTAAACTATTTATCTGAATACAACACAGAAACAATTATTAACTATACGATGAGGGTTGAGGTTAAGATCTCTCAACAACCAACAACAATTTGATCACAAATCTTTATTTCACTTGTTGCCACTTTGAGGTTTATCACAAGACTGACTCGACTAGTTCAAAATGACGCGAATGAAGGGAATTGAAGGTAAGAATGACTGACGTATCAAAAGGTAACAATCATTCCCATTCATTCACGTCATTTCCAAGTGTATCCGGTTCTTCATTATTAATTTATACATTAATATATTTCCTATCATAAAATTATAAAATAAATCTATAAATATTATATTATATTATATCTAATAATCGTATACAATAATATATTTATGTCCAATAATATCTAACACAATTATAAAAAGATACCTTGAAATACCACTAATATATAATTCACTACAAAATGAAAAATAAAAGACATAATTTACGATACATTTATTACTATACTTCGTGTGACAGTAAAGGGTATCTACTTAGCTAATACGATCGCGATATAAAACATGTCCCAGGGTAAGAAACTTCTAAAATTATGAAGCGAAGCTACTAGTTTTTATAATATACAATCTCAGCGCCATCCATTTTCAGGGCTGGCGTGGGGTTTGAACCTGGTTCCTAGCGGATTTCAATCCATACCTTATACGTTGAGCTGTTGAGGCTCTCAAAATTGTTTTTTTCTTGTTACAAGTACTTTATATAGTATCGATAAAACCTTAGAGACCCGTTAGATTTCCTTAATACGGGCCTGTTGCAAAATCTGTTCCAATGTAACTCAATGTTTCCAAATTTCATATTTGTACGTCACATGGTTTTCATGGTTTTGTGTTTGATGACCTCTTGCTTTACATATAGTTAGACATTTTGTGACAGCTGATTGATATAACAGATCCTTTGATTATTTTGTAGGAGTTCTATATTGTAAGGTTTCAGAATTTAATTCTAATGAAAATGTATTGTACAAACCATGATATATAAACTGTTGTATAATGATATTCCTTGGGTGTTTTTAGTTTTTAAACTATGTCTTTTAGTCCTGAAAATGGCAGTGCCATTGTTCTATATTTTTTATATCATAAAAATTATATGTAAAAGCCAGCTATAAATTCATCTATATTCTTTCATTGTATTTTTGAAGATCAAATTTGTCTTTGTAAATAATATATTTGTTCAGCAAGATACTATATATTTATACTATAACATTAGAAAGAGTAGCAAAACGGTTTATATTTTAATAATCTTTCTTTATTTAAATAAAGAAACTGACTTCAAACTGTCAGAACTAGACTAGAAATTACCAGCTTTTAAATAAAAAAGAATCATCAAAATCGGTTCATCCAGTCAAAAGTTCTAAGGTAAGGTAAACAAAAATAAAAAAAGAAAAAATACAGTCACATTGAGAACAACCTTCTTCTTTGAAGTCGGTGGAAAATAAGTATATTCAATGTTGAGAAATTACAAATTGGTTGTTGCCCCATTGGCGGTGGACATCTATTTTTTGTATATTTATAAATCTTTTTATTTTTATGTAAAATGTATTTAGAAGACAATTTTGAAATAAATTATAGTATAATTTATTTCTTTTTTTTAACCATATTTTTACAATTTCTCAAATATGATTGGGCGGCTCCAATCATATTTGTTGTGTTGTATCATCATGTTGTTTGTGTTAAGTAAAGAATTACTTGTGTTAGGAGATTCTGGTAAGTATAAATGTCTAAAATTTCCTTTGTTTTCAGAACCTGCTGTTAAAGTTTTCACTGTGGCCACTGAGGATAACCATGGTCTACAGCGATTTCTCCGCTCTGCTAAGACTTATAACATTGATGTTGAAGTTCTGGGCATGGGTGAAAAATGGGCGGGGGGCGATATGAACTACGCTGGAGGTGGTCAAAAAGTCCGGATTTTGAAAAAGAAAGTTTTTGCTTTGGAAAGATTGCCTGATCGTGACCAAATCATTCTTTTTACTGACAGGTACTTGTATAATTCATAAAAACAACAATATACTAATACTCATCAATTGTTTATCAAGAAAAACATTATCACAGTTTCAAGAGGTCAAAAAACGCTAAGTATGCGATAAAAACAGTGATATTTTATTTTAGAATGTGATATTGGAAGTATGAATTATGTTTTGCCACTAAAAAGTATACGAAATTTTTAGTTTGACAATTGACACTAATAAATAATTCATCATCTTATGGATGCTTTACCATCCTTTCAATTGAGGCCAATAAACGCCGCTAGGGTAGAATGTGGATTATATGAGCACTGTGCTTGTTTATAAAGTAACATGCAAGTTGACTGTAACAACAAATTTACATCATTATGCTTTTTTGAGTTTTTTCTAATGACAAAATTTTGTATAGATATGTGTCAATTCTAAGTCTCAAATAAATATACTATTTATTTTTACTTAAAACAATATATCTACAAAGAAATGTATTTTGAGTGTTTTTAAAAATAGAATTATATTATACAAATGAACTTTATCTTTTGATTTGTATTCATAAAGCACTTCAAAACAAATGGCCAATTATGATTACTGTGGTACAGTAATCATAATTACAGATTCTTAAGTTCAGAAGTAAAATAGGAAGTTATATATAATGAATAATAGATATAACAGTGAAACCTGTGTCTCTTTATAGCTATGATGTACTGTTCCTGGCAACAGTTGATGAAATTGTGGAGAAGTTTAAAGAAATGGCAGTGCGCGTGCTGTTTGCAGCAGAGCCCTACTGTTGGCCAGATTCAACCCTTGCTAAAAAGTACCCAGACACCACACTTGCCAGCCCGTACCTGAATTCAGGAGGATTTATTGGTAAGATAGATATTATTGTGCTGTTATAATATTTAATATTTATTTATTTAATACATATTATTATATGACTTTATACCACACCAATATTTAATTTATTTAATTTTTTGAGTACAGATCACCAACCTCTGTACTACTGAAAACTGTATTATGGTAGGAAGGTCTTGTTCATAATAAATTAGTCAATTAATTAATTTAGATCGTAATATAAAAGCTTAAAACATGATCTAAATCAATTGTAATTAATCTAATTTATTGTTAATTAAAAGTAACAGTATATCAGTAAATTAAAAAAATAAAGAGCTTACTAGATTGTAATTCATAGTTACATGTTATGTCTGTGTGGTTGCATGTGTGACTGTGTGATATACTTGTGTACATTTACTATTAATATATTTAATTGATGTTAACATACTACATATTTTAATACTTTATTATAGTCGTTAATTTCTATCAAAATTATAAATGCTAGTACCAGTGTAAGGCTGCTTGCATATGCCTGTTGTTTACAACAGACAAGAGACAGTGAATGTGATGTCCACTAATGCAATTTAATGTAATTTGTCTTGTTTGTAAATTAACAGCAATTATAGTCCTTTATCCAGGGTTAAACAACAGATGTAAACTAGTGGCCTTTATTGTGCAGATATTTCCCCAGTGTTTTTTTTAAATATTATTTATGTCTGTACTAAAAGAAATTGGAAAATTGATACATATTTTCTTTGTTTCGCTAAAATGTTTGAAATAAAAAAGTTTACAGGTGTACGTGAAAACAGCTTATTCACAATCATATAAATAAATAGACGGCAATTGCTTTCATTATCCATAAAAAATTTTGGTTTTGTTTCTTTAGGATACTTGTCAGAAATCAAGAAGATCCTAAACTACAAGGAGATACGCAATAGAGATGATGATCAACTTTACTACACACAAGTTTACCTCGACGAAGAAATGAGGGGCACTTATCGGATTGCACTCGACCATAAATCCGAAATATTCCAAAACCTTAATGGTGCTATTTGTAAGTATTCCTTAAACATAATAGTAATTTTGTATGGACGATCAAAACTGTAAAAGAATTAGGAGTAAATTTTTCGTCTATTCTTAATTCGTTGAATTTAATGATTTGGATGCGTGATACTAATAGCGAAAGCCAGTACTGAGACGATGCACCTTTTGTCTATTACAAGAAGTTAAGATATTAAACCAAAACACAGCAGTGTCTGAGACTTGTCACCCATAAGTTATAGAGATATCTTTAAAGTGCGCATAAACGTTCGCCTCCACTGCTAGAGTTCTCTGCCCTGCCTTGGCAAATTTGAACAATTTAAATTAAAATTTCAATGTAATTTAATTTTGGCGTAAAGTTTCAAATGTATTTGCATTCTCTAAGGTGATCAAGTTTATATTTAAGGTTAGGATTTGACAATGCTTTTGTCTTTACAAGGACCACAGGTATTATGTTTCTGATATATTATATATTTTTTTTCTGCAGCGGAAATTGAGCTGGTAACAAACTCGTCTGAGGAATGGCCATTTATAAACAATACTTTGACCAAGAATCGCCCGATGATCGTCCACGGCAATGGTCCCTCGAAGCTAACTCTGAACTATTACACCAATTATTTGGCTAAGGCGTGGTCTTGGAAAAGTGGATGTGCCATGTGTGAAGAAAAACGTGTTACGTTGCATGTGAGTACAGTTTGACATTATTAAATAACATATGACATACAAATTCTTATAAAGTTTATATAATACACATATATATGTAAGTTTATTTTTATTGGCTGTGCACAGATGTCTTATTTTAAGCAAATAAAACATACTACATTATGGAAAACATGGTACTCTAATCCCCCTAAAACACGGTGGGTTTATGCTATATTATAGGAAATCGTCTTGAAGGATTATTCTCGTACAACGCGCTTTAACGGCTCCGAAATATAATATAATATTATATATTTTAGAATAATATTAATGCGTTATAAGAGCACCGTGTTATGGGGGGATTACAGTATGCAAAAGACATAGGCAATGTTAATTTTTTTCATAAACTCGCGTTTTATTTAAATTCGACAAAATATTTAATTTTTTAAATGTTGGTAGCCCTGTTGAAAATAGATATATTTCATGTATAGAAGCAAGTTATTTGTTTTTCTTTCACTATTAGAGCTGTGCGATTTAAATTTTTGTTATATATAATAAAAAATACAATATTACGTACGATACAGATTTAGATGGAAACTTCTTGGTCAAAACATTAGTTTCTTTTGCAAATTTATACCTAAATCTATACAAACTAGAGATCGCCTGGTGGTTGAAATTCCGCCACAAAGCAATATATAATTTCACAAATTGTTGTCTTTTATAACTAATATTTCTACAGTCGTCGTGACTCTGCTTTGACACAATTTTATAGTAAAATACATACATGTATGTGTAAATTGTTTGTCATCGGTGTGTGTGAGGTTTTACATTAATCATTTAATGTATTTATAATGCATATTTTATAAAAATATTTGCATTCGCACACACTCCTCTATATAAACCATATTTGTGCCAAATTTCTTACTCTTCCGTCCGCGCAATTTCACTTTTCATTATATGTATTAATATAGTTATAGATTATAAATCATGCTAGCTGTTTATTGGTCATTAATATGGCGATTTCAAGAAAAGATGGAATTATACCAGACTTGCAGTGCGAATTACTAAGATCAAATCTAATCAGATCAAAAGTTTTTCTTTTATAAATTCTTTTGAAAGTGAGCGAATGTCATATAGAACAATGTTATCATATCTTGTTAAAAATATTGCAATGGTTTGACAGTTGTCCATTAAAGCGAATCTTACATTTTAACCACAGCCTCATTCGACTTTTTTTTACTTGTACCCGTTTATTATAAAAGGTCCTTTTGTTTCAGGAGGAGACGTTGCCCACTATAATGATGGCGGTCTTTATTGAACACGGCACTCCATTCATGGAGGAATTTTTTGAGCATATTCTCGCGTTGGACTACCCAAAGAAGAAGATGCATCTAATATTACGCAACAACGTTCCGTATCACGAAGATGATGCAGACAAATTTTACCGCACCTATGCCGGAGAGTATCGCACCGCCAAGAGACTTAAGCCGACCGATTCTATGTCTGAGGGAGACGCTAGGAATTCGGCTTTGTAAGTATTTTTTATAATATTTTGAAGGTTTTAATTATTTCGCGTGAACCCTAATGATTTTGATAAAAGTAGCCTACGTTAAAACATCACAAAAATGTTTTAATTATACTAATACAAACCGAGTCCTGACTGTAACGAACAAGACAAAAAAGATATATCCGATTCGGTGTAGTCGTTCGGAAGTTATGCGCGTACGTACATTTTGGAAATTTATTTTTATTTATAAAAATAGGAACTGGATTTATATATATATAAAATTCATATTTATATCTATATGTATAAAAGCGAATGTTCACTTAATACGAAATCTCGAACACAGCGGGGCGTAAAAAAAAATGTAATTTGGCAGGGACAGGGTTTATAGTTAGTACACATCAGCTAAGAACGGATTTATCGATAGAGCCATATTGAAGAGGTCTAAGTGCTTTCACAATTTTACGCGGGGGAAGTCGTGGGAAACAAGCTAGTTCCTTAATATCGACTAAACTCCAACTATTCCGGACACGAAGATCTTCCTTTGCGGTGGTTGAGCATAAATTCCTAACTTTCCATTAAAGCGTTACAAACAACTAAATTGTAATAAAACAGTCACTTGTTAATATTTTATTGTATACAATGATGTAATCGTAATTATTGAATATATTATTGCATACACTATTGTGTCATATAATGATGATTTTATTTCAATTTATGTATATATTTGCAACGCTCTACTGTGAAGTTAAGAATTTTAGGTTACAACAATTAACGTGGGAAATATCGATGTAATGAAAAGCTATTTCTATTTGACATAGTAGTAATCGTCTCTTGAATTTCTGCGGTTTCCTTTGACCGTATTAATTTTCATCCTTTGTTTATTCTGAGGAATCATACAATGAACCTTTAAATTACACGGCAGTTATGTACTAATTTAACATAGTATTGATTAGTTCAGACGAACTTGTAGTGAAAGTGTGAATGCATGGGCCAATAAAGTAGGGAATGATACGCTAAAGATGTGGCCCGCGCACATTTCATTTTTAACGATGTGGCCCTTCCTTGCCAAAAGGTTGCCAACCTCTGCCTCGAACTATAAAGGCAAAGAAAAATTACCTGTTCTATCTATAACCTTACTAAGAACTTTTCAATTATACGGCGTTTATATATTAATTTAACATAGTATTGATTAGTTCAGACGAACTTGTAGTGAAAGTGTGAATGCATGGGCCAATAAAGTAGGGAATGATACGCTAAAGATGTGGCCCGCGCACATTTCATTTTTAACGATGTGGCCCTTCCTTGCCAAAAGGTTGCCAACCTCTGCCTCGAACTATAAAGGCAAAGAAAAATTACCTGTTCTATCTATAACCTTACTAAGAACTTTTCAATTATACGGCGTTTATATATTAATTTAACATAGTATTGGTTAGTTCAGACAAACTTGTGGTGGAAGTGTCAGTACATGCGCCAATAAAGTGGGGAATGAGTCGCTAAGGGGGTCGTAAACCATCCTAAGCCGATTGCTGCGCCATCCAATTTGGTTTCATAGGAGATACAGGCTGTTTTGCTTCGTTATTATGTTACTACATCTCGTTTTACGACCATAATGGAAAAAGGAGACAAGTATTGCCTTACTGATATTGTATAAGGGAAAATATTCGAAAGCATCCTAATTTATATACGTACTAACCATTCTTCTCGGCTTAGCAAGGATGCAATTGAAACATATGTATATTTGCCAAAATAAAAAGTAAAAAGGTTTTCAAAATCGGATAAGTAAAACTGGTAATTACCCTAAACAAATGCCGAGTACATAGTATAGATTATATGAAAGTTCTAATTGGTGCTCGTGTACTAAATGGAACACTTGTTTGGAATAGGTATGTAATGTTATGTGATGATGATGGTGATGATGATAATAATCAGGTATGTATCTACCGTGTAAAATAATATAGAACATAATATTTATAGCGCGTAGATCAATGTTATCAACTTATTTCTACAGACTGTGTACTCGCTCGTTATATGGAACACTTGACTGAAATAGGTATGTAATGTGATGATGATGGTGATGATAAATAGGTATGTATCTGCTGTGTAAAATAATATAGAACATAATATTTATAGCACGTAGATCAGTGTATCAACTTATTTCTACAGGCTGTGTACTCGCTCGTTATATGGAACACTTGACTGAAATAGGTATGTGATGTGATGATGATGGTGATGATAAATAGGTATGTATCACCCGGTCGCAGCCAGAGCAACTTAACTTAGCGATCGACTCAAATGCCGACCACTGATTAGGCCGCGACCTCCTCAAAAATATAGATTATGTATATTTTTGTTTAATCAAATAAAATCAAAATATGTTTTTATCACAGACTTTATACCAGATCTTTAGAATCGTCAAATATTTTAAAAGTTAAAATATTTTAAAACGAGTATGAAGTTTGGCACAATTATCGATACTTATATATAAAGCTGAAGAGTTTGCTTGTTTGCTGGAACGCACTAATCTCAGTAACTACGGGTCCAATTTGAAAAAATCTTTTACTGTTAGATTGCTCATTTATCGAGAAATGCTATATAGGCTCAGTATCATTACGCTAAAATTTTGTCTATTTTTTTTACCTAATTTTACGCGGATGAAGTCGCGTGTAATAACTAATTTAATATATTACCAAAGCATACAGCGACGTTGCAAAATGCTTAGTAGCAAATACAGTGGATCTTTGAATTGGTTCGAGGACTTTTTGTTTCTGTACAAAGAATCGTCAATAAGCAAATTGCAATACACCGGAAGAGGAGGGAAATTTGGCATCCGGTCTTATTGCGATAGCCTCTACAATTGGCTAGTTATTTGTATAACTGACTGTTTAACAGATAGCAGAATTACGTGTTATATATGTAGCGTAGATACATAATGAAGCAAACTCCACACGACGCGATGATGTCACAGCGGTAATATACACCAAAGCTATACGAGATGGCGCTGTACGGACGCGGTATAAACGTTGAAACGCACCATACAATTTCACTCACGCAAGGGAAGTTTCTGCATGCGATCACTATATACAGACCCCCAAAGCACAACTGTCGGAGAGGCGCGGCTGCCCCGGGCAACTGGAGCTAGCCCGGGCTGAACATCTTCATCCCTCACTGAATACCCTTTTACCTATCCGCCGTGCCACAGTGGTGACCCTAACGTGATCTTCCATACCACGCTGAATACACTCGTTCTATCACCAAAGTTAAGCAACATCGAGCGCCGCCAGTATTTGGATGGGTGACCATATTTTTTTACCTTGGTGCATTTCCACATATAAATATTTGTATATTTAGTAGTATTTATAAATAGAATAGTAAAATATTTTAATTATACAATGTGTTTAAAAATTGTACAACGTAAATTTATTTTATTAAATATTTTAACTGTTTAAATATTAGGACAATTCTTTATTGAAAAGCTAATAATCGACTTCCATTAACCACTTGTGGTAAATTTGGGAATTCTATTGAGCTTTTAACCCGGTTTTTAGAACCTACAAAGAAGTGGCTAAATATAGAATTAATTGAATATAAAAAGAATAAAATTTTATTCTTGAGTAATTTTAATACGCTCTACATGTTTTTTAAACAAACCCTTTCTGTCATGCGTCCAAATCTTCTGAAAATATATTTTTATGGTTCTCTATAGATGTGTTTACAATAAACCATATTTTTCAAAACCTGTAACTCGTAGCACTGTCCATAATGTGGTCGTTTGAACATCGAACTGCATTGTTTAACTTAGTTTCAGTAAATATGGTCGACTGAGCAAATAAACACCAACGCGACCGCATTTTGTAATTTCTTACAGATCGATTGAACCAATACTACTACTTGTATTAAAGAAAGTAACACTTTTATGTAACTCTGCCCTCTTCTAATTTACAGTCACGCAGGGAGATCGATGCTTCTATATAGTCAAGTTACATTAAAATATTCTTGTAGATTATAAAAGCAAATATATAAATGATACTATTAAATTAAATTTAAATTAAACATTTATTTTATTATAATAATTACAGGAGTAAGAAAAGGTTGCGAAAACTGTGTGAGAGTTTGAAGTGTGTAAATTAAATAAAATATACGTGTCGGACTCTGTAATTAAATGAAAACGGCCAAAGAATCCTTCACGAGGTCAGTAATTGGATTGGACACTAAAATTTTCGTGTATCTCATGGGGCCCTCTGAATATCCCAGCACAGGTTATCCTGGTTAGATATCCAGGGATACAAAAATATTCAAGGTGTTTCCTATCCATTAAAATAAATTTTGTTCACACTTTGGCGCATGTATTTTGTGTATTATTTATATACTAAATTTTTAAACTTTAATATGACACAAAAATTAAACCTTAAAAACTCAACGGTAGATGGATGTTCTGAAGTCTGTAAGGGGCTTGGTTCAAACCCCGACGCTGCTGGGTTATCGTTGCCATTTCTAACCCAAACTTCTAAAACACGCTTTATTGGAGTGGTAATAAAATGTTTGGGTAAACCTCAAGTTGACGTATGTTATCATATGTACAGATTTATTTGCTTTACATATTGTTGAAAGACACCAATAGGTGGAAAGTGGTCAGCGAGGCATGAGTATGCGAGGGCCAAGGTAGATACCCTCGACCGCGTCAAAGGAAGGTCTTCAGTCCAGGCTAGTTGGAATTGCCCGAGGCGGCCTTACCTCGCCGACTGTTGTTCGTCGGGAGGTGTATATATAGTTATCGTATGTAGAAATTTCGCTAGCGTGAGTTATTTGTATGGTGATTTTCAGCGTTTGTATCGCGTTTGTGCGCAGTCCGTACAGCGCCATCTAGTTTGCTTTGCTGTAACTTTCCACTCGATATCAACGTCATTTCGTTATGTATCGGCGGTTACACCCATCAATGATAGATTTTACTTTAAAAAGACAATTTTAATATTCTTTTTATAGTCATCATCACATATTTATTTCTATTCTAAATATAAAAGGAAAATACCCAATATTCAAATGGACCAAAAGGTCAAAATCTGTGAACTTAAGGAAGGAAATCTTGGTAAATGTTTAATTAAGTTCGATCGTTATGGAGTCCCTTTAAGAGGTCAGTAATAGGGTTTAATGTTTATTACTAAGGAAAGGTCAAGGCCTTAGAATATTAATAATAGGTTACTTAGATTATAGTATATTAAAATTTGCTGAACACATTAGTATCGATTTTGTCCAATTTTATTATTACGTCCTATTATGTCTTATTAAGTCTTACTCTTACCTTCTGTTAATTAAATTTATTCCGTTATTTTATAATTATGACGTTTATTAAAAAATAATCACTAATGTATTATAGCCAAGGCTTTTCTCATCACATCAATAAAGCAATTATCATCAAAAGTAGAGATTGACTGGTATGCATGTAGAAGTGAAGTCAAAGTCAAAATTGTTTGTTCATAGACATTAATTACGAACGTCATATACATAATTATTACTATATAATTTGGTGATAAAATTATGGATTTGAAAGGTAAGTGCGGCTACGAGGGTTTCAGTGCGCCCTGCACTGAAAAGAGCCCGCAACAAATTCAGTCGGGTATTTTTTTTTGGCCTTTCTTACACTGGTTTTCAAATATCTGACTAACTCCGCCTTTCGGAACACTCGTAAAACAGTTGGTCCCGATTAATATCACTGACTGATATAAGTCGTGAGATTGTGGGGGTTCCGGAGATGACGACAGACGGCAGCCGGCCATCTTAACTCGCTCAGCAACCAAATCCTCTACAATTTATGCGGACCCTGGTACTATATGGGGATAACCCTAGGTAGAAGAATACATAGACATTCTTACAAGCACCAGTGATTGTCATATATATAAATTTTTAGCATTATAGCTCATGCGATTGAAACCCGTAAGAGTATTCAAACCCTTACCCCGTAGGGTAAACGTTGTGGCTTCTCCTAAAATAAGCTTTTAAAAAAACAACGGCACCCCGGGAGTGTCGACAGTAGTGGAAACTCGAACAGGTGTTGGTAGCGGTAACGGTGTCGCGGGTGCAATAGTTTTTCCAATCTCAAAAAATGCCTAACACGCCTAAAGAAATTTATATTGAAAAGTGTGATAGTGAGAAATTTATGCCTAATATACGCAATGTTCCTAATATAGTCTCTTCTTCATCTCCTTCTCCTTAAATTCTCTATTCACTTAAGGAAAGGAAGATGTCCTTTTTACAAGTGATTGGCTAGCTTCAGCTTAATATAAGCTCCGCTGCCTGGCTCCGGCATTATGAAAAGAATAAATCTTAAAATAACCAGGGAAAAGTGATGGTACTGAAACTCTTAGCGCGCTAGTCTGATTCACACTTGTCCGGTTTATTTTTCTTAAAAAAAAAACATGCGCGTCGAATTGACAACCTCCTCCTCTTTTCGAAATCAGTTAAAAATACACGTAAATACTCTATATCGCTTTTTTTAATGATTTTTAATAAAGTATTTCTGATTCTCATGTGGCTTTTAAATGGGTGTGCTTTATTTAGAAACGTATAGGGCTACAGCAGTACCGCATGCGGGTTACTATTTTTCAGTCAAAAACACGCGTACATATATTATTAAAATTGCATAATTTATTGACCGCAGCTCCGTATATTTGCCCCGTTAATTTCTAATAAATTATGAACAAACCCAACCAACATGTCAGTGCAATAAAATGCATTGTTTACGTACATTTTATTATTTGCAATATTGTCGGTTGCGGGTCATATGATAATCAATCGAGCATACAACGTACGGATGGTGTTAAACAATAACGTGACAACGCATTAAAACTTCCTGTTCTTCTTTGTTATACCATTTTCCTATTATTTCGTGTCACATCTCCTCACTTTTCTAGGTCAAGATAAACTATCTTATTTTGGCACCACCTTTCATCCACTTAACAAAGTTCCCCCAAATTTAAAAGAAAAAAAGAACATGACGGTATCGACGGATGAACCAAAACTACAAAATTATGTTATTCTATCTCTTTCTTGATTAATGCAATTGAGTTGGCTATTTGCTCTTTGAATTAATAAAAATAGTAAAAGTGTGAGTTAGTTATGAACACTATAATACTATTTTAGACTTTAAAAATAGTATTGTAAAATTTTAAGTTTGTGTTTTGGTCAAATAAAGTTCTCTATCTATCTATCTTATGTTAAGTTAAGAATAAGACTAACTAATGTTAAGAATCAGAGCATTATTTTGACAAATAATGATTAACTTACTATTAAGAAATATTTTATTTGCATATACAATTTCGTAAGGTTGTAGAGATCGTGGGGGTTCCGAGGATGACGTCAGATGGCAATCGGTCATCTTAACTCGCCCCACAGCCTTTGCAATCTAAGCGGATCCTGGCGTTTAACCGGGATAACGCTAGGAAGAAGAGATGTTAACTTTATTTCGTTTTTAACCACTATTTATTTTGTCATATAGATTACATGAAAATATTGTAACAATTTTTTCTCCTTTTATCTTTGCCAAATATCGCCAACATCGGCTTCCTGGGACTTCATGAATAAAATAAATGAATGGAAAGGTTCCAAAGAATTAGGGTGAGATCACACTTACGTGGAGGTTTAATAAGTACGAGTTTTGTATCGAGAATAAATATATACTAATTTATAAAGCTGAAAAGTTTGTTTGTATGTTTGTTTACCTTAACGCGATAATCTCAGAAACTACTGGTTCGATTTGAGAAATTCTTTCAGTGTTAGATAGCACATTTATCGAGGAAGGATATAGGCTATATATCACCACGCTAAAAGTGAATCTAATTTTTTTACATAACTTTACGCGGTCGATGTCGCAGGCACAGCTAGTAATCTATAAATATTAAAGTAAAAGGTCACCTATCACGAAATCTCCAAAACCACGGGACCGAACTAATTTTTTGATAGGGCCAGATTAAGAAGATCTAAAAGCTCTCGCAAGCTTTATATTAAGCGGAAGAAGACGCGGGAAACAGCCAGTAAATCAATAAAGAGATAGACTTAAAGGTTTAAAACCTCGGTATCTAGTTGGTCGAAAGCTGAACTGCAAGCGAGAATTTTCGGGTGATTTGCTATAATCACACCCACTCCTATTAAATGCACACACTTTTAAGCTTAATTGAGGTTACATAGGGAATAATAGGTGGCAGGATAACAAAGGAGAAGAAGAAGAAGCTGTAAAGCATGAAAAAAAGGCGTTAGGAGTCTGTGAACTCGCGTAAAGACGAATCGCGCAAGAAGTGTCAGAAAAAAGTGAACACTCTTTTTGTTCTCTCACCCATCCGATAAGAGGGTATAAAGCGCGATAAATAACTTCGTACAAATAAATGTTTTACGCAGAAACTGAAAAACTAACAACGTTTTGATATAAACTATTAAAACTTAAGGGTATGGTATAGGCTAAATTTGGGATACAATTATCTTTTGCTCGCAAACTATACAGATTATGAGCATACTTAGATAGATAGATAAATACTTTATTGCACACAAAAGACAAAAATTATTAAAAGTACACTTCATTTAAAAAATAAAGAAAAAAAAACAAAACCATTGTGGTGCAAAGGCAGTCTTACTGCTACTAGCAATCTACCTTGTTGGCACTGTAGAAAGATATCCTCAAATGTTTGAGCAATTGACTCTATTCTTAAATTATTTTATGAGGGAATTCTTTTCTTACCACAAAACTAGTTGTCATACATCATTATATTACTGAGGCCTTAGCACGAACATTTCGAACCGTGCGAGCCGAAGAGTCTACTGTATTTAGGGTAAAAATGTTCGTGCGACCCACAGGAGGCGAGTCTTTATCATGTCACGCTATTAACCAATGCTAATGCAACCCGCATTGACACTAAGAAGGGTCCGCCGTGGGCCCAGCACGAATATTTTTAAAGTCGAATCTTTCAGGGAGTCCGAAGTACTTAATTCCTGGTGAACGTAGATGATAGAATATTGGTCACAAGTCCCGGGCACTGCTATGGTTCCTTCCTCTGCAACGCGATGGACCCGGCACCCGCACGGTGAATCCATTGAATGCTAAGAAATTCGTCTCGTCTCTTTGAATATCAGTAACTTTAAAAAATATCGTTATATGGAGTAACTGTATAATATAACGACCCTTAATATAACGATTTCATATAAATATACCTTTGAAATAAGACTTCTGTATTACTATAATTATACATAATTTTCTGTGATTGCAGAATACATAATATAAAATGTATAATTTTGCTCAATTTAGGATATAAAATTCGCACATAAATAAAAGTACCTTCTTTTATTTATGTGTGAATATATTTAAAAAATATCTTTTTTATTAAGTAGTATAATTATTTTGCAATTTCATCAATTTTTGTTTAATAAATTTATCAATTCATGTACCTGATTATGTTCGTGAGCATCTTTAACATTAAATATTGCACGTCAATACGTATTAAGTACATAGATTAATTACAATTATTTAATTGAATCCTTACTATGATTTTTATCAATTAAGCTAGAAATTCCATTATAGGTCACCCTTTCATAGAATAGGAGACAGACACTTAGTCAGCCCGAATGTTTCAGGTCCCAGTTCGATATATCTGGTGGACAAATAGTGGTTCAGGAAAGTGTATCCCAACATCGTCTAGTATCGACTACTACCCAGGTTTACCTTCAATCTACGATCCTTACTAAATTAATACGAGTGCATTAATTTACTGACTTCGGCAAGGTAATACGGCGTAATCTACTTGACTTTCAATTACATCGCTGTTTATTTCCATTTTTTTTGCTAAATATGAAGTAGCAAAGTTTTACACTGATAAAATGCACACCAATTTTTTTCCGTTTTTATTCGGTTCATTTTTATTTTCAGCCAGTATATTTTTCATCCAATGCAAATATTTTATATGAAACTTAACGGAAGACATTAAACCGCTGCGGTAAACTTATATCAAAATAAAAAAGAGTGCATTAATGAAATTACATACACCATTTCCGCACCGTTTTGGGTTCTAAGCCGAAAATAAGTCTTTGTGTACGGTTTTGTTGCGATTACTGCGTAGTTGAAAAAAAAAATATTTACCTCTCAAATCCATTTTACTCTCATATTCTCCTCCAGCATCTCTAGGCAGGGACGCCTTGGGCACATCCTGGTATAGCGTCTCAGAACCGACATCATGAATTCGTATCATTTCTAGCAGAGGTTTCTTCAGGAAAGGCTTTAACAACATCATCACTTTGTCCATGAAGGATGGGGCATTAATAAAATGCACCTGCTTTAACTTTACTAGCATGCATTCCTGGAAATAGTTAGATAAATCTCTAATTTAACTAAAGACATGGCAACGAGCTATTCTTGACATCTCAACGATAGTTAGAAATGGACAGAAATCCAGTAAACCCCATTTCTTAGGTACTTCAAACTTTATAAGTATTAATTTGAAGTATGATTTTTTTCATATTGTACTAAAAAATAGACGTAGGACTCACGATTTTGACGAACAAATTTGTGTCTTGAAAATAGACTATATTTTCTCCCAGGGAGTGGATCTTCCTTTATCTTTCCGATAACTGATCAGATCCACTACAGGTACACGGCCCCAGAGCACCCTACCTGCTATTATCACTCCCCCTGTACCGTCCGTGATAGTAGTATAGTAGACGGCCATAGAACTTTAGTTGAATGTAATCAGTATATTTAAGCTGAGACTAACTAACCACTAGCCCAACTTCGCCTATCCGAGTTAACTAAACTTGCAAATGTTTAATCTAATTTTATGGCGCGGGGAGTGTTTCAAATAGAAAATAATTAATATAAAATAAAAAAGTAAATCAAAGAGCTGTGTATATTCGTAAATAGAGATATAAGAAAAATAAGTTGGTTAAAATGGCACATTTATAAATAAATTTTCAAAACATTTTTTGTCTTAACCTCGGACAATAGAATATTATTTATCTTAGAAAAGCAGTTACTATAGAAAAGTGAAAAGGTCATTAGCTTTAAATTGCGTAAAAGACACGCTTTTTTTGTACCTATTCTCACAAACACATAACTTTTGGTTCATTAGTGGGACTGTAAATTTATTTACAGTTTCAATGACATAAGTACCACTACTTGCTTAGAAACTGTCGGATGTTTGTGTTAAGCCTTAAGAAACACAGATTTTTCATTCCTTTAATCCAACTAGCACTTTTCCTTGCGTTTAAGAGCTTGATTTAATGCCGTGGACTTTACGAACCACAATAACGAAGTTTTTTATTATTCTGTGACCACTTTTATTCGGTAGCATTGTGACCATTCCTGACAATCTGAGGGATGTATTTAAATTGATTTAGGTCGAGAGTGTCCAAGGAAAAAGAATACATGTGACATTTTACTCTCACTCATTTTAAGAATTCTTCTACCACTATAACGTGTTCCAAAAATTAGTGTCATACTAAATTTATCTTACGGTTATCCGTGTTATTTCTGTTATGCCCAGTTATTTTTCGTGTATTCGCCGTTTTTTTTTTAATTGTGAAAAGGAACTTAATACAATCACTTTAGTATTTAAATCGTTTCAAGACACCCTTATATAGAACCGTTCCGCATCTGATATGAGATAAAGGCATTTGTTTAAAAAATTCAAAACTTTTTGTACAATTTCGCTCAAAAGAATGTTTCTAATGAGTTTTTAGCATGTGCTATCAATATGGAAAATTTTAAGGCTCTACATCTAATAATATGGAAATCCCAGAGAGGCCACTTTGCGAGCGAACAGACGGACGGATGGACAGCCAGAGCGAAAATGTAAGTTTCCTTGTAGAACTACGGAACCTTGGATAAAGGTATTGCGTTATCTGAGATTTACTGGAACTCCGTGAAATTATCATACAAATTGGAAATCGTTACACGTGTAATAACATTGTACAAATCTAAGACGGAATTTAAATGAATTTTGACAGTCACTACGGAATGCTTTGATCAAAAAGTGATATATGAATTCTCTAACATTGGGGTATTCTTCTCTTTGAAAACAACTATTTGAATTTCTGATTGATTATTTATGATAAGGTCACCGATTTAATCAAGACTTGATTAATTTTTTTATCAGTTTTTGCTGTCAGCTCAGTTTGTATCTTGGAAGTGTCCGCTAGTAATCATATCACATTGACAGTAAGGTGTTATTGTAATAACACCTTATTGTCAATGTTAACACATCTTCAACCGCCTTCAAAAAACGAGGAGGTTCTCAATCCTGGATGCTATTTTTTGTATGTATGTAACCCAGTCTCTCTGCAAATTATGTTGATGAGATGAAGTGAATGTAGTCGGAACCATAGGCTTAATGGGGTACCTAATTGCCTTCACCTTCGATTAGCGAGGGGATCCTATTAGGAATATTAAGATAAATCTTAAGAACATAAATAAGTACTAAAAAATTTTTATAAGTAAGTTATTTACATGTTAAATTATTGTTATTAGTAAGAAATAAAGGCTTTTTTATTTTATTTATTATTTAAAAAAATTGTTTATTAATACAAACATTACATATCAAATATATTTTACTATGATACGTATTATATAATATTATTAAAATATATTTTGTTATAAAATCAAAGTAAGTAATGTTAACAATAATGGTTTTAATAAATTGGTTAAGTAAAAGTTTGATTCTCACTTTAGAAGCTCCGCAATATTGTATCTTGAAATTAATTTAAACTTTCTGTTATACATTTTGACAAAAACTTCGTTGTTTTAAGAAGATACTTCATCAATTTACAGTATTTGTAAGAGATCTTATTTACCAACATAGTTCTTACGAAAATGTCTTACTTGTATATATAAAGATAACGTTAAGTAAGGTATGTTCAACAAATTACAATTCGACATATAATAATTGGTGAATAGAAGAGAGCAGATTACAACATTAAAAATCTACCTCTTGGTAACAAAACAAGACAAAAATTGTTTCATTTTTTTTTCGTAATATGAAATTTGAATATATTTGGACGACGAATGTCGATGTGCGGCAAAATCTGGATAGATTTATGATACACTAGTGTTGTAAAGACTTTTAAAATAATTTTGTATGTATAAATTAAATATTTAAATAAATAATTGTACTTTTATATATATAATTAAGTATATTGCACCTTTCTGTACAAATCTATTGTACTTTTACTTTAGCAATGACCTATAGTGTGTAAAGCTTCCAAAAAAGCTAATTAAAATTGTCGGAGAGAGGCGTCGATTGGGACTTGATCGAGCCTTTATTAAAGCATCCCAGTTTAATGACTGCGGAAACCTGACAGTGGGCCGTCGTGTAATTGACCAAATCACTCACGGCACTTGATGGAAAGTGCTCGAGACCTGAGCTCAAACGATTAACAACTCGGCTTGACGTCTCCGAGAGGATTCCCACCAATAAATTTTCTTCACGTATCAAATTTTCTTTCAACTCTTTATAGACGTTTGATACCAAACTCATTTCAACGGTTTTCATAGTATAGATGTTTCAGTCTAAAAATGCAGGCCCCTCCTCTAATTAAGCACAACGCTTGCTTGTGTGTGTGCAGCTCTTTTGTTATATTGCAAGCTCAAACTCAACCACGCACAGCAAGCTAATGATATTGACGAGCTTCTGTGTTTTCCTCTACACACTATTTTGCATGTAGAAGTGAATGCTTTCGATGGGCGTGCATTCTTAGACTGTACGCACTCTACTTGTTCTAGTTAAGAACGTGATGGGTAAGCATCTGGACTCGATACCCCAGTGATGTCTCTAGAATTGTAAATCCTTGTTCCTTGCATTTAATTTAACGTGCAGCTTAAAGATTTCTATAAAAAATCTTATAATATTTATGTGAATACAATTTGATTTATCAGAGGAGATCGTGGTCTAATCAGTGGTCAGCTTTTGAGTCGATCGCTCGGTTAAGTAGCTTCTGCTGCGATCGGGTGATAGATCGGTGAATGCTCTGGGTCCTATTCCAGTACCGGGTATCAGGTACTCCCCTTCTATCGTAGAGAAATTGAGGTTCTAAATTTAGTATTTAATCTATTTCTAATACTATAACAACGGATTTTTGACATGACAACGTCGTATAAATCGATGAACGCGGCTGCCCTCAGGCACCCTACCACATAGCGCTACTTTCTAGCAATTACGAGCTTGAGACATTATGCCTGCCAATTATTTATATCTTATACTTTAATATATAAAGCTGAAGAGTTTGTTTGTTTGCTTGAACGCGCTAATCTAAACTTAACTTGTAACTAAAATAATTCATAGATTTACAATCATTATTAGCAATGTCCTGTACATTTCCTAACATGAGCTTTTTAAAAAAAAGATTAACTGGAGTGGTAACTAATAATATAGAAAAAAAACGTTTTTATGGCTTTCTTTTTAGGGATCTGTTGTTTTACAAAGAAACTAGGCTTATTTGTGACGAAACGTGAAATTTTTATTAGGTTTTCCAATTTTTTTAACTTGTTTCCTAAGATTAATAACTTGAAGACTTTCGGCAAACTTTCTTAAATCGTGGATTTTTAATAATAACTTTACTCTCGAAGTCATCTTTAGAAGGCTTACTTGAAATCATAGATTATTGAATTATTCCATTGGTGTTGGCGCGAAACGCGCGTCGATTGTATCTTTGTAGAAATTAAGTTTTTAAATGAATTCAAAAGTAAAATTATCTATTACTTTATGAATAGTTACTTATTATAATATGATTTATATATCACATTTTAATGTAAACCTAAATTTATTACCCTTTTTTGCTACTAGAAGCTAGACAAAATTGAACGGATATATTTGGAAAGAGGTCTTTATTTGAATTGAATTATTAGATAATACTTTCAGTTATATCAGCAAACCAGAAATTTAAATATATGTACTAGAAAAATAGAGCAACAGCTTCAAAGAGATTTTTCAGCAAACGTGAAAACAGGTCATAAATATTTTTCAGCTCTAATTTTCATGAATTGAAATTAATTCTTCATTCATTCTAGACATTTAAATATGCATATCATTATTCCATAAGAAGTACTGCAGTAAGAAAATGTTTCTTGCGAAATTTAACGTAAACAAAACGCGGAATTGGCACAGTTAAATTATCGCAAACATAATGGGCTGTTGCCCCCAAGTAGTCGTAAAATGGGTCGAGTCCTCACCTTATTGTGTAAACAATTACCGTGCCCAAACAAACTGTTTCGTTAAAAAAATTGATCATCGTAACGCTAAGCGTCCCGGGCACATGGCTCCCCCGCGCCCCGCTCTCTGACAGATGGCACGCCCTTACTGAAGCCGTTTTCTCACCCAAACAAACGACAACCCCTCGCATCACCACTCACCAGTCTCCCCACGCATTTGCTCGTCGATATCCTGCGGAGAAGGGCCTTCCTCTCCGTCTCATTGTCGCTGTCCGTGCTGTCCTCGCCGACGAGGGTTTTTTTCTCTTCACGGATCGCATTCTCACCGGCCACTGACATCGCGCCGCGGGCGCTCGCTCGCTACACACTTGGAACACATTAAATTTGGCTACATCATACAGGATAAACTAACAATTCACATTGTATAACGAGTCGCTATCTCGCTGACATTTCGAGCGAGCGCCATGACCGTAGTGACAATAGCCGCTGAAAACAAAACAAGCCTTTCAATCAAGATTAAAGAAATAACCGACTATGAATCACTAATGAACACAGTTGAGAAGCTCTGCTCTTTCATATTCAAATTCAACTTTATTAAAATCTGAATATTCATAACTTCAATATCATTGATGTCCAATTGATTTTAAAGTGATGAAAAGTCATTTTTCTCCCAAGATAGACATTGACAACGTAAGGAGGAGGAGACCTACACTCAGCATTGAGTCTTGATAATTGCAGAATAATCTGTTCGTGTTTGCCAACGAAATACTAGGAAGAAGAGATATTGCGTTCTAGAATGAGACAGACGTGAGAATAACTTTGATTATATACTTCTGTAAAGAGCTTGCTGCGTTCTAGAATAAGACAGACGTGAGACGAACTTTGATTATATACTTTTGCTAAGAGCTTGTTGCGTTCTAGAATGAGATGGACGAGAGATGAACTTAGTGGCTATAGTTGATAGTTGCGTTAAGGTGAGGGCAGCCGGTGCTGGTACCGTTATAATTGGCAAGCTCCCGCACCGGCGCGCGGTTGTCTTTATTGCATTAATGAGCCCGCATATCCAAGGTTCATCGCCCCACAGTCGGATCTTAAAACACCATGAGCTCCAACCATATCAATTGTCTGAGTGACTGCCATAGTAAATTAGTATGATGACTACATCATACTAATTTACTATGGTTCGATAGCTCATAGGTAAAACGAAGGTCTGTGAACTCGTCAAAACCTTATCCCCTTGGGTTACCGTCTTAGCTAATCCTAAGATAACCTTTGAAAATAGAGATTAATTGAATCCTGATTCAAACGTTGGCTTGTGATTTTTCTGATGTTTTCATTTTATAACAAAAATTAAAACAAAGGATTTTGGCAATCCTAAATAATTTTGTGTCCGCACGAGCCATCACGATCTTAACGATGTTTTTGACATATGAATGTTTTCATTTTAAGTGCAGTATGCATTTCAAAATAACCTTCAGGAGAACATAGGACATCAGGTAGACAGACAGGCGGACGCGACGCAGTAAAAATATCTCGTAAATTATTTGATCCAGTGCAAGTGTTTGCACCAATAAAACAGAAATGATGGCATTTAAAAATAGCGTTGTTTTTACGAGTATGTGAATCAGTCCGTATACTTGTAACGTAAGTATTTTATCTTAATATCTAGCTTTGCGTGTGGGATCCGGGTCAGGCAATAATCCACTTGAAAAATCCTAAATGATTAATTAACGCGCAATCTAATCAAGGGCTTACAACCTTGAAGTTTTAGAAATTTATGCTTTTTGTGTTGTAGGTATCCACTCAGAAACGACTTTTGAAAATTTATCCACTTTAAGAATAAAATAAAGACTGAAAGGTTCTAAGTAAAACCGTTCGAAGTAGGAGAATCCTGTAATTTAATATAGAATCGGGCGTGAAGCTGCGAGCGACAAATAGCTACGAATGTTTTGAATAAAGAAATATTGCTTTCGTACAGTTATACATAGATACAGACATGAAAACACGCCCACGCGATATAACGACGTACACAAAAGAATATTATTACATTATTATTATATTTACGTCTGGCGGCGATACTATTCGAGTTATTTATTCTCGTGACGTACATCACGGTCTCACGAGGTTGTATCGCCCGCCATGTTGAATTGATGTATTAATTTTCCATCGATTGCTATATCTTATCGGGGTTCCCGTACACACTCGTAATTACCATTTACCTTGTACGCTATTAATCCGTGTTCGTGCATTATTGTTGCGTAGATATCGTGCTATTACCATCAGCGTAATGACTGTTACATTATCATAATGTGTTCGCGTTAAACAAGGCGGATAATGATGAATGGTTGCGTTCTGGGAGCTTGTTCCACAATACGCAAAACGCAAACGATTTAAGAATCTTATAAAAATTCTTCTCAAAGGCTGACAACGTAGCCAGGAACCTTCTTTTAGTGAAATTGTTGATGTTTCTTCATCAAAGAACTCTACTAATCGAGAAGTACATAGTTTTACGTGTTTGTCTGTGTTTTTCTTTAGAATGATGGAAGATTGAGGAAGATGGAGGTTTCCAAGTTGGAACGTCACATACGGTCCTTTCTATATACATATGTATATGAAATCAAAAGATCATCTACCGCGGGACGTATAAAGATGAAATTTGGCAGGGAGGTAGTTTATAGCTAGAAGACTTCTGCAAAGAACGGATATTTCAATAGAGCCAGATTAAGGAAGTCTACGGGTTAAAGTTAAGATTGATTTTAGGCGAAGTCGTGGGAAACAGTCGCCCGTTCGCCCTCTTGTTATTTAAAAGAAAACTTTTTAGTGTCTAACTCCTCTAGCACTCACGTTTAGTTCCGGGCTATGACCTTAGAATCCGAATACCCCTCGTCATGTTGAAGATAGTTGTCTATACTCCAATATCTCTTCGACTGTCGCGTAGTTCAGGGTCAGCACGGGAACGCCCGCGCACCTGCAGCCAAGGCACCGGTCGGGCAAGTTTCGCCTGGTGCGCTTATGAAACATAATTTTATGGCGCGGCGTGATTTTATTTCTACCGCCGCTTGCGCAATAACCACCGCTCTCCGGCGAGCGCCGATCTAGTCCGACGTTCGCTTTGTACCAATTAGTGTGCGCGATTTGTTTACGATCTCTCTCTCCGAATCGTAATCACAATTTATCTTCGACTATCTATCTGGACTGCTTTGGCTTTGTCCATGTTTTTATCATGTCTAATTTAGTATCATTTTCGCTTTGTACTTATCAACGTACGCGATTTGTTTACTATCTCTCTCTTTTGGTAGTTATCTCTTTTGTTAAACTAACTGGACTGTTCTGTTTTTGTCCGTAGTATTTTCAACACTTTTCCATGTAAACTACTGTACAGACAATACTATTATAATTGTAAAACAGCTCTGCTACTGCAGTTTGATGTTGGATTTGTGTCAGTTTTAGACATCGATTTATTTACAATTTCTCTTTTCTTTCTTCATCGTAATCTCGATTTATTGTCTACTAACTGGTATATTGGCCTTCGTCCGTATGTCGTTAACTAGTATTTATAATACTAAACTTAATTAGCAGACAGAGTTGCGAGCTTTCCCTAGTTATAAATGAAGATACTCTAATTATTTTATCTCTATTTAATCATTGGGGAAATATTTCCTTACTTACATCCTCTGTTTTCTAAACTGCACAATTAATAGTGCCAAGTTTCGACACGCTTTGAACGTATTGTTACCTCATCAATTTACATAGCTAAGAATGTAACTATCAATTGTATTATATTTGTGATCTCACCGTGCGACTTCGTGTCGACTGAGCGAGACGACATTAGAGTTCGTGCCGCGGCAGAGCGAGACGCCGACAGTGATGGCATCTCGACCTTTTCTTCGTGAGACCCCCAGGGGGCGAGATGGGCCATAGTTAACAAATACTTCCATTGCCTTTTGCTAAATGTATAATGTCCCACTAAGGTGTAATGAGAAACGCATTTTATTTGATATTTTAAGAAAGTAAAGATCGCCATAAAGCAATATGGTTTTTTAAATAAAACGTTATCTAATTGGACACACTACCGCTTAAACGGAACGTTTTAAAATGCGCAACTATTACTTCACCAGATATAAGCGCATAATGACGGTGAGTCCGCGGATGAATTGTGGGCGGGCGGGGGACGGGAGGGAGAGGGGGGAGGTAGTGGGCTGGTAGAGGAGACGTGTGCGGAGGGAGGGGGGACGAGTCCCGTTAGGAGAAAGTAGCCGCCTACACTCGACTCGGGCGCAGATCGTGACGACCGGAGCGATCGGCCGCGTCCGCCATCTTGACTACATTTCGAATCGATCCTGTTCTATTGAATTTAAGTCGTTTCGATATAGAAGAACTAGTCGGTTTTAGTATATGCGAACAAGTGAAGCTGATCGGAAACGTGGCACTAGACATGGTGTTAAAGGTCTACTCACACTAGCGCGATTGTCAAAAATCTCCATCATGCTATTTTCAAAAAAATTACTGCCTAAGACAACGTGTTTGTGGAATCTATTATCATCTCCAGTAATTCCAAATTGATCGACATAAGGACCTTCTTGAAAAAAGCATATTTATTTATCAAAAGTCGGATCTGAGCGCCTTCTCTCTGTCCCATAGCTGGACATAGATCTTCTCTAGTTCCCCCTTCTATATCTACTATTTTTATACATCCTGAGTTGGCAATTTAACTGTTTGCCCCTTTATTATTTCCAAAAAACTAGCCGCCGCTCGTTCTTGTCAGATATATAAAAAAAGCAATAACGCATAATTCTATCAGCCATCATGTTACATAGCCCGCGTCTGTAATAAATTGCTTGGCTCGGTTTCCCGTGTAACTCTTATGTTATATTGCAAGTCAGTGCAGTTCCGAGAAGCCCAGCGGTTCTCTGGACGGGAGCCAAGCACTCTCTTTGGCGGGACGGGCGGAGGTCGCGAGAGAGGTGGCACTCATATTTTACGAGTGTACAGTCTGCTCTGGATCACTATTCGCGCGTTTAGTAAATCACTCACCACGTTACGCTATAGCTTCAAATATTTGGGCACTCGTTTGATCGCGGAGTGTGTCCGAGGACTTTGAACTTTGTGTTCCGCATCACACTCAATGATAACACCAGTGTTCAAATATTTAAAGCCACAGTGTGACACGTATTAGGCTGGATAAAATAACAATTCTGCGCGAAATGGAACAGGTCGAGTTATCGAGAGCGTTTTAGTCATAGTACCTAGACCACCAGACTTTCCTAGTACTGGGATTTTGGACATGGAAATTTTTGAAAATCGCAGTGAGTGGGTGGGGGAGAATTCTAGAATTCTTGTTTCCCCTTCAGTTAAGCTTAAGCTATAATAATAATCATTTATTTGCTTCATGTCACATTTAGGTCAACGATATATGAACCCAGCTTAAGGTATACCAAAGTCGGGCAAGGCGCCGAATGGCTTAACTATAAACGTATAATAAATCACATAATATAAATAAATAGTCAGTAATTAAATTTAAGCCAAGTCAAGCTAGTCAAGTCAAAGTCAAGCTAGTGCTAGAATTGATTACTATACTAGTCCAATTGTGATAAAGATCATAAGCATCTACTATCTTTCAGGATTTGTTTCTCTCACTTTGTCATGTGTCACCTCAGACACATCTCAAGAGAGCCTCATTAAAGATTTATCATTAATCAATTTCTTTCACAGAGTCTACGTCAAGATTGTTTTGCTTTCTTTGTCAAAAAAGCCATTGCCGATAGAAAGCCCCCAATCACAAAAGAGTGTGTAGGGTTGCCTATTTACCTCTTATTAATGCAAATAAAATTCTTCTTATTATACTTATTACACAGATTACAGTGTCGCTAAATCTTTATCAAACCTACATATAGTAAGTATTTTTATCCAAAAAAAAAAGGACTTTTCCACAGGGTATAGATAAATAACTTTACACCTCGTCTTCTGTGTCTCTTCTAGTAATACAAGGCAGGGCGAAACGTGGGACACTTTCGTATCAGGTGTTAAACACAAGCTACCGATGAATACTTGTTCTTTATAGAAGCAGTATGAAATTCTCCACTCTCTGTGCATCCGTAATCTGTTTCTGTGTCCAGTTGCTTCGACTTAATGCATACTCATGACGATCAAAAAGTGTTGTGTGTTGTGTGTCGGCAACAAAAAGTGTATACGTTTGCGCAGCGCCCAAATGTTCAGTTCAATAGTTATAAATCAGGTGAACCGCCTGCCATGAAAAGAAGTAAAAAAACTGTCTTTAAAGCAATAAATATGTTAAATTAGATTTTTTATTAGGATCGCTTTAATTTTTTTCACGTTCAAAAGTTTTTTCTTTTTTTTCCGCCAAAAAACTCTACAACATTAAACGAAGACAACAAAAAGCCACTGCACAAAAAGGGCGAGCCACAATGGCCGGTGGTTGAGTTCGCTGCATGGAACGGGACGCACATGTGCGGCAGATGTTCGGGGTTCTTTTTCCGAATGTGTTATTACGACCTCCCCCACCACCAGAGCCCCCCTCCTCTTTATTGAACGCAAATAGACACCCCCGGGCTTATTCTCCTTGAATTCAATGGTTTGTTAAAGTTCGAAGGCATTAATTTTTTTGAGGAAAAAATTAATTCTTCTGCTAAAGTAGCCCATATTATAAGGGCTCATATACGTTAACTGTTATGCAGAACCAGCGAAGGTCGTCAATTGAGCTTGGTATATATCGCTTGTGTCGAATGTACCTTCTTATGGGCTTCCCGAGATATTATGCAGCTGGATTTCATTTCTAACTTTCTGACACACCAGAATACCAAGTCTTCCTTTATGGTTGATGCTAAGAGCCGAGCTGATGCTAATATGAGAGCTTACAAAACTGTACTACACGAGGTTGTGGTCTATCCCCAATCTTGTTTCTACTTCAGATTAATGTTGTTATGCAATCAAGCCGAAATTATTGCTAAGCAGATGACGGAACTAGACTTAAGTTTCAAACTTTTTTATTTGTTTACAGATTCGCGCCAAACTAATGGGGGTTGTAGTAACCTATGCTTGGCTACTGACTTTCGCTTTGGTGAGCATATATGCGCCGATGTCAAACAATTTGGGACCCTTTTCTCCGTTCATATTGTGGGGATTGGTGAATTTAGCTGGTGCTATATTTACGGTCATATTCCTGCCAGAAACGAAGGGCAAGAGTGAAGAAGAGATTTATAAGTTTTTGATTAAAGGTGAGAAGTCTGAAGAAGAAGGAGAAGCAACTGAAAGTCCTGTAGGTCATTCGAAATAACGATGATATACCAATATACTGTTAATGGATATTTAATTAAGAAAGAACTCAAACTTCAAATGTATATAGATAATAGTACGTACTGATAATAATTGTTGAGATAATTGATGAAGTGACTACGAAATATAGTATTTTTAAGAGAAATCTTTCGTTTTCATTTTTTGACCAAAACGGTAGGTGGCCTTTATCATATTACGGTTCACGAACAAATACCGCTTTTATTATTTGCATCTTTTTAGTATATCACAAGGATGACATGGCGGTCGATGAGGCTACGTTGTTGGCCAAGACAATATAGTGCTTGACAAAGAAGAAAAAGAAACGCTAAGGAGAAGAAGGGGCAAATGGGAAGGGACTTAACCTAGGTTGGTCTTTATTGAACCTTCGGCAATCGGTCAACACGCGACATGAATACCAGCAATGACGTGACATCATTGCGGCCACTATACGCCGATCTTAAGTGTGAGCTAGGTACTGGTACCCAGGCGCACCCAATTAGGCTAAAAACCAAAAGGAGTATAAGCGTGACGCTTCCTCAGGTTGCCTGTTTTTGTCCTTATCAGTTTCACAAGAAAGGAAAATTTAAAAAATTTTTCGTAGTATTGGGAGTCTTCCTGGAGTGGGACGCTCCTGGGAGTATGGACCTCGAGACGAACCTTCTTGATAAATGTTCTTCAAGATACAGAGTTGATCGTATCGCATTGTTTCCAATAGATGACGTTAGTAATGAACCTGTGGTCTGACCATAAATCGGGAACAGACAATGTAGTTCGGGTCCGTTAGTACAATTATAAAATGATGCATCATTTTTACTTATTTTTTAATCTATATTAATATATAAAGTTGAAGAGTTTGCTTGTTTATTTACTTGGACGCGCTAATCATTAGTTACTGCTAGCCCGATTTTAAAAAATTCTTTCAGTGTTAGATAGCCCGTTTATCAAGGACGGCTATAAGCTTATATATTATCATACTAAATGTTTTCACTTATTTTTACGTGGACAAAGTCGCGAGAACAGCTAGTCTTCTATATAGTAGAAATAAGGAACTAAAGGCGGATGATTTATTACACGTGGTTTACTGGTATTGTAATGTAAATTTTCATAAAGCGACAATTGTTTGGAGATAAATTTAACAAAGGACCTAATAAATATGTATTTATTATAATGTGTAAAACAAAGACGAAATGTATTGTGTATCAGCCAGCGTCCGAACATTAAGTAGCTGCGAAGGTCTGTATTTTTTTTTATTTGCCTATAATTTACCAGTACTGGGCAAAGTCCTCGCTCTCTCCAACCGCACCTTCCTATCCAGGGCTACTTGCATCTATTTCTTTCCTCGACCTACCTGGTCGTCGGAGGCCACGGAGGTGGGAGTCCGTACGGTTTAAACATTGGGCAACCTCTGCGGAACCATCCTTGCCACGCGCCCAGCCCGTTCCCACTTCAGCTTTGCCGACTTGCCTCATCGACTGCTCCTACACTCCAGTCATAGAATTCAGGGTGGTGTGGCGAACTTGATCAGTTCTCTTAACACCTAAAATGCTGTATTCCATTATTGTATTAAAGCAGGCAAATATATCTTGTAAGTTTTTATGTGAGGTGTAAGCGGACTCAATAAGCTTCAGTCCAAGGGCGGTAAATTTTTCTTCTCAATCAAATAGGCCTTGATCATGTTGATAAAGTGTAGAGGGCGACGTATTTGGACCTAAAATTTATTTGACTCACAGAAATTTAAAAAAATCTTTATATCTAAGACGAAATAAGGAAGAGTTGAAAATTAAAGGAAAGAAAGTAGAGTTATATAAGTACACAGTATTAGAACCACTGGTGTCCAGAAGTAGCGTAGGATATCTTTCATTTAGAGAAAGTGCCGAGGATATAAAAGTAATGTCGAAGCCGCGTGCAACAGCTTCCTTACTTACACAATAGTTAGTAAAACAGAACAATAAAATAGACAGTAAAATAAACCCATTAAATGGATAACAAAAATTCTAGTTATCTAAACAATAAATAGTAAGGTATGTGACTGTTTATGGATTTTACCAGTTAACATATGTCTTTGTTTGTTTCTAAAGTAGAAAGTGGGTCAAGAATTTTAAACAGTGATAAGTAATTAAAAGTACGCTTTTGTTCGAGTACTAGGCAGTACAAATATATATAGATAAAGTGGGCTGTGAGAGATCATATATTTTCTCATAATATTTTACGGAACTCCTAAAGAAACGCGGGAACCGATTTTTGTGAGATTTTGTGCGTGTCATCAAGTTGTTTCGAGAATGGTTTAGATTCACAATTGAAGGCAGTAAGTAGATGCCGCTGTCGTCAGGTTTTTTTTTTCTAAAATTTAATATTCGTCGAAGACAACTTGTGGGTCAACTGAGTCCTCTAGTATTGTATAAAATGTGTGTGTATGTATATTTTCATTAACTTAATAAAGTATTGAAATAAACGAAAGTTGATGATGTTACTAAAATAAATGAACATATTTGATTTGGTTTCAATTTAGGCAAAAGATATGTACGTCTGGTGAAATGGAAACTATGGAAAAATCGCCTAAAAGAGGGAACACTTATTCGCAGTGGATTTTTGCCTTATTAGGTATGTATACCTTTTTTACACTACGACATAACGATGAGCAGGTTGTAGTTTAATCAGTGATCTGCATTTGAGTTGACTGCTAGGTTAAACAGTTCTTACTGTGACCGGATGATATTAGTTGTGAGATTGTAGAGATTCTGGGGAAGATTTCAGACGGTAGTCCTATATATTTATTATAATTATTTTGTTTCCCACGACTTTGTCCGCGTAAAATTGCAAGAGTCGTTAAACCTCTTTCATCTATTCCTGTCGAAAAATCTTTTCTCAGCGGATGTCTACTCACAATAAACTAACTCCTTGCCAAATTTCATGTTTCTACGTAACGCGGTTTTCGAGATTGCGTGACAGGTGACTTCAAATATATAGATTAATTAAACCCGGAAGAAGCCGCGGGTTATATATAGTGTGTAAAGTATAATGTTAGTTCAATTTATGTTTCAGTAAATATTACATCATTGAATTATGGAATAGAGAGTGGTTGGGTATCCCCCATAGTAAAATTGATTCAGTCAGAAGAATCACCCACAGGCTATCCCATATCTGATGATGGACTCAGTTGGATCGCTAGTACCATCTGCTTGACCGCTATACTGGGTACACCACTGTATTCCTTCATTGCGGATCGATACGGAAGGAGAGTTGCAATAGTACTAATAGCTCTTGCGCAAGCTGTAAGCATTTATTTATTATTATTTTTTATATTAGCCTGTAATGTCCCACTGCTGGGCAAAGGCCTGTCTTCTCCTAAACCACTCTTCTTTATCCAGAGTTACCCCAATCCACTCTTTTCCCGCAAAGGCGTCCAAGTCGCACGCCACCTCTTCCTCAGCCTACCTGGTCTTCAGCGGCCATTGTGCGAGTCCATATAGTCGCAACATTGGCTAACCTTTGCGGGCTCATTCGTGCCACATGCCTATCCTATTCCCACTTGAGCTTTGCTGAACTTATTTAATTATGTATAGTATTTGTAGTTTCCAAAACCAAAAAGGTTTTTTTATAACCCTAATACAAACTTAATCTCAACTGCAAACCCAGACCCAACTTTAAACATAAACCAATCTCAAACCTCTTTTTTTATGTAGGGAAATACATTTTACGAATCTTGTTGCCGGGAGTGTGAGACTCTCTGACTTGAGTCAGAATACCCACTAAAACCCAGCGGCGCTTTCGCCACCCATGAGTGAATACCACATATTCGCTCGCGCATTCTGCCATGGTGCTGCAGATGTGGCCAACACTACTTTTTAATCATTTTACTAACTAACTTCAGTGTGGGAGCGGGGCGAGAGTGTACTTGAGCCTACATATTACCGTTCTTCTTCTTCGGAGTCAAAACTCAATCCAACTCCTGTAACCCAAACACAAAACCCAATTTCCTACCCAACTCCAAACCCTACTCCAAACCCAAGTTCAAATCCTACTTTATACCCAGTGCTAGAAATTTAGATTCCAAACTATAGAATTCACGCTATTGACTTTTTAATCAAACTAAACTAATTTGATTAAATAGGCAGCTAATCCAAATACGTGACCGGCGTTGGATTCAAAGAGTTTTCCATATTAGATGTTTTCTAATTTGTTTGTGGAGAACTCCTATAGTGTTGAATATATCAGTGCTTATAAGCATAGGTATATGATAAAGATAAGTTGCAACCAAGTACTTATTTCATTATTAAAATATACAATACAATTTTTAATTTTCAGATTTCATGGTTTATAAGAATATCTTATTCTTCTACCTCGACTTTCGTTGTAGGGAGAGTCTTCTCTGGCTTGGCAGCTGGGGGCTGCTTCAGCGTCATACCGGTGTACATCAAAGAAATTAGCCAAGACGATATACGAGGGATTCTTGGAACTTTAAACATGATGTTTCAAACTCTTGGAGTATTCCTCATGTACATTATAGGCGCCTATTTGAATTATCGTACCGTGATGTACATCGTGGTGTCGTTTCCGATCGTCATGATTCTTCTGATGGTGAAAGCACCCGAATCCCCGGCATTTTTAGTTGAACAAGATAAAATTGAAGTAAGTGTGCACAATTTTGTATGACTAAATAATTTGAAACGACTATCGGAAATGTTCTAGAAGAAAGTCGAATTTCTTGGCATTCTGCAGACTGCTCGTATTTGAGCCAGGTCCATAGTGTTACAGAGGAAGGTATCACATCAATGTCTGGGATTTTTCACTGCCAGTTTTTCTCCCCATGCTTAGTTATATCTGGAATGATCCTACTAGTGCAGCATTAGATGCTTTGTTTAATAAAGAACTTATGATAGGCCATGACAAGCCAAGGTCTTCTACTTAGTTGTACAGGTATTATTCTGGTATACCCCTGGCTCCCACTTCCACCGCGTATAATTTGTTATTGTAACGGTTTTTGGTGAGCTCATTCCTTAAGTCAAAGTACTTATTGCTTTTTATCAGATGGTCTGTAGGGAATTTGATTGACTAATTATTCCGCTAATTTCGAACAATGCCAAAAAGTGAATACAAATATAAGAAATTTGATTTAGATAATAGCAGCTCGATGCGGCAAGTAATTAAGGTAGTTTTGATATTTAATTTATAGTTACTAGCCTTACAAAAATTTATAGCCAAAATAGTTTCTGAAGAAATGGCCATATTTTATTTTCAGGAAGCCACAAACACAGTTGCTTTTCTTAGAGGACTGAATAAAGATGATGGGTTGATTAAAGAAATAGTAGAAGATATGAAATTGGAAAAAGCATATTTTAAAACATTGCCTAACACTACCCTGCTAAATATACGTAGGTACTTGACTTTATTAAGTAGATAAAGGAATTTGATTTACTTAAACTTCTTTGAACGATATTTTTAAATTGTAGTTGATGACATTGCAGACTAATTCTTATGGATTTATAAATATATTTAAGTATGTATTTATTTGGCTTGGATCGTTATAATAGACATTGACAATGCATAGTCTTATACAGAACCTTATGGAAAGAGGGTAGGGAGGTCTTTGCCTTGCAGTGGGAAAAAAATAGGCTGTAAATAAAATAAAAATATATTTATTTAAGTAGGTACATAAGTATGTTGATTTTTCTTTAATCTTATTTGACTTTATGTATGTACTTGAGTATTTTATCGTTTCATCCTGTTATATAATTATTTTCTTTAATTGTATTGTGTATTTAGTCCTAGGTTCAAGATGATTGAGTGCTTAGGTTTAAGGTTAGTTAATAAAATAAAGAGTATTATTATTATTAATAATAATGTATTCCTACTACATTACCGCTTCGTATATTTCCTTGTCCTAAAGATTATGTGGAAGAAATCGCTCTTCAGATATAAATTTCCTGTATCTTATTATGTGTTAATTTCTTTTGTGGTGTACAATAAAGTGCATAAACAAATATATATTTATTGTAATTTCTTTCGCAGTAAAAGAACGACCATGGCGTAAAGGCTTCTTCATTATAATGATATTAACCACTTGCCTGGACATGAATGGGTCATTTGCAGTTGTGACCTATGCATCTACTATACTATCATCAACAGGAATAAAACATGACATCAGTTCCGAAACACAATCTGTGGGCATCCCTGCTGTGATGATTGTTAGTTCTCTGATGCTTGCTGTATTCGTTGAAAGAGTTGGAAGAAAGGTATTATTAAAAGTTTTAGGTAAATTCTTTAAGTTATTTCCTTTTTTCTCGTTCTGTGGTCGAAATTTGACTTCTACTGATGCTAATACTTTCATACCCACATATTTTTATTCATACTTGACCGTCATTTTGTGACCCCTTTTGTTTTAATTTAACAGGATCGAATATACAAGAATATATGAGAAATGTTTACTTTTCAGTTACTCCTAGCTTCAGCATTTTTTATTTACGCTTGCTCAATGTTCATCATGGCATTGATAATGATACTGCAAATTCACGATATTGCTTCACCGGCTTGGCTGCCAGTGGTTGCAATGATGTTGTGCCAGGCTGTTTACAGCGGTGGTATTCTGCCATTGCCATTCGTAATCATGACAGAGATGTTTAACTTTCAAGTGAGTACCTATGCTAGTGCTGTTATTTGGGATGTTAAGGTCGCGGTTAAAGGTACTAGTTTTATACGGGGATACGCCCATTTGGTTTCATATAGGGATACCAATACCGATTTTGGTCGAGAATATTTCTTAAAGATTTAGTGTTAGGTCAATAACAGCTACCTACATAGAGAATAATGAATTCTGATAATAAATAAGCATCCCAGTTTTATTCTTTTGTTCTTTGACGAGACCCGAAGTGCGAATGCTCTTTAACCCAGCTGGATCTTTTGTAAACGCCCCTTCCCTTGTTACTGCAGCTACAGGTTTTCAAAAATCCAGATGATTAGCTTAAGGATCGCCTGCAACCTGAAGTAACCTTAGTTTTCTGACCTTGCATAGACCACGCCTATCCAAGGTCAGAAGATTATGCATGACACAAGCTTCATCTTTTCCCTTTCTTCATAGCACGCCCTGCAAATTGCAATATTGCTTAATGCTATTCAAATAAGAGTCGCTCTTGTACCGTAGTGTCCTATTAAAACCGTCAGCACGTTTCTTAAGTTTTTCCTACTTAAGCCTATAATGCTCTTGCAGAAACTAGCTGTTCAATTATCCATGAACATCAGTGTATGTCTCAGCCCCTTTATTGCCCACCACTCAGCCAGAGCTAGCTGATTTGCTCGATCCTGCAGCGTCGCCGCAATAAAATTTGTTGCTAGCGGTGTGCCCGCCTCGGTCCCGATCATTCCACGTTCAGACCTCTTTCTAGCAAGCTCGTTCACCTGCTCATTCCTTCTGAATTATCTGGTACCATACAATACTTACAGAATTTTGGCTTCCCAGTTTCCAACATTCGGGTTATAATATTGCACTGATTTCTCTCCTTTATATTCGCGTATCAATACAAAGTAATTTACAGTTTATCATTTTCAGATTCGCGCAAAAATAGTCGGTGTTGCAGTGACTTACGGCTGGTGTCTTAATTTTGTGTCAGTCTCTATCTATGCTCCGATGACTAATACTTTTGGGAAGTGTGCACCGTATCTATTTTACACCATGATCAATCTCATAGGAGCATTATTCTGCATAACATGTCTGCTAGAAACGAGGAGAAAAACAGAGGAAGAAATTCGTAAGCTTTTAGAGAAGAAAAAGGAACATGATTTGACAGAAAACTCAAACAAAACTTAAGAAGACCTCAGCCATCAAACCTAAGCATTGCTTAGGTTCTATCCTCTTTGACGCATTCATTAACTGCACGGTGAATCCATAGAATGCCAGGAATCTCGTCTCGTCCCCAATTTTCCAGTACTTTCCAATTGAATTAAAATAAAATTAATACAATTTGTTTAAATTCTCACTACTGCTCCGCTAACTTGGGGTTAACTCATTTAGAGTCACCTAAGAATTCCTACCTGATTTAATTGTTTTTACTAAAATGAAGCTATATTTACGTCAATAATGCCAAGTCTATAAGTCATTGTATGATAATTGCTGGAGTTGTGTGAAAAAAGGTATACATGTTGTTTACTGATGAAGGAGTTGATTAGATAATTATTATGTATGATGCTAGTGTTTTGTTTAGTTTTGTTCTTAAATATATTAAGCCACGCAGAATGATAGCAATTATTATATCAATATTAAACAGAAAGATTAAAATCCTACCTATCCTACGTAATTCTGGTAGTTATGAAGTTGTTCTACTAGTAGTTTTGATGTGCATATTGTTAGAGTAGCATCCGGTCGCGCCTGCGCAGCACTGAATATGTCAACTGCGCATGAACAAGTTATAGCATAAAAGTCGGTGCATCTTTAAAATCGCGATCATTCTTTAAAGATTAGTCTAAAACGATCAGTGTTAAGTGATCATTCTTGATCATCATTCGTGATAAATCGTCACTAGTCGTTGACGAGATAATTCGTTTGTGTCTGTGACATTAAACTATCGTCAAAACGTTATTTTAAACGTTATTCTGTAACTGGTTATTTATTTTTTTATTTGAATTAGGATCGAATCTGCAAGAATATTATAATAAACTGCAATCAAAGTTGTATTTAATAAAATCGGGTGTAGAGATGTTTCAATAAAGTCAATTCAATTTTAAGACTGTCTTTATAATAACTATGGAAGAAAATTTTAAAACTGTGAATCACCAAATTAAAGGACGTATATATATGCAATGGGTATATGCACTACTGGGTACGTTTTTTCTAAATAACAGCGGCCCGCCCCGGCTTCGTATGGCTATTTACATTATCAACACGGATCTTTGAAAATATCCTTAACTCTTTGAAAATATTATATCTCCTTGAACATCGTCGTACCATCTGCTTCGATTTAGTGGGGAAACTTTTGGATTGGCACCGACTTCAAAACATCAGTAGGTGTCCAGTAAATAATCGTAAGAAAGTACTAATTATTTTTTTGCTTTTTAGCTCCATGGTGTGTTTTGAAGACGGTTTTCCAATATCTTATCACAATCAGTGTTGACTTGGTTACTTCTTGGATTCAGAACTTCAATGAATGATTTGTTACTTTCGGAATTTTCCGATTTTAAAAGATGCCGATGAAATTCCTTTTATTTATTATCGTCCTTCATCTTATATTTTAAAATTGGTTGCAGTCAATATCATCGTCATAATTTATGGCGTAGAATGCGGGTGGGTGTCACCCATAGCTAAATACATACAGTCGGATGCGTCACCCGTTGGATATCCGGTGTCTGATGAGGCGCTCGGCTGGATAGCTAGCTCCATGAGCTTAGCTGCAATACTTGGAGTTCCAATGTCGTCATACGTCGCCGATACTTTTGGGAGAAAAGCAGCTATGATATATGTTCTAGCCATTCCGCAAGCTGTACGTACTCGTTCAAACTTAACTTTTATTCATATAGACTTTTTAAAAGCAATTAATAAGTAATTTAATTCTAACTAATGCTAATATATTATTTGATGACTCTACGAATGTGTCCAATAACACAATCTTATTGTCCCTTATAACTTGAAATCAAAGTCAAATTCAAAATCTTTTATTAACATAGACTTTTTTAAAAGCTCTTATTTTCGTTATATATAAATTATTATTATTTTTAATCAAATATTGCTTTGGTGATAATTTACGACTGAAAAGCTAAGTTTATAAGGATTCCGCGCTGAGAACACCCCGCAACAAACTCAATCGAGTAATTTTTTGTTATCACCATTTTCGCAATAATTCAGATTTGGTTTGAGCAATTTATTCAAGTAAATGGTCTCAATTTTATCGTATATTTATTATACTTTTAATGTTTCTTCTACTTTATTATTAACATAAATTATAATAATAATACCATCCTGGCCGATTTCTGCTACGGCGACCGCTTCAAAAGAAAAACTCCGTTACTGATGCACTCGTATATGACTCATATATCCGATCTTATGTATAAAAGAGCGTGCACATTGCGGGGATAAATTATATCTGTTATTTTTCAACATTATTAATGATGTACTTGATGGAGTGTGTGCGAGCCAAAACTGTACGAAGTATTTGAATTACAAATAACTTTAAAGAAACACATATAACTTTAAAGAATGTTGTCATGATACAATCTATTTTGTCCAGACAGATATCTGAGGTTGTTATATCTTACTTAAATAATTTTGTACAACAGAGGTAGCTGTATTCCTCTCTGAAACTTTTAATTAAAGAACCGTTATTTTTTTGTATGGATTTGCTAATTCGATATTAGTCAATTCATAGATTGTCTTCTTCTTCTTCTTCTTCCTAGCGTTATCCCGGTTAAATACCAGGGTCCGCTTAGATTGTAGAGGATGTGGCTGTGGGGGCATACACATTTCTCAAAGGCCGGCAACGCATCTGCAGTCCCTCTGGTGTTGCAGTTGTCCATGGGCGTCGGTAGTCTCTTGGGTGAAAACCGGTTGCTCGTTTGCCCCTTATTATATATAAAAAAAAAAAAAAATGTTTACCTCAACTTTTGCAAATTACTTTTAATAATACATAAAAAAATCTTCAGAGGAAAATTTATCATCATAATCTTGCCTTAGACTCGATATATATCAAGTCTAAGGCAGGATTATCTATATGAAGCCTATCTATCTATATCTAAAACTGAAAGAATTTTTCAAATCGGACCAGTAGATCCTGAGATTATTGCGTTCTAGCTGAAGAACAAACAAACTCTTCAGCTTTATATATTATTATAGATTACAAGGTACGCATGAGCTGTTATATAAAAAAAATTGAATAACAAAACCTAGAGCTCCATGACAGAAATCTTTTAATCCACAGCACCCTTTTATAAATGTAAATAGCGCTAGTGTATTTGTAAAGAGTGGTAAAATGAAAGTTTCCGGAGCTGAAACGGCGAAAAGCCAAAGTTTATGTGTATCAAGTATGCACGGGGCGTGCGAAGTTTGCTACGCGAACTAATTCTGAAACCACTTTTATTGTACCTAATGTTTGTAGATATGTAGACAATTTAAAACATTCACATAACGTTTAGATATATATCTCTTTTATGCGGAACATCTCTTTAGAACTAGTTGGTCTTTTACGTAACGCTTAAATCCTCTTTTCAACCAATTTTAAAGTCCTTAATTCGACTGTATTTATTTTGTCACCTTAAGAGTTTCGACTGGGTGAACCGATTTTGTTGAGTCTTTTTTATTTGAACGTTGATACTACACGCATGGTGCGATTTCAATTTGGTTCAGTTCTGATCATTTGAAGTCGGTTTTTTTTGTGCATAATATCACTGTGGAACCATTTGCCAGATCCTATATTCCCAACCCGATTCGACACAATGTATAATAAATAAACAATACATAAATTAATAAATAAACTCTTACAATCTTTGCACTACACTACTCTTAAGCTATTTACATTTTCGGTACTTCTGAACTTTTCGAAACAACACCCGCGGCGTTAATTCTACTTCTAATTTCGATCAGCTCATTTTCTAAAGCAGTCTATTTATATGGAACGGTACACGTTAATTCCCTTTACGAGGGTTTTTGCAATAAAGGTTCGCTTAAGAGCGATACATTTTACTTCAAAGGTATCGAAGAAAAAAATTGCTCTCAGATTATTAAACTCAGCACGAACACGCCCTAAATAATCTTTACAAAGTATCTTGTTGAATTTATTTCATATTTATGCGGAGGGCACACATCTTAAGAAACACATATTTACATTGAATACGGCAAATAATATCTGCGAGAATATTATTGTATTGAAATTTGTATAAGAGCGGTATATGCGAAGTACTTGTAGCAAAGACGCTAATTTAATTACACTGCCATTTCATAGAACCGAAAATGTTAAAGGAGCCTTTAAATATTCAGCATCGAAAATATGGAATGATCTACCACCACCCATTCGTAATGCTAGATCCCAGAATACATTTAAACGTCATTTAAGGCAATTTCTACAAAACAAACAACAAATGAATAACTAGATATAAAGCCCTATATAATATATATCAATAAAATGCATGTGCGGTTAATGAATAATGGACTATTTCGTTCGCGCCTCACCAGCGACCTTTCACCACTTATACAGTCCACTAAAACAACTAAATTTCCCCTACAATACCAAAACAAAACAGCATATAGCAAATTGAGATAATATACCTTAAAAGTAAAAGAATTGTCAAAATTCGGATCCATACAACTGAAAATTTCCCGAAACATACAAACTCACAAACTCTTTATAATTTTAGACGTAAACCCTCCCACCCAAATGTTTATTTCCTGCAAACATTTATATTATTGCCGAAAATATTTAATATATGTAAATTCTACGTTAAATTCTTTTTTGGCTCGTTATTCCCACGCTTGTATGAGCTGGCAAAGGAGAATGTATCACAGAAACATCCGTCCCACGAAGAGATGAATGTATGTGACTAATTCGGCCGGCAGCTAATATCCTAACATCGGTACCCCTGGCACGAACATTTTTTCAACAGCTTACTTTCTATTGTATCATGTTGTATTCATTTATTTTAGGTAACACTCATAGTAATGTACAAAATCAATTTTAAAACTAAATTTAAAAAGAAATAATAAACTAACATAAAAACAAATACTCATAAAAGCCAAGTCAAAATAAAAATAATTATTACGAATTGCATATTTTCACCACAACAATTAAACCAAAAGTTAAAAATAGAAAAATAAACATATGAACTTCTCGAAATCATAGGTCAAATGAAGGTTCGTACTACCGCTTTACATGACTTAGTTTGCCGTAACGTCAACGATTCAAATCATCCGAGTTTCAATTTTTATAATGCTGGTAATTTTTAGCAAGTAAGTCATTTAAAACGGTAGCGTGATAATTTTATTTGAATGAGAATTCAGTACGAGAGTAAACGAAAGCAAACTGTCCATAAATGTTTTGATGAATTTCTCAATAAAGATAGATTAGAGTTTGGAGAAGGACTAAGGCTACTTTTTGTTGCAGAAATGAAAGCAAAGGGGGAAAATAGAGGTGAAAAGTTGTATGAAAGTCGCAAAAATACAACGCGGACCAACTCTTGGGTTTGAGTTAGTAAAATATTATTATTACTTGAAGTATTAGTGACTGTAACGCGTATATGTCCTCCAGGCCTTATAAGCATCCGTCCGTGCCCACCCACGTAGCATGTCACGACAAACATGTTACATTAAATCTTACATTTAAATACTGCTAAGGCAATCTTTAGTAAGCAGAATATTAAAATACCCTAAAGATTTCTCAAGGATTTTATCTTATAATACTACTAGCGGATTATCTTTGGATATAAAAATCGACTGTACAAGCCTTTGTCAGTCTACTCGGCCTAAAGCGTTGGATCCATTTGGATAAATTTTTGCGTGTTTCCAAGCGATTCGAAGACGTTTTGAAAAGATAATCGGACCCGGTTGGTGGAACCGCTGTTGGGATAAATTCCAAATTTGACACGTTTTGAGCAATAACTCAAAAACGGCTGCGCCGATTTGAAACTAAACTCTAATATAATAGTCACTTTTTAATATATTATTATATGCAATAATGTAATCGTCATTATTGAATATATAATTGTATACACAAATGTGTCATATAATAACGATTTTATTTCAATTTGCTTGTTTGTAACGCTCTACTGTGAAGTTGGGAATTTGGGGTTACAACAATTTACGTGGGAGGTATCGATATATGATTTTATATAGTCATATTATAATAATATCACAACCTAATATATAACTAATATTATTAAAATTTTCAATATTTAAAGTTAAATTTATAAATATTATTACCCCTGCCCAGCTCCATTTGAGTTCGGCTACCCTGTTTCCTTCCTAGACTTCAGTACGAAGCCGAATTTCGAAGAGGCTCAGTCGGGCTTTATATCAAAATATGTTAAGGAGCTCAGAGTTCTCAAATTGGGGAGGGAGGGGGGGGGGCTTAAATCTGAGAAAAGATTTCAGATCGAATCAAATTCCTTTATTGCGAAATTGGATTGTTATAGAAGAATCTTAAAGCTAAAAAGTGCAGTAAATATCGCACACAGCGTTCAAAATTATGTATCTTAATATTTTTTAATTTAAATTAAATAAATATCAGGGATAGAAAATACTAATTTAACAGTTATTTATGGTACAATTTCAAGAGAAAGTGATGTAATAAAAGACTTTGGTTTTTTTTAATGATTAATCTGAACTGTATGTTAATTCGATGTATTATGATTTTTAACTCAACTTTGAGATTGTCTATACTGATATATAAAGCTGAAGAGTTTGTTTGTTTGTTTGTTCGCTTGAACGCGCTAATCCCAGGAACTACTGGTCCAATTTGAAAGTCTTTCAGTGTTTGATAGCCCATTTATCGAAGAAAGCTATAGGATATATAAAATATGCGTTAAACTTGAATCTATCCTTTTTACCTACTTTTACGCGGACAAAGTTGCGGGCTCAGCTAGTAAAATATATACAGAAATAAATAGTTAACTAAATAGTTAATTAAAAGTTACTCTTGACCCAACAATCAAGCGAGAGCTTTTTAAGGTATTTATTAAAGCTCTTCGCTATAAGACTATTGACTGAGACAACGATCAGGACAATGTCTGCTGATTCAACATTCCACATGGCAGTAATCTCATGAGCAAGGTCTAAATATTTAGTTAATTTTTCTTTTTCAGCTCTAATAATAATTTTAATTATTATTATAACTAACAGTACATAGGTATAAAAACTTTGTTCTACAAATTTGCTATTTTTACGAAACTCTACGTGTAAATATTGCTGCTATTTACAGAGTGTCCACGACGCAAGGCTGAACGCCAGGGTCGACTCCATGCTCCAGGAAGGATTGATCCATGAACTGCTAAATTTCCACGACAGACACAATAAGCAAAGGATACAGGATGGAAAGTAAGTATGAAACTGCAAAATCAAACCACATTATTTAATTGCAAGATCGTAGGTGGCAAGGGATGTTATTGTACGCTCTGTCAAAAAATGCACGCTACTCTGAAGTATTCCTCTACACGCAAAATACTCGCAAGCTCGCCAATATACTCGGCTTCTAGTCAGCAACTAGACGCAAAAGTACGGTCAATATATATGTTTGGGATTAACGGAGTTTTCACTCTTTAGAATAATGGTATTTAATATAGGAGATAAAGATAAAGATGCTTTATTCAGGAAATATATATTTTTTATACTAGTAAGTAGTGAGTCCCTGACCCATGAACTACCGTAAGCTGTGTTTCAGGAGCCCTCCCTAAAACTAGAAACTAGTTACATTATATAATACGTTTAATATAAAAAGAAAAGTAAAATAATAATAACATTAAGGTAAAGGTGAATGTGTGTATGTGTGTATATGTCTGTGGTTTGTCAGCTGGCAAGAGTTGGTTTGTTTATTTCTTCGGAAGGGGGGGCGATACACCCTAGTTTCTTTCGACAGGAATTGAACCTACAACCCCCGCAGCGGAAGGCAGGGTCACTGCCAACTGCGCCAACGGGTCAATCAATGCCTGTGTTAAAGATACATAGGTTATATGTTATCGTAGAGCCGCAATAGTTCAAATGTGGATAAATTGAACTGTAATCCGCAAAAGCTAAGATTCAATCGCTGAATCTGTTGTGCTACGAGGATACGGCAATGGTGAAGGGTCTCGCATTCTTATAATCCATAAGTTACAGGGGCTCTGTTTCGAACAGGTCACCATCATCCACTGCGTGCAGAAGATGCCCATGCACAGCAGCGTTTGGCATGCGGTAGTTGCAATCTCCTGTCACACGAAGGAGTGCGTCTACAACACCAAAGACGCGGACGACGTAGTAGGTCGCTTTGTGAAGAAAGCGGATGCCGCGAGCGAGCACAGTGTAGCGGAATACAACTGTAGAGCTGCCATCTACCACCGTGACCCCCATTCCATCGCAGAAATGGCTGCCGCGAAGAGTCAACCCGAAAACATATAGGAACCTATAGAAGAATAATGGAACGGAAAATAGTGAAAGAACAGAAAAATATAATAAAATAAAACTGGAGTATAAATGAACACTTAAAGAAATCTAGTCAGTTCTAGACGCCCCCATGTATTTATCTCAAAATTAGCAATTCTGTGACATGTACTCGGAATCTAAATTCATTAGCCAATGCTCAGATGCATACAAAATATAATATATAAATCAGATTAATCATTACAACCATTACCTCCAACAAATGTGATGGATAATTTGATAGACTTACAAACTCAGAATACTTTCTAATATCTGTGGTACAAGCAGTCACATTTAAACATGCATTAGGTAAGGTATTAAAGCCCTATATTTATAATAAACTTAGAAGTCACTAGCTGTGCCCGCGACTCCATCCGCGTAAAATTAGGTACAAAAATAAATTTAATTTTAGCGTGATGATATAGAGCCCATAGCCTTCCTTGATAAGTGGGCTATGTAACAATGAAAGAATTTTTAAAATGGACTAAGTAGTTCCTGAGATTAACGCGTTCAAGCAGGCAAACAAACAAATCCTAGTATATTACTTAGAGAGAGAAGTTAAGTTTAATCAAATATAGATTGGTTAAATATAGTGTGAGACTTGTTTTGATCTCCGTCTATATTAATTTATAGCCCTGTAATAGAACACCCGAAAGTGCCTCGGGATAAATTCCAAGCTTATATTAAAAAAAACTCAACAGGAAAAAGACAATTTGTCTCTTATACATATAGCTTATTATTCTCTTTCTTAAACTAAACGTTCCTACATTAGCTTAAAGTAATTTTTGCCTCACTGGTGTTTCCGAACTGATGCTAAAAAACTTACCCCTTTCTCAGATGTCGGAAATACACCTGCAAGCCTTCTGAAATCGCAGTCGTCAATGGACGTCAGTAGTTACTAGCAATGAGGTGAACTCCATACTCGTTTCTTACTTTTTTTTTTATGTTACAAGGGGCAAACCAGCAGGCAGCAGGCACCGAAGTGCCTACCGGCGCCCATGGACATCTGCACGACCAGAAGGCCAGCAGATGAAAAAAACTTTTACTTAAAATTTATTCTATATGATAGCGTACCTAAACGACTAAACGAATAGCCTCATTGAAACCTTATATGTCAAATAATGTCAGTTCAAATGTCAGAGAAACGGCTCCGAGAAAGCTTACCGCAAGGTTTATAAATTGCAATCCTATTGCCGTCACTTTACGCCGATCTTATGTGAGAAAGAGGTACTGGTACCCGACCGCGCCGGCCCAATTCGGCTGTAGACCAAAGATACTGCAAACCTTTCGCTGCCTCTAATATAGATAGACAGGAGTAAATGAAAGGGATGGAGTAAATGGATATAAAGGTAAGGAGAGAAAGAATGACAAGGATCGACATATATCATATCTTAAGATCTTAAGCTTAAAAGAAATAGCCATCATTATGATTTTCAGCTCTTAATGACCCACTGCTGGGAACAGTTCTCCCTTTGTTTCTGCCACTCCTTCACCTTCTGCCACTAGCCATGGGACGACCAGGGTTTCTCCAAACAAATCTAGACCACCACTCAGTTAGGTTCGCAGACCGCCTGCCACACAATATGAAAATTAGGCATACCTAAAAATGTTTCTAACAATAACCCAAAAACATGTATGAAACCACCACAATGGTACGGATTTAATCAAAATCTGCCGGCCTGCTTGGGGCAATCAGTAATAATAATGAGAATACCCGGGGCACAATGTAAGTATTGTTCTCATTGTACCGTCGTTGACCCAGCGGTACAACAAAGGGTGTGGTAACTCATGCAGGGTTTCAGCACAATGGAAAAATAGAATGTAATGAAAGATTACATCAGGAGTAATCAAGAAACAAAAATATATACATACGTTTATTCATATAAGAATCCATACATTAATACGTGAAGCAAAATTGTTTGCTACTATATTAAGAAAATTGCGCGGAAGGAGTATGAAATTTGCAACAATTATAGTTTATATATAGAGCAGTGCTTCCCAACGTGGTGTGCAGGCCCCACGCGTGGGTAATTTGATAGTCAAGGGGGGCAATCTAAAATTGGTCTCGATACGATATTAAGCCTTTCGCTTTGGGTTAAATAATTGCAATGCTTAGATATCGGCGCAAATTAAAAAAAAGGAAATTCTTTAAAAAATGCATAAATAATCATTAGGTATGACTATAATAATTTCATTTGACGTTACCAAAAAATCAACTTTCTAAAAGTTATCATTTATATTTCTTAAGAGAATAAAAACAATTTATAAAGGTTACAAAATTAAGTATGGGTGGCATAAACATTTTTGGTTGATGGCCTAAAATAGGTAGGGAAACACTGATATAGAGGATGGTGTGCGAATTATAATATTTTTTATAAAATATGTACTATAAATATATTAAATTAGTAAAACAAAACCTCACGCACACCAATGCAAAACGATTTACACACACATGTATACATTTTATTGTTGGCTGCTGTCAAAGCGTAATCATGACAACCGTATTTTATATTAATTGTCAAATAGTATAATATATGTCATTGAATTAAACGTGTGATACGCATATAAAGGTTTATGTGGTACCAGTATTAGAAATTATATAATTAAAGGTATAAAAAAAGGAGTTTTACACTGTATGAATAAAGTGTGAATGAAGGATTACATCAGAAGTAATCAATAAATAAAAATATATGTATATATTTCTTAATCAAAAACATTACTAATTTTATCAATGAAGATTTCAATGTATGAAAGTTTCAGCATAATGGATTAATAGAATGTATGTACATAGCTATTTTCTTTTCTCGTAGCATCTGTCCGCAACAATGTTAGTTTAAGTTTTTACTGTGTAAAATCTGTAGGTTTACCTTAAATAAATAAATAAAAATATCAGATACTCGAGTATCACGTCTCATATCGGGTATATCGTATTTATGCCAGGATTTATGTAAGCAAATCCTATTAAAATGTACACCGATGTAAATTTAAACACGTGTATAATCCTACAAGACGGGTATTACGCCTGTCTTTGACTGTAGGCATTCTGTAACATCCGAGAGATTTACAAGGAATTTTGTACCTTTCATCATCACATTAGAGTCGGAATCTCCTTATTCTATTTGGCTGATCTGTTTAGTACTTATGATTTTCATCATTTATAATTAATAAACTGGTTGCTCCCCGCCACTTCGTTCGCGTTAAAGTTCATTTAAACTTGCGCTACCCCTAAACCTCCTCAATCAGGTCCTATCGCTAAATCCGGCTATGGGCGCACGTCTCCTACCTAAAAATACTGCACGTCCCGCCGTTTTTGGAAAATTCATGTAGGTGACCTTTCTTTATATATAAGAATCAACAGATAAAAATTAAGAACTTTCATTACAAGAGCACGTTCATACCGGAATGTTCAGCGCCGTACCAGCGAAAGCTTCTGGTAATGTCATATTGTTTTATGGGCGTTGGTAGTCACTTTCCATCAGATAAAATAAAGAGACATATTTTATCTTTATCTTATAAATTACTTGGAGGGTGTCCGAATGTTCAAGTAATATTAATGGAGTGTCGTTTCCTTGCCCTCCCCTTCCGATCTATAACTTCCAATGACCTTTGATACTATCTCTGAGGTAGATAAAGATAGATATGGGTACAGTTTTATGCTACAATTTGGATATATTATAATCACAATAATTTTAATATCGATTTTATATTCTTCTTCTTTTTAGTTCCTGACGGAGTGGTTGGCTTTTGCGATTCTTCTCCATTTAGCTCTATTTAAGGCATTACGTTAACATTGCGTGATGAAGCACATTGTTGAGGGTTGAGGAGGAGAATATGTACATAATATATATATATCCTCCTGTGAATCCCAATCTCACTTGGTTACTGCACCACGCGTGATTGGCCCTACCGATTTTGCTAATTCGTTTTTTGTCGTGTTTGTTATTGTCAGGAGAAGGTTCTTATGAAATAAAAAATTAAGAAAAGCACGCGGAAAATGTATCTAAATTAAGAATATTTAACCACTATATTAAAATATTTCTAATATAAACCTTAGCGCTTTTGAGAATTTGGCAATGATCCAGTTTGAACTGTGTTCCCTTGCGAACTCGAGTCAACTTTTCTGCCGTTGCGCTGTTAGGGTTGTAATTTAATTTTTATATATATCTTAACATATATTGCTTCTGTATGTCTTTCTTTAAGTAGACAAAGAATATTTTCAAAAGTTTCTTTTAAAATGCATTAGGTTCCAAACCACTGCTTGAATCGCTTTCAACTCAAATTTTTATATTAGCAATTGAAATAGAGTTTCCGAAGCGCTTTAAGGGAAAGAAACTGTTAAATCAGGCCGCAGTCACACCGAATTGAATGCAAGCGATCATTTAATATACATGCTTAATAATATTACAGTTAAAAAATAATTATATACATGTTTAAAGCTAAAATAGGCTATGTAAACCAATGGAAAGCACACCAAGGAGCCGAACGTCTATTTACCGGAGAAAAGAAATTTTCCTGGATCCGATAAATTTCCTTGAATAACGGTTTTTCTTCCGCAGCCTCAACACGGTGATACGTAGAATTAGACTTTTGTACAAATATTTGGTTTTTTTTTAAAGCGTGCACATGTCCGCATCGTCCGGATAGGATGTATCGTGTCAAAGGCATGGTACTACCATTCTTTGTATTGAAAGCTATACAAATGCCTCCACTTATACGCATCGTACGGATTGCACGAATCTACCCCTCGGCAATGCCGACGCTGCAATGCATTCCGATGACGTCATGCGGAATGTAAATTTCAATAGAGTGGCATCGGCAATCCGATCGTGCTGATACTGTGGACGCATTGTAAAAAAAAGTCCGTTTGATACGATGCATCCGATGCGTACGATACGAATATGTGGACGCCTACCTTAAATTTTCACCAGGAAGTCGTAGCCTAATAACTGATCGGCATTTGAGTGATTACTTCGATAAGGAGTTCTTACCGCGACCTGATGATAGATGGGTGAACCATTCTAACATTGATTTTCGTAATAAACGACCTGCTCCGTGTTTCGAAAGGCTCGAAAAGCAATGGATGCCGATTTATTAATCAGCACGGCTAAAAAAAATCACTGAGTAATATTAGTTGTGGGATTCTAGAGATTGTGGGGATTCCGGGGATGACGGCAGTCTGTCATTTTAACAAGCCCCATAGACACATCTTTTGGAATTTAAGTGGACCCTGGTACTAGACCGGGATAACGCTAGGTAGAAAAGGTAGATGAGATACATTTTCAAGTATTTACACGAGATAAAAGGACTTTGGAACGTTTTTCGCGTAAAAGGAAAGGAAAGAAATCTTCGTGGATCAAATAAATTTACTTTTATATTAATGGTTTTACTTCCACCGCCTCAACAGAGTGATACGTATTGCACCTTTTTATAAGAAATCGCTTTTACTTAAGATTTTCTCTTTTTAACCGACTTCAAAAAGAGGAGGAGGTTCTCAACTCGAGTGTATTTTTTCTATTTCTTTTTATATATGTTACGCTATTACTCCACCATTTATAAATCGCTTTTTAATGATTATTTTGTTAGCTTGTTATACCATACTTCAGAGGTGGTCTCATAAAATTTTTATCCAAATCGGTCCAGCCGTTTTCTAGAAATCAACAAAATCCTCGAAATTTATATGAATATACATCGATGATATTTTCGTTTATTCCAAACCTCACCTGTCATTAAAGTTGTGCGTTTAGTTGGCCTACCCATATCATATACTGACAAAATATATCTACTTTCTACTAAATATTTTAAAATAAAGTATTTTAGAGCCTCAATAGCTCAACGGTATAAGGTATGGACTGAAATCCGCAAGGTACCTGGTTCAAACCCTACCGCCGTTGGGGTGTTGTCGCACCCACTCCTAATACAAGCTTTTAATTTAAGCTTAGTAGGGGAAAAGAGAATATTAGACATACCTAAAAAGTATTCCTAATATTCTTTTTTTTTTAAGATGCCTTCAAAAAACAAGGAACTAAAAAGTAAAGAACAATTAGTACTTTCATACGATTTAGTAGACCCGTCTATCACCCGGCCGCGCTAAGAACTGCATAAACTAGCGACCGTCTCAAATGCCGGCCACCGATTAAGGTAAAACCTCCTATTTCTATTACTAGAATATTATATAATTCCCAAAATATATTTCCCATTTGAGAGCTTCCGCTGTGTGCGCTGCGTAAATGGTTAAAGTTTCGCAAAAGTCATGGTGAGGTTATGACGACACATACATTTTTGGCATCGTGGTTTTCCCCGTCGTGGTTCCCATTGGCAGCGGGCCCACTGCGTTTGGAGCGTTTGCCACGATTGCCCTCCGTCAATGATGAGCCCTGAGGAACGCACAAAATTTGGTAAAGATTGCCATTCTTACATATAAACAATGAAGGATTTAAATAAAGAAACATCGAAGTTCAAAATATTACGAGAAAAAATGCAACCTAAAAGAGTATCCCTGTAAAAATTTTAAACGTACGTCTTTTGGAAACCCAATATATTATAAAAAAACATATATATTCCTCCTAATTTTAAACGAAGCATCATAGCATTTGAATAAACTTTAAATATTTAAGCTGTAAGGAGTGTAAAGTGTGATCTAGATATATAAACAAAGTTGGGTTTGTTTCAACACTTATAACTCGTGAACGGCTGGACGGATTTTAATGTTTTTTTTTTTTTAATATAACAAGTGGCAAACGAGCAGGCGGTTCACCTAAGTGACTACGGACGCCCATGGACAACTGCAACACCAGAGGGCTCGCAGATGCGTTGCCGGTCTTTGAGGAATGAGTATGCTGTTTTCTTGAAGGTCCCTAAGTCGTATCCGTTCCGAAATACAGACGCTGGTAATTGATTCCACAGAGGAATTGTGCGAGGTATGAAGTTTCTTGAAAATCGCACGTTTGTGGATACACATAGTAAAGTTACAAGAGATTTGTTTATATTAAGAAATAAAAGATTATTTTTATTTAAGGCAACGTTCACAATATTCTCAATTTCAGTGATAGTTTCATGCTAGTAGAAGAATATTAATTTTTAGAGTTCCGTATTTCCAAAAGAAAAAAGAACCCTTGTAGGACTACTTCGTTGTCGGACGGACGACTAATTGATCCTACAAGGGTTCTCCTTCTGTCATACCCCTTTATCGCAGGAACGCGTAGAGCTATAAAGTCAATTTAAATTAATACAAAATACTTAGTCTATGATCCCTTGAAGAAAAAAATCAACCTTCTAAGTATACTCAGTCTAAAGATATAGTAATTTATGTCACGTTCGCCATACTAGTACAATATAAAATCAAAACCTATAGTGCACTTCTCGTTGACATAGAAACGTGAAATTTGGCAAGAAGCTATATCTTGAAGTACAAGTATAGGAAAAATAGCAAATTTGTAGATCCATCACTAAAAAATTGCGATGACTGTCAATATAAATGACATCTTATGAAAAGTATGAATCTTATACCTGGTAAAGTATTACGTTATTGTACGGAACCTTTACTGCGAGAGTCTGACTCGCACTTACCCGATTTTTTTTTGCTTTATTGCTCGTTTGCCCGCTTTAACCGGTCTAACATAATGCTTGTTTCCTACTTAATTAACATAATGAAACACCGTACGCTAGAAAAGTGTTGCGCAATTTTAAATAAAAATATAATAAAATACTATAATATATATTACTACTACTACAATATACTACTATAATATAATAAAATATATAGGTATCAGATAATATTGGGTCCTAGCAACCCTAAGTGAAACTTGAGCCTCTTTGTTGTATTGCTAAAACATTAATTCTAATATTGTGTCCGGCTAAAATAGGGGTGCGACAATACCCCAACGGCGGTGGGGTTTGAACCGGTTACCTTGCGGAATTCAGTTCGTATCTTATACCGTTGAGCGATTGAGGCTCTACAACTTAAGAGCAATTCTCTAGTGGCTCCGAGAAATTCCCCACATTTTAGGGTTCTGTACCTGCAAAGAAAGACATGGCCATTTATGTTATATTTCCTATATTAGTACATACGAAAAGGGAACCAAAATCTATAGAGCACTTTCCGTTGACCTACAATCATGAAATTTGGCAAGAAGTATATCTTGAAAAATGCCGAAGACTGTAAATTTGTAGTTTCATCACGAAATATGCGGTGACTTTGTCAAATTAAAATAAACCTAATGAAATGTGTAAATTTTAAAATAACTTGGAAAAGTATTACGTAATTGTACGGATTCCTTAGTGCGCGAGTCTGACTCGGCCTTACCCAGTTTATTTAATATTACAAAGGCCGACGGTGCCCTTGTTTAACGTATCTAGATTCGCAGAGACGCTGTCTTTGAGAGAAAAGCAGGCTCTTTTCATGTTACTGGATATACCAGCATACAGCTGGCAAGATCCACCTTCATAAAGACTTCAGGTTACCAGACGTAAAGGCATTTGTCAGTCCCAAGAATGGCAGTTGCTTATAGTACTCGTATGTAATACGTACAGATTTGCGGCGACCGATGTGATGATCAAATGTTACCACACGGCTCAATAGCTGTAAGTACCAGAAAAGCCTTGTCACAAGGTTGTCTTGCTAATGCGTGCAGCGCATCTTTAATAACCTTGCAATAATGATTCGAAATATTAAAGAGATCAGACTTTGTGTCCGCCATTTCTAGTTACGGTGGTTTTGGATTGTTTTATTGGTAATCGATTGTCAAGTTTCTGATAGATTCTTTTATATAATCAAGGTCGGTGCCAGCTCGAGGTAAATTGTAGGATTAATCGAAAACCCCTTACTTGCTTTGTTTATATTTTTATATAAAAATAAATTTCAAATTGTCGCATATTAAGAATCGCCCCTATCTGAGGTGCCCGCTGGGACTCGGCGCCTGGAGCGGCCGCCCCGTTCGCGCTATGGTAGGGCCGGCCTTGATCAAGGTGGCATATGAGGATATATCCTGATAGTAAGCATCTGGATAGGAATTCACTCCCGCGTTTCCATACATACTCCTTCCTCAAAGACGAGAACAACTCTCAAACTCAAAAATCAATTAATATGAATTTCTATTCCACCACTTACGTGTTTTTAAAGTATGTATTACTATTATGTTTACATTTGTTAGATGTTACAGTTAATTATTGATAAATTAATAAAAGTTAATCTCTTAAAATCTTAGCAACACTTATATTGCAGATATGGGCGACGTTGTCTATTTACCGTAATGTAGACTATCCGTTCGTTTGACCCTATAAAAATTGTAATAAAATTGTCTACGCATATACTGTAATCCCCCCTATAACGCGGTAGGTTTATTCCCCATTCTACGTAGAAAAATGCGTTGTCAGATTACTCTTGTACAACGCGCTTGTACGGCGTTATAATATTATAGAATAATATTAACGCGTTATAAGAGCACCGTGTTATAGGGGTATTACTTTACTACGAAAAGGTACTTAGCGACTTTTACCCGAGTGTATTCAACAATAAAATTTAACCGTGTCAAATTGTGAATTTTGTAAATGTATGTTTTAAAGAGGTCTTTTAGAGGTGAGCGATGTACTCTTCAAAAGTCAACTGTTTTTGGCAATACTAGTCACTTGTCTTCGTTCAGGGCATTTTTTATTATGAAAATGTTTTAGTAAATCAAATCAAATTTATTCAGTTTTTCACAACACAGTCGGCAAGTCATTTTTAGCATACATTATTTTAGCATACAAAAAATATATGTATATATATTTTTTTAATAAATACATTATTAAAAAAATATATGTACATATATTTTTTTAATAATGTGTGATATTCTGTGGCTGGCCCATTGGCGCGGTGAGCAGTGACCCTGCCTTCTGCTCCGGGGGTCGTGGGTTCGATTCCCACCTCGAGTCTAGGTGTATTATCCGTAATTATGTCTTTATATATTTCTAAAAAAAAAAATATTTGTGTATAACAGGCGGCTGTTACCTTAACACACTCATTAAGTTGTCTACCTTAGGAACAGACGTCTGTGTGTCATATAGTCCTGTATATATTTATTATATACATTTATTTATATTCTGGTCATAATATATTAGACTTTAGGCTAAGTTTACAAGAGTTCCTCGAGCCCTGGGCTAAGAAGCGCTCTCAACCAACTCAGTCGGGTCAATTCGTTAACACAATTTCGCAATAATTCCGATAAAGTCAAAGCAATGCAATTCCAAGCATTTTTATTATTAAAAAAATCGTTTACAAAAGATACCTTAATTAACTTATCTTTGGTACCATATTACTCTATTGTTTATTTCAAAAAAGCATACTTTTTCTCTACTGTAACTTAGGATAATATCTGAACATACTCAAATGGTACATGTCCTAAAAGTCAAAGGTTAGAGTACAGCATGTAATCGGATCGCCGTGATAACATAAAGAGTGCAAACACGCATGGAAGGGGCTATGATATATCACGTTATCTACGCGTGCTATAAGTATCATCTATCATCATTGTCGCTACTCCATCATTAGACGTGTTTACTACTACGACAGAAACATAGGATTGCTGTTAGTCACCAAACTTTCAGCCGAAAACTTCTTACACGACAAGTGGTAGTACAACACTAGTTTGACTGAATATTATTGATCCATGGGCTAAAAATCAATAATATCCAAACAACAACACCTTAGTATAAGAAATGCTTATAAATTAGGGAATTAGTAAGAACAAAACACCAATAAATTGTTTTGAAATCAAATGAAAAGCACCTTGAAAAAAAAACCAAGGAACTATTTAAAAAAAAAAAATTGGTACTTGTGCAATGTCTTTAAGTCAGCCTAAAGCTAAAGGTCCCTCACTACACCGATGGCACATGTCAGGAGGTATCTAGCGAATCGTATATAAGTACCAATTATTTTTGCCGTGCCGTTGCTTGGTGTTTTTTGAAGTCGTTTAAAAAATATCAAATATCAAAATAAATATCCCGCTTGAAATGGTAGAGCACGATACTTTTGTATACAAACTTTGCTCACTAAAGATGGCAACGGCAAAAATTAAAAAACGCTCCGAGTTTCTGTTACTGCTTAAAAACTTAAGCCGTAACTTTAAGTTACTTTGTCTTCGTCATTTCGAACATACTTTTTCTTTGGACGGTGACTTGAACAATGTACTTTTATGTAACAGATTGTTAATGTACCCCAACAGTTGTTTGAGAGGGAATACTAATGTTTCTAAAATTTTTGAATTTTTTTGATCCCATCAGAGGCTCTGGCATACGTCGAGACAAACTTCATTACAGACGCGGCTTTTCACCGAATATTTTTTTCCCAACATTCGGTCGGAAAATCCGATTAAGTTTCCCCGAGGTTTTTTTGTACATTTTTAAAACAATACCTTCGTTAGGGAAATGGGCCTTTTATAGGAGAAAAAATAACATTTGCTTTATGGCCGCAGGGCGAGGGAAGTGATCTTTAAAATTAGATGAAAATTGTAAAAACGTTTATATTTTATACCTTATTTGAGTGCTACGTTCTATTTATACGTGTATTATCTAATCTATTTTTTTAATTACCCTATTGTGTCCCACTGCTGGGCAAAGGCCTCCCCCTTCTTAATCCAACTTCCACTTTCCTGGGCCAACCTCATCCACAACTTTCCCGCAAATGTATTCAAATCATCGCCCCACCTCTTCTTCCTTCTTAATCTAACCTATACATATAAATAAACTTGACAGTCTGATTGTAACGTCGAAATATATATTTATATTAATTGCTTATGACTATACATACGGTACCTACAGAAAATACGCAAGTTAGAACATTTTGTCTGTCTGTCTATTTTTTCCGGGTAGAGTCCGAAACGGCTGGACTGATTTTGATGAAACTTTTATTGGCAGATAATTGACTTTACAAGAATAGCAAAGGCTACTTTTCTTTTAGGTAAATACCTAATTAGGGTTCTGTACAAAATAGATAAAAACGAAATTACTAAATTCGAAGAAATACTATATTAAAAGACGAAGTCAGGGGTTACAGCTAGTCTAGATGTTTTTTTTATTTAAGTACTGACAGACTTGCTGACCTGCCTTTGCGCAGTTGACATCGACCCTGCCATCTGCCCTGGGTTGTATGTATCATATACTCGTACATATATTTATTAAAAATAAAATTTGTATACTCTATCAGTCTGGGCGCGACATTGCGAGAAGTGGATCCCACAACCATGTGGGACACGTAGCCAAGAAAAGAGAGAGAGATTTATATACTCTATCACAGAGGTTCCCAAACTTTTTGTATAGACCACTTTCAAAATTTAACTGGTTCCGGCGGACACCCTGTTAGTATGTTCTTTTGTATTGTTGGCACGAAGTTGTACAGAATATGGACTATGCGAGTTCTTACAAGTAACAGTCGCTGGGCGTTTTGAAATATTCACTGCCTACATTGATAGGGGGAAATTAAATAATTAATAGAATCAGGAGTTACTTTGCGGATATCCATAACATGCATGAATATCCGCAAAGCTTACCTATTATACCTAACTATTATGCTTAAATGTTACTGTTTACTTGCAGGTGAAATCAAGCCAACATTTTACTTCTTCACTATCGAAGGCACATAAATTTTCGTGGATCCCCGCTTACAAATTATGTACCCCCATTTCTTCACACCACGCCACGCCAACATTCACCCCTGTTAATTCTCTCGTGGACCCTTGGGGGTCCACCTGGACGACTTTGGGAACCAGTGCTCTATCAGGTCGCCGTTATCTACAAGCAAGTCTCTCTAACCATTGATCTGTCAACTTATATAGGTACAGGATGCAAGATGAGTTAATAGAGTATCCATTCTACGAATTAATTCACAAACATAATCTTGTCAACCTTGAAGTCGGGTGATAACACCGAATCTAACATAAAGTTCTTTGACTCGGATGATCAAAGGTAATAAGATATACGAGATTAATGTAGGTATATCTATTCATATAAATCAATACATATAACGTTTGAAGGTGCTGCTGGTTTCTAAATTATTATTTATTAAGTTCTTAATGGTTTTGTTATTATTTACAACCCTTTTTATCCCACTGTTGGGTATAAACCTCTTCCCGTTGGTAACATCTCTGACGATCCTGCGCCCATTTCTAACAGTGGCACGAACATTTTCCGACAGCTTTTATTCGTTTACTATCAAACCCAGACGACCTAGTACGAACATTCTTGATAGTTTTACTTACTTTTGAGTTCGAAACGAAACGTCAAATTTAGGTTCGTGCTTCCGTTTTACACGACTTACATGGCCGTAACGTCGAGGATTCGATACGTGTGAGTTATGATTTCATTCGTGCTAGCCATATTTAGCAACTAAGTTGTGTAAAACTTTGCATTTGAATTTCGATTTCGAGACTTATAAGCTGTCGAGAAATGTTCGTAGTAGACCCTCTGAGGCCCTAGCACGAACATTTCGAACCGTTCGAAGTCGATGAGTTGACTTGGAAAATATTTGTGTTAGGCCCAAAATGTATCATCATCTATCCTTCTTAGTTTCAAGGCGTGTTGTATTAGGGTTGATTAAAAGCGTGACACGATAAACACTCGGCTCCCGTGCGTTTGGCACGAACATTTTTACACTAATTGAAGTCGACGAGTCGACTTCGAACGGTTTAAAAAGTTGGAACTAGGCTAGGCACCATAATTATTACTGGCAAAAATAAATATAAATAAAATTATATGTTACACATTTCCTGTGACATATTTCCCATCTTATGTTTTATAAGCAGAAACCTTCATGAGACCCTATTTATCACTGTGTGAATTTGTTCAAAATCACTAAAAGTAAAGTTAAGGACAATAGTTATATAATAAGCAAATAAGTGACATCGGTACGGCACTGACCTATGATGAAGGTTAAGAAGTGCTAACAATTATTTGCTTTTGATGGAAGGTTATAGAGGGCAGAGATTTTCATATAGTTTTAAATTTTATACTACATAAAACTTCATAAACCGGGATTGCGTTAATCCCTACCGCCACAATAAAATTTAAAAAGAAACCGACATAAAATTTTCAGTAATGGATCAAATTGAAATGAACCCACACGGGAAGCACGAGCTTTCAAATAAAAAAGTCATCAAATTCGGTTCACCCAAATGAAATTTGTGAGGTATTAGAATAAAAACAATACACTCGAATTGAAAATTTCCTCAATTTTTAAAGAGGGTTGAAAAGAGCTGATGACCTTGTAACGCCTGTACAAATCTTCATGAAATTGTAGCTAAGAATCATCACGATTATGTCAGCTTTAAAACAAACAAAAAAGCATCATAAACGGTATATAAATTTATGCCGAAGCCAGACATAGCTTCATTTGAATGATCACTTCAATGATCATGTGGTGTAGCCGGAGACTGTGTCGCTGCGCAAAGTTTTGTACAACTTTGTAGTCTTCATAAAAAAAATGTACAAACACTTTGAGCTATGTCTGGCTCCGGCATTAGAGACGATGCTGCACACATACACACAGACAGTCACACGTCAAAGTTATGAGCATCCTTTTCTTGCTTCGGGGAATGAAATAGGCGTCTTTAAGACATTGAAACTGTAGTACTAACGCGTATGAACTCACGGGGAACAGCTAGTATTCAATTAACTCGGCTCTACACAATCGGTTGGAGTCGAAGGTAGTAAAAATGGGCGTTGAACCGAGACTAGAGATGTCTCGACTCGGTTGTTCAGAGCCGTGACGGCGGTTTCACTTCGCACCAATTCATTGCCAACTCCAAGGGTATTAGGTTATAAAATTAGTTATAGATATAAAATTAGATTAGTAAGAGTCAAAAAGGGGATAGATTCTAGATAAATACTTTTTTCTACGTGAGTTTTCTCTTGTTTTAAAGCATATTTTTATCTTGTCCGAAGCATTAAGGTATGTCTCGACGCAAAGGTATAACAGAATATTTTAATTAGAAAGTAATTAAACCTTATTATAAAACGCTTTTATTTGTTTTACCCTGATTGTAGTTTATTTTTTTGGGTAAAATTTAATAATTGAAATTTCATCTTATGTTTGTTGACCAAATGATACTATGTTAATGTAACATGATGTTATGTGTATATTATTGCTTATAATTTAGGTAATACTTATATGTTATGTTGGTCTAGGCCTTTTTAACCGATTTCAAAAAAAAGGAGGGAGGCTCTCAATACGACTGTATGTATTTTTTTTGTATAAATGTTACGCGATTAGTCCGCCATTTATGAAGCGATTTTGATGGTTCTTTTTTTGTTTGGTAAACCATACTTCAGAGGTGGACCTATATAAATTTTATCAAAATCGGTGAAGCTCTTTTTCAGAGATCAACAAATGTCCAAAAAATATATCTATACACATTGATGGTGTATTTATTTACTCCGAAACCTCACCTGTCAGTAAAGCAGTGCATCATATATAGACAAAAAATACATCAACCTTCCATTAAAAATTTAAAAAAAAAACACCTTCAAAAACGCTAAGGAACTAAGAAGAAAAACTAATAATTAGTACTTTTATACAACAGTAGACACCTACTGATGTGTTCGTAATAAGTTAGCGTCATCGGTTTAACGAAGAACCTACTAGGCTTTGCACTGCCTTCAGTGGGGTGTCGGAACCCACTAAATTGTATAAAAGTACCTACCGGTGTCTACTATACAATCGTATAACTAATTATTTTTCCTTTTTACTTGTTTGGCGTTTAGTTGAAGGCGGCTTCCCTTTTATTTAAAAAAAAAACCTGTTGACCTGTATAAAAATATTTAGTCATGTACCAATCGCCTAACGCACTATACCGAATTTTATATTTTGCGACAAATACATAGCCGGCCGAGCATAGCGCTAGCGCTGATTGGCGCCACTGTATCACTGTTGTAGGTAATAAAAAAACATTTTGTTTTAAATCAACCCAGCTTCATGCATCACGAGGTCAGCTGGCGTGCTTTTTGATACTAGTTTTTCGTATTTTTCGATTGGTTACATCGCAAAAGCGTCGGTTTAACCCGATTGAGCTCTCTAAAAGCGCTTTTTACAGGTAAATCAAATTTCCGCTCAGTACGCTAGTGCAACGAGACTGTGCACTTGTTTGGGATTTTTTTATTACATTTTGTTTTATTTTGGGGAATGCAGTTTACTTCTAATGTATTTTATTGTTTGTATATTTTTATTGTATTATCTATACTTATACATAAAGTTAAAGAGTTTGTTCCTTTGTTTGTTTACTTGAACGCGATAATCTTAGGTCTGAGTTGAAAAATTATTTCAGTGTTAGATAGCCCATTAACCGAGGAAGGCGCTGTACATCTCGTTAATATTGAATGTAATTTTTATAACCTAATTTTACGCAAACGAATCGCGGGCATAGCTAGTTATTAAATCTATTTAGTGCCTTTTGTTACTAATTTTTTGTAGTTAATTGGATAAGGATTAAATACGGAACTTTTTAAAATAGCCTCGTAAATAGTTCATGTCTTATAATAATATCTGATATATATAAAAGTTACTATGGGTTATATTTAGGAGATAGACATATGTGATCGGTGCCTTTTTGATAGATATATTTAGATATACAATTCCGTTCTACATTTGGATCTATCTCGTAAGGTTTACCCAGCGCACGCAATGTAAGTGCACGAAAATACGGGTTTTTTCGACATCAACTTATAAGTCATTGAAATTCTCGGCTTTTATCTTCTATGACCTATATGTATTATAGATATGTAAAATTAAAAAACTAGTAATACTACCAAAACAGAATTATTGATTCCTGGACTAGATAATATATTTTATCTCGTTTATTAAACGCTATACCAAATGATATACGTAACACTTCAATGTCAAGGCATTAGGGAAGCATTTGAGTGAGTTCTATATGAAGGACTGCTAATGTGTTATTGGTAGTCCTGTATATTGAATTCCTTCCTATATCTATATAAGGGACTACTAATGGCACATTGATAGTCCTTTATATAGAAATCTAGATCTTAGAATAATAATTATTTTATGTAAAATAAGAAGTTTAAGTTAATTGTTTGACAAGAGAGCAGATCCCGTCAAAAAAACTGTTGATGCAGTTTGACGGTATTGTTGTATAAGATTTAGATTTAATTAGAGGTAGCGCCATGCTTGTAGCCGAATTGGGCCGGCGCGTCCGGGTACCAGTACCTCTCTCTCACATGAGAAAAAATAAAGCGAATGCACAAGTTCTGAAGACGTTCTAGTTTATTGAGTAGCTCCTCTGTAGCATCCAAGTAACAAAAGTTAGTTTTATAGTAATAAAGAGTGGTAGTTAGTTTTGTCGTAGTATAGAGTGGCAGTTAGTTTTGCTGTAGTATAAGAGTGGTAGTTAGTTTTGTAATAGCCATAGATTAGATTGAGTTTATTAACATTCATAAATGAAAAGTGCAAAAAACGTGGGCTGCGGCATTAAATGTATAGCTTTAGCTCTTTGCTATCTGAGACATGGAGCATCGAATAAGGAGTAACATCTCTTATGGGAGAAAAGTTAAAAAAGTGTCCTGCATTATAGCATAAATATTAGTTCAAAAACCGTCCAGAATGGCGCTGGTGTCGACAAATGGTTCTTTATGAGTGTAGTAATACAAGATGAATTGACGAATAACCTTCCAGATTGGCGCTGGTTGGTGTAGACACAAGTTAAGGTATGAATGAAATTTACCAAGATGCTAATGTGGCGCCCTCCTTAGTTACGCATTTAGACATACATTTTTAATATACAGAGATGTTACTCCTGACACTCTTAACTTCCATAATGTGAGCTTAGTTAATAAAAATCTAGTATATAAATGTATCATCTATTATTATATTCTAGATTTTTTTCTCATATGTATATTGCTATTTTTGATTATAATTTTTTATATGTATGGCATTTTCATAATAAAAGATGATGATAAGTGACTACAATTCCATAAGAGACCAACATAACTAGAAGTCTTGACGATGCTTTGCCGGAGTGTTATATTAACTTTGGATCATATTATATTTTATGTTCTATTATAGATTCTTATTATTTCATTCTTCTTCTTATTCGTTCACTCTTGGCAGAGTGGTCGTGGTCATAGAACACACATAAAGATGCACCGCGTATTATGTTATTATGGAATTAAAAATTTAGAAAATTATCACATTTCCCCAGTCGAAGATGACCCATACCTGAACTGGAGCGAGCCCGGCATCGGACGATATCTGTTTACCATGAGTATGGTGGGATTCATTGGTTTTGCGGTGCTTCTGATAAAGGAGTACGAACTCGTTAACAAGGTATGATTGATTCGTAATTAGTTGGTTATTAGTTATATTGTTTTTAGGGTTCCGTAGGCCTACAAGGAATCCTTAGTTTTTCGCTCTTTCCATCCGCAAATTGGTCCTCCTTGTAGGACTCCCAAACTGTTCGATGTAGACACTAGAAATTTTCCACATTAATAGGACGCGATAAAAAATTACTAGAAAAATTATTTTGAGCGAAATCGGACACCAATATTTGCAGTTATTTAAGTTATATATCTTTATCGCGTATAAGATACGGAACCCTTATATATAAGCGTGTCTTGACACGCTGTTAGAAATTGTATTGGTTGAGTTGCTTTGTTCTTAAAAAGTTTCGCCATTGGGAGCCTCACCTGACGGCTCGGGTATTAATGGCGCCTCAGCGGTAATCACCAATATTACACAGTTGTACCATAATGTACTATTATAAATAATATTATACCATAATGTACTATTATAAATATTATAAATTTGATAGACCCTAGTTATATATATAAAATTGTAACATGTGCTTCTTTGCCACCGGCGACAAAAGGAGGACCTTGCTGAAAATCAGCGTTGCTTTCATACCTGGAAGCAGCACTATACTACAATACATAGTTATATATAATTACATAATATATACAACAGTAAATACATAATTATTTATAATTCATATACTGCATGAATAATCAATAGAATACATATATACATATATAGTTTAGTACATTATGTGAGGCGTGTGAGCGACCCTTTATCCAGAGTTAGTCAGTGTCTGTACGGCGACATGGCTTATTGAAACGAAATTAAAACGCGAATGCGGCGGCCATTACGTTTGTATGAGTTAATTGAAAAGGCTATAAGACATTTGCATACTGTGTAAGTATTCGTATAAGAGTATAGTTGTTATCGAGTATATCTATAATCCTGTTGCAAGCTCCTTTATAATTGTAATACATTCTTCACGGACTTTCTTAATGAGAATATTTACTTTGTACGAGAATTCTGATGACTATTTTGAACTTTCTGTTACGTAATAACTATGATAGGTATAATATTTGCATAACAATACAAACTCTAGAATTTTTGTGATCAAAAAGCCTACCTCTCTGACCAAAAATATCTAGAATCAGGCCTTAAAAATATAATATATACTACCTACCTAGATACCTGTGCGAAACCGATACATCTTAGGGACCTAGAAGGAAATACCATACTTATTCGTTACACAAAGCCCCATAATGCATCTGCGAACCTTCTGATAGTGCAGATATCCAAGGCCATCGGAAGTCACTCAAGTCATATCACCTGTCCGTTTGCCCCTTATCATAAAAAAACAATGGCATTATGAAATGAAAACTTGAATATACAAAGGTGTCGGTGACGGTAACAGTGTCGCGAATTGAATGGTCATGTCCCATGTCAAAAAATGCCCAACGCGTGTAAAGAAATTTTCAGTTGTATACTAATATTAGAAGAAAGATTTAATCGCTTGTTTACATTGGTTCTGAAACTCATCTTTAAAATTGTACCCTAAGCCTGATGAACTGCAGTAGAATATTTTCAAAAATTCAACGATCCGTATAATGAACATGATAAAAATAAAGTTTATTGGCGCATTACAAAATACAGAAATTCAATTTTCTATAGTAACCGCATTAGTCTAAAACTGTGGCGCGGTTACTAACGTCTACCCTGAGCGCTACAACCGTGTAATGTCAATTAAACGTTATTTGAGATATTAAATAAACATTACATAATTTATTACTATATTATATATATAGTATGAAGACTTCTATAATGTAAATACCGTCCAAAGTCGGGGCGGGCTTCTTGTAAACTATAAACTTAAAGCTTATAACACACTGATATATTAAAGAGCGATATCCATAAAAAAATTAAGACCCAACACGGTAAAATTAACGAAGGGTTAGTATAAATAAATAAATAAAAATGCTTAACGTTGAATGGTTAGAAATAAAAAGGCCAAAAGGATTAGTGAGGCCGTGACGCCCGGTTGGTTGACTACGCGGAATGGCGGCGATGACTTTGCGAAATATCCTCGCAAACCGGGACCCCGGCTCGTGTTATGTAGTTATTGTGTACCTAAAATACATATTAAGTAAGGTAGTGTTGCAAATAATCGACTATCGATAGAGTCAAACAATATCAATAGGTTTTATAGTGTTGCTTCGGTACACGTATCATTGGTTGCTCGACTACGCAGTATGGCTGCCATGACTTTGCGAAATATCCCTTCAAAACTAGGACCCTGGCTCGTGTTATGTAGTTATGTGCAGATGTCCATGGGCGCCGGTAGGCACTTCGGTGCCTTCTGCCTGCTCGTCTGCCCCCTTGTAACATAAAAAAAAGGATGTGCACAAAGTAAGAGTTGCAGAGAGAGGCATGGGGAGGTCTATGATCGGTATCAAACTCCAAGACCGAGTGCGCAGCAATGAAATCTTACTGAAGACGCGACGTGAGGAGGACGACAGGTGGAGTAAGGCAGTAACTAAGTGGTAGCCGTGCAGCAACGGGATGGGTCTACGATAATATCTGTCGCGGGACGAGCCTGGTCCAGATTAGCACAAGACCGTAAAAATTAAAAAAGTTTCTATTGAGCCACTGATGTGGTCACTTATTAGGCCGCTACTGTATAACTAAAAAAATTTTATGAAGTTTATCATTTAATCGATAAGAAGAAGAATAGAAAATCATACTTTTTAACTTTTACCGTAATGTTAAATTTTTTTTTTACCATAACTTTTATTAATATTCAAATTTTTACTTAACTGTAGTTGCATATAATGTGCGATTTTAAATGTTAAATTTTAGGTTTTACTCTAAGTTTTATTTTATTTTCAATTTCCACTACTGTTTACTTAAACTTTTAAATTTCGTTATAAATAAATAACTTCAATTAGTGTTTTTTTTCTCAGCTATTTATGTCATTTTAATTAATATTAGAATATATTGTATTGCACGCTTTAAGCGGAATATGGCTGCACTGTTTTAGTCTTAAGATCTCCTGTAAAAACCCAAATTCGCAATAAAAACATTTGAATTTAAAAAAAGTGGTACAAACGGGGTGAACCCTATACCCAGCAGTGGGAAAGAAAAGGCTGCAGATGATGATAAACCAACTTTTACTTGCCTTCAAGTAAGAAAGATTAGAATTCCAAACAAAATGATAGTTAAAGTTCACTTCTAAGGTTCCGTACCTTCAAATTAAAAAAAGAACCCTTATAGGATCACTTTGTTGTCCGTCTATCTGCCATGACCCTTTTTCTCATGAAAATGCAGACCTATAAAGTTGAAATTAATACCAAATACTGAAGTCTGCGGTCCCTTGAAGCGGTAAAAAATGTAGTGTAGGCAATCGAGATACGGCCGTTTATGTCTAATTCCCATACATTTGCAAATGGAACCAAAATCAATAGGGTACTTCCAGTTGAGCTAGAATCATGTAAGGCAAGAACCTATATATTATTGCAGCAGTATAGAAAAAATCCGAAAATTGTAAATTTATTATGACTGGACAATCAAGACAGTTCAAGACCCTTTATCTCAAAAACACGTGGTGGTATAAAATTGAGATTAATACCAAATAAACTAGACGGTGTGGTCTCCCCGTAGAAGCCCAATCCGGAACACAGAGTCCCAAAGTTTCCAGTCTAATTGTCAGCTTTAAAAAAAAAGGATCTGAGACTGTAAAAGATTTCATGAAACGACAAGAGTGAAAAGACAAAAGAATAATACCACAACATAACTATTGACACGGCCTCGTGCCCGTTGTGTGTTAATTTAATTATAAAAAAAATAACTAGAGGGTACTTCCCTTTAATCTAGAATCATGAAATTTGACAAGAAACTATATCTTAAGAAAAAGTATAGGAAAATATATTTTCCGTGTTTCGAAAGGCACGTAAAACAGTGGGACCCGATTAATGTCACTTTGTGATATTAATCGTAATTAGAGGTAGCCGATCTCATATGAGAAAGAGGTACTGGTACCCGGACGCGTCAGCCCAATTCGGCTACAAGCGTGGCTCTACCTCGAATTACTTGATGATTGCAGTGTGTATAAATTATTACAAAACACTATTGCACTATTAACAGTGTGTTGGTGAGTAAACAGCCCATTCCGTAAGTGGATTTAAGCGGCCTGATAAAAATCAGCCTGAATTTCGCTTAAAGCGCTATTTATCCTATTTTATTCGTGCATTTTTATGCGCAAATAAAATTGAGAGCGCAGCAGCGCCCTAAATATTATGCAGAGCAAGCAATTTCCATTGAGATGTCTTAAATTATATAGCTCTACCTAACCGGTTGAGTAATGCGATGTAAAAATGGTTTAAAACATTAAAAAACATTTTATAAATGTGCGCGAGTCGAATTTAAGATTTACTAGTGGCAGGCTCTAATGTATTGTTGCGTATTTTTATTTCATACTCGGCAACTTTATTTACTCGTTTGTGAATATAATTTATAGAGTACCTTTTAACCTGAAACAACCGATTGTTGTTCCCAAAAAAATACTTAAATAGTAGGTAATTTGTTGTTTATTACTAGTACCTGAAAGCAGAAAATTTCATTAATTGCAATATCTCTTTTAAGTACTGTTCAAAATAATTTGAAGAGTACCTTAAAGAGGTGATATGTGCCATTGACAGTTATTTATTGTTCCTTAAAAAATACTTAAATAATAATTTTAAAATTTACGACGCGTTGAAACTTTTCCCCTGTCTTCAATTTACTATACAAAATTCCTGATAGAATCTGGCGTTACTTTGCGGACATCCATGACATGCATGAAAAACTAAACTACTTTGCTTTAATCCGCGAATGAACAGGAGGAAAAATCGGTGTAATGCTGCTGGAGAAAGACTCTTATTCGCAAAACGAATTTTACGAATAACCTTTGTAGAGTCTATCTCCTGATGATGCTTCGGTATCGAAGCGAAACGTTCGTTGAGGCACATCGGAAAGTCAGTGTAGTGCTGTGCTTTGGTGGCGGATTCGGTGGTGTATCTTTCGGGTCGCAGCATTACACCGATTTTCCCACGTAATTACTAGCGGATTAGTAGCAAAGTAGTTTAGTTTTTCATGTATACAAAATTCGCTTCCAATTATAAAGCTTAATGAGCGGTTAGGATTAATTTGGAATTAATCGTAGCGTGGCTGCGGTCCGAGTGTCGGGTCCGATCAAACGGAACGACGGCACAATTACGGTGTATCTGAATGCTCTTTTTACACGTTCCCTCGCAATTTACACTCCATGATTTCGTTTGACGCGCGATAATACTTATGACTTTACCACAACTGGCACCCTATTATTACTTGTTATTTGATTTCCAATGTTTTACGTTATATTATTATCGTAAAAAGGGAATGTAGTTCTTTCCCTGGTACAATTCTTTGTCCTCAAGTGTGTCTGGAAGAAATTGCTCTATTGTATGGTGTGAACACTTTGGTTACCTGTTTAATTTTGTGACGTTTTGTGTGTAATACTGGATCTGAGTCTACTCTTTCAGGGGGTGGATGTTCCTTTATCTGTCCGATAACTGGTAAAATCCACTACGGGTACGCGACCCCGGAGCACCCTAGCTGCTATTGTCACTCCCCCTATACCGTCCGTGACAGTAGTATCCGCATCCTTTCTCTCCTCCCCATTTATCTAGAAAGGCTATAGTTTATATATCATCACGCTTAATATTTTAACCTAATTTTACGCGGACGGAGACTGGGTTCCGTAGTCCTACAAGGAACCCTTACAGTTACGCTCTGTCCGTGCGTCCATTTGTCCGCTTGCAAGGTGGTCACCCTTTTTTTTTTTTGTAAAAAAACCCCCTGGGGTTTCCAAACTATTAGACATAGAGAATTGAAATTGTCCATGTTAGTAGGACATGCTAAAGCTCATTATTTTGGGCGAAATCTGCAACTTTTAAACTTAATTAACAAATACCTTTGTCACGTATCAGATACGGAACCCCTCCATATAAACGTGCCTTGACATGCTCTTGGCCATTTTAGTATGTGTTTCATAACTGATCGTATCCACTACGGGTACGCGACCCCGGACTACCCTAGCTGCTTTTGTCACTTCCCCTATATTGTCTATGGTAGTAATATCTGCAAACTTTTTATCCTTTTACTCCATCCCTTATTGCTTTACTCCTATCTCAGAGACGGGAAACTCGAAACAAACCCGGTGGTGAAGCAATAGTAAGCACCAGATTTTAATTAGAAGTTTGGTTTTTTTGATCTGCAGCCGAATTGGGCAGGAGTGTCCGGGTACCCGTATCTGTATTTACATTTAAGGCCGGCGTGAATTGGCGGCAATGCTGTCACGTCAAATGACGCTATTGTTGACGTGTTTCGTTCGGTTTGTAAGAGTTCCCGATGGCACTAACCCCTCCAACCTCCTCCAAGGCCGGCAACGCATTTAGTCTCAGTAGACCTTCGCTAATAATGGATTTTTCGCGGATTAATTTTACGCGGACGATGCTGCGGGAAACAACTGAAAGCTTTATAATATTTAATAATACATCTAGTTTTATATAACAGACGAGGTGAGGGCCTTGACATTTTTTTTTATTCGTAGGAATATGCAACTTCGTAAAATCAAACGCGCAGAAAAAAAAGGCACGGAGAGCGTGATGGACGAGAAACTGACTCTTCTCTTCCAGTCTGAGTTCAACGTCGGCGGCGGGGAATTGGTGTTTCAGGTATTGTGCTAATATATACTAGAAATCGCCGGCTGGTCGCAAATACGCCCACAAATCTTTAGATTTGCAAATTATTTGAATTTATAAAGCTAAAAACTAAATTTTAATCCTTTATACAACAACATTGTTATTATTTCGTCAATTAATATACATGTTATGGTCGTCACGACAACGTTTTGACACAATCTTTATTATTATTTAGTTAATGTAACAACAAGAAGCACTTATTTGCGAATACATATCGGAACTTAGAATTAAATAATATACATAATGCGATCTTAATTATAGGTGAGATGACATTCAAAAATTTGACAAGTTAAATGATAGAACAAGTGAAGTTATAGCCAAATGTATACATGTGTGTGTAAATCAATTGGCTTTGGTGTGCGTGAGATTTTATTTGAGTAATTTAATGTATAAATCATAATTCATATTTAGAAAAAAATACTTGCATTGGCAGAACACTTCTATATAGATTATATTTCTGCCTAACTTCATACTCCACCGTCTAAGTTATTTTCGTAAATTGGGACCAAAAGTTTTCGCTACACGTATTGGTTCCACTAGTTCAGTATGTTTATGGAGCACACATTAACAGAAATTATTATGATTTTACAAGTTTTCAAAATAAGGAGATGAACGGCCTGTACGTTCATTCTCCTGAAACATTAAAATACAATCTGAAATTTTATAACTAGGTTGTTTTTTTTTTGTTTATGATTATGCTCTAGTTCGTAATAGACGGTATGACTGCGATAACTATAATTCTGCTGATAACTGTTTACGCGAGAAAGGAAATTCTTTAAATTACAATAGTCGTCGTCGTCGCCGTCGCCGTCGCCGTCGCCGTCGCCGTCGCCGTCGCCGTCGCCGTCGCCGTCGCCGTCGTCGTCGTCGTCGCCGTCGCCGTCGCCGTCGCCGCCGTCGTCGTCGTCGTCGTCGTCGTCGTCGTCGTCGTCGTCGTCGTCGTCGTCGTCGTCGTCGTCGTCAGTTTAAAAAAATATTTGTGTATGATAAGTGTCAGTTACCTATATAACATAAGTGGAAAGGCACACCAAGGTGGAAAGTTTCGGCGAAGGTCGATATGCTCAACCACCGCAAAGGAAGATTTTCGTGTCCGAGATAGTTAGGAGTTGCCCGGGGTGGCCGCGCCTCGCCGACCGTTGTTCATCGGAAGGTCTATATATAGTAATCGTAAGTAGAAACTTTGCTAGCGTGATTTAGTTTGTATGGAGATTTTCAGTGTTTGTACATCGGTCGTCGTCATCCATACAGCGCCACCTAGTTTGCTTTGGTGTAATCCTTTCCACTCGACATCATTGCCATCTTGTTATGTAGCGGCAGTTACACAGGCATTAAGTTGCCTACCTTAGGAACATGCTTCCGTGTGTCATATAGTCCTTATATATTTATTTATAATTTATTATCAGTCAAAGCCTTAATCACTCACTGCTAGGCCTTATCTAATAGCATAGTCTCCTATCTTGCCTCTCGTCACCTCCGCTAACATCATCCATCTTTGGACGATCTCGATTTCTCAAGTAAATTTTATAATTAGGGGTCATTCATAAATTACGTCACACAAATTTTACGACTTTTAACCCCCACCTCCCTCTTTGTCACGAATTGTCACATATTCTATACTCCCTCCCCTTCGGTATGACATCACAAATTTATGCACGTATAAAAAAAATGAAAGAAAACAGCAGTTTCCATTTTGTTTCATATTTTTTAAATTTTGACACGCGACGTCACAAAACCTTTAACCCCCTCACCCCGCCGGGGCCTGTCTTCTCGACATGTCACATTTCTGTGACCCCTCCTCCCCCTTTAAGGATGACCCCTTAAATACAATTAACTAGTTTAATCTAAGTGCGCAATTTTCGATTTAGCTTCTCCATCAAAGCTGTCTCTTTTAATACAATTCATCCGTCCCCGCATTAAGAGTGCGTCTCGTCCGGACACTCAGTCCTTAACAGTAAAAGCCCTGTGCAGACTCATTACACGTCATCGACAGCGTTTACGTGAAAAATTTCATTAACGTTTGTGACGGAAGAGCGGCGAAAACGTAACGAAATTCTTTATAGCAAAGTTTATGGACGGGCTTTATGGCGTAATTTTTGCATATTTTATTCCGTAAATTGTAACGTTTATTAGCAATTTGAGTTAATGTTCTATAAGGGGAATCATTTTTGTTACTGCATTTTACAGCCTACCAGGATGGCAAATCATTTTTGTGTCTTCACCCTAGCATAATTCCATAACTCTGGTTTAGTATCAGGGTCCACCTAGATTGCAGAGGATGTGCCTGTGGGGCGAGTTTGAATTATTTCTATATAAGAGTCATGCAAAATTTATTACATAGGCACCCATGTAGAAAGTGTAAACAATTTGCCGTGATGGTACCACTACGCCGTGGAGACAGGCGAAAGCTCTAGCAGTTTACTACATCTCGGTTAGATTTTAAAATCTTAACAAATCTGTACTAATATATAAAGCTGAAGAGTTTGTTTGTTTGTTGACTTGAACGCCCTAATCTCAGAACGCCATTTAACGAGGAAGGCTATAGGCTATATATTATCACGCTGAAATTTAATATATACTTTTTACCTAATTTTACGCGTACAAAGTCGCGATCACAGCTAGTACAATATAATATAATAAAAGAAAGAATATAAACAATAAAATGTAGACATTTATATGATAATTAATTAAAAGGTTTGGTAGTAACTATTCTTAATTTTTTTCTTAGCATAGTTAGTAATTCTTTCTTATCATGACGTCCACTCTATGACATTATCATCTTTTTACCTTACCGTTTACATTACATACCTACTAGCTATATCGCGCGACTTCGTCCGTTAGAATTCAGTGATTTTATTAAATTTTGAAAGACTTAATTTTTTTATGCGGCAATCTAATTGCATTTCTCAAACTGAAGTAGCGCATGTTAACCCAAGTCGATAAAAACGGCATTATATTAACAGATTATGTACTTTAATAATAGTTAATGAAGTGATAAATTATATTGACATGTTATTTCACTGATGTATTATTACTTGTATATCTTTTTATATAAAAACTTATTTTAGTCACAAAGACAAAAATAGCTGTATCTCAGTGTTGGATGGAGATAGTGAAACAATTCTTTGATTGACTAATAGAGAACGCTGAAACGCAGCTGTCTGTATCATTCAACTCACTTTAGACCTAAAACGTAATCGGTGAATTCATAATTAAGCGTGCGATGTCTCTAACTCGTTTACTTAATCGTTAACTTAAGTAACTTGTTTACACTATGGTAGCATACAGTTTACTCTTTGCTTTACTTACGTGATATAAGTTAAAGAATTGTTCTATATTAGTGTTTAATTTTATGTCTTTCACTCGAAGAATGTTAACAATACTACAATATTCTATTGGCCCGCTGGCGCAGTGGGTAGTGGCCCTGCCTTTAGTTCCGAGGGTCGTGGGTTCCATTCCCGCCTCGAGTTTTAGTGTAATATCTATATGTATGAATTTATATATTTCTACAAAAACGGTTATTTGTGTATAACAGGTTTCCCTTACATAGGCATTAAATTGTCTACCTTAGGAACAGACGTTCGTGTGTCATGTAATCCTGTATATATTTGTTTTATTATACTTTATTTATGAATATTTTATTTTCTAGTCCATCCTAAGACTTACTTAGGTGTGAGTACGAAAGTAGCCCTTTGCAGTACTGAATCGTTCTGGCTTCTTAACAAATTTTGACCCTTTCCTTCTAACCCTGAGCTATTTAGACTCAACAGTTTATATATTTTTACCCTATCTTAATGGTAGTTCATACTTATTTATGACTTGAATATACTTACTTACAACTTAATTATCTCCTACAGACACCTTCGCCGCTTCTTCTGCGCTGTATTGTCTAAAGGTTTGATTGGAAGAGACCGTTTGTATGAAATGAGGGTACTTTTGAGTTTTTCTAACAAAATTCCAGATGCCATATTAAAATTTTCTATAGTTAAATTTCAAGGTAAAAGATACTCGAGCGGATCTTCGATAGAAAATATCTCCGATTAGGGTTATACTGTAATCCCTCCTATAACACGGTAGATTTATTCCGTGTTATACGAGAACGCGTTGTAGGAGTATTCTCGTACAACGCGTTTTGTACGACCACGAATGTGCGTAATATATTATATCCATACCAATGTACAAAACTGAAGAGTTTGTTTGTTTGCTTGGATGCGTTAATCTCAGGAACTACTGGGCCGATTTGAAAAATTCTTTCAGCTTTAGAAAGTCCATTTACCAAAGAAAGCTTCCTTAGTAAAGTATACAAAAACTACTTCTAAGGCACACTAACATTGAAACTATTTTTAAAAACTAATATTACGGGGATGAAGTCACGGGCACAGCTAGTTTATTATAATATTACATATTACAGAACGCTATTAATGTGTTATATGAGTACCGTGTTATAGGGGAGATTGCAGAATTATTTTTTCGTCGTCAACGATACTATGACCTTTACGTTTTAATACGTATTAATAAATAATAAATATATACGATTATTTAACACACTGACGTCTGTTCTTAAGGTAGACAACTTAATGCCTGCGTTATAGGTAACAGCCGCCTGTTATACACAACATAAGATCTTGTAGGAATATAAAAATATATTGTATATTACACCCGAAACTCGACGCGGGAATCCAACTCACAATCCTCGAAACAGAAGGCAGAGTCACTGCCAACTACGCTAACGGGCCAGTAAAAATATGAGACGTATAGTCAACCAAGAAATTGATTTGCCACGCTAAGGTCGAATGTCGTTTGCGCGTCAATTGGTTAAAAGGCTCATTTTGGCTTGTTATACAAAACGTTAAGTTCTAACAGTAACCCTTACCAGAATTTTCTTTTAGTAGGAACTGTTATCCAAAATGATAAGGTACTTTCTTTGTCGAATATATATTACAATAGATTTTCCGTCACTTTCATCGCGGAGTAAATAACGGAGCAAATCAAGATACTGTTAGTCATTATTGTTAAAAAGAATAAAAAACCGATGACCCGATAAAATCTTACGCTCAATTTAAGACGCATTATGTTCTGAAAATGTGCTTTTAAAATAATATCGCCGTAACCAAGCAGCGATAATGCGACTATTAAAAGAGGTTCTGTATATATGTGTCAACAAAAAAAATTACAAATTTTGTTTAACATGTAGCCCATTAACAACTTGGGCACCCTAAAAATTAGTGCAAAATCTTTAAACATTCTGAAAAGTCGCTCAAAGTAAAACTGTTTGTAATGCCGGCGCCAGACGTAGCTCAAAGTGTTTGTACTTTTTTGTCCTTGAAGACTGCATAGTTCTACAAAACTGTGCACAGCTACACGAAGTCCCCGGCCACACTACATGATCATTGAAATGAAGATATGAATGGCGTCGACATAATAATTGAAATATTACGATTAATTGATACTAGAGATAGCTTAGTAATTTAAATTTGGCCACAAATCTTCTGATTTGCGTACTAATGCTTGTTGAAAGCTATATATAAACTTTAAATTATTTGTACAACAATTGCAATATTTTACCACCGTCATGACGCTTTGACACAATCTTATAGTAAAATGTATACATGTGTGTATAAATCATTTGGCATTGGTGTGCGTGTGGTTTTAATTTGGCCCCTTAATGTATTAAAATCGGATTTTTAATTTTGTACAAAATATCATCTTTCAAACAATATCCAGTTTAGCTATTTGTTGCAATTAACAAGAAAGGAGGCAAAATAGATAATTAAAAGAAAACAGCAGTTACAATTTTTCTTTATATTATTAATTTTGACAAGAGACATCACAAAGCTTTTGAACTCTGCCCGTTGTCAGACAATATCAGATTTTGGTGATAAAATTCTTTAACGAGTGACTAATGGACTATGAACTGAAACATGAACTTTATGTACAATTTAATAATACTATTAGGATACAATCTATTGCTATAAATGCATTAATAATCAATATTGTTAACAGCGGGGTCAGAAGTGTCTCCTTCGACGTCATTAAATGACTATCTGAGGAATTACTTGGGTCTAATGGGAACTAAGGCAATGTGCCATGAGGGAGGCTGTGGGGCGTGTATAGTTTCCGTGTCCAAGACCCACCCTGTGACCAAGGAGAAGCATATAGTTGCTGTTAATTCTGTAAGTTTCTTATGAAGTTTTCTTATCAACCTTACGGACTATAGGAGTTTACCCCTTAAAGGTAATTTAAGCCAGGGAAAATTTAAGGGGAGTAAAATTAAACGTTACGCCTTATCATCAGCCGGTATCAATCCACTGCTGAACTAGGGCCTCTTCAAGCGCGCTTTTTTTTATTTTTATAGGTTAAGCGAGCAAACGAGCGATCGGATCAACCGAGATTAGGTGATCAACGTCGCCCATGGACACCTGCAGCTCCAGAGGAGCTGGTAGTGTGTTGCCGGCTTCTAAGGAACTTATTAAACCGTCCTTTAAAAATCCCCATGTCATAGGATTATGGGAACACCCAGGGAGGCAACTGATTCCATAGTTTGCACGTACTTGGAAGGAACAATCGAGCGTATCGGACGGTGGTCACGTATGCTTCTAGTGGTAGCCAACTGCATCCACTTACGATACTGCCCTTACGATATCGTTGCGCCATCGAGCTGGTTGCTTACGCGTCATGTAATGAGAAACTTGCAGTCGCGCGTTGGACGCACTGCTTATTAAAATTATAATTAAAGATATAATAATATTATTTAGGCTTTATTTTGTTCATAAATAATACTTAAAGAAACAATTTATTTTAGTGTCTGGTTCACGTGCTTTCTTGCCACGAATGGGATATAACAACCATAGAAGGTGTGGGAAATCGGAAGGATGGTTACAACCAGTTGCAAATCAAGCTAGCGGCTTCCAATGGAACTCAGTGTGGTTACTGCACTCCTGGATGGGTTATGAACATGTATAGGTATTGAGAAATCACTTCGTTTATTAATTATATAAGGCGAAAAACTTTGGTACGACATCCCAAATATGGAAAGAGATCGTCAAACAAAGAGATTTGAAGATGATTTTCCTTACCTCACTAGAAGGGAAAAAGGAAGAAGGCTCGAGAAAGAAAAGTGTGGAGGGAACTAGGGGAGGCTTATTTCTAAAGACAAGAAAAAATAAGGAATTAGATACATATTTTTCTTCGTTTCTAAATTGTGTTAGCTTCTTCTTCTTCTTCCTAGCGTTATCCCGGCTTAGTATCAGGATCCACTTAGATTACAGAGGATGTGGCTGTGTGGCAAATTAAGATGTCCGACTGCCGTCTGACATCAGCCTCGGAATTCCTAAAATCTCACGATTATCACTCAGTGACATTAACCTTACCAGTCCTGCAATTCCAACAAGGGTCAATGTAACAGGGAATGAAATTAGACACAGTAAAGCAAGCTTCCAACCCTTGACGAGAGCCATTATTATTGAACTAACAAACGAAGCCTGATAGAATATAAAAGTCGCCAATTTCTCTCCTATACCATCTTCTAGCTTAACGACATCGCTGAAAATTATAATAAAAAAACCAATATTTGAATTGGACCAAATTGAAATGGGATCACACACGAAGCACAGCTTTCAAATAATAAAGAATTATCAAAAACTATTCACCCAGTCATAAGTTCTGAGGTAGCAAACATAAAAAAAAACTATCGAATTGAAACCCTCTTCCTTTTTTCAATTGAAAAGTGTATCGTTTAATTTTAATGCACATATATCCGATTTTACTATACCTGGCGTGTGTTTCAATGTGAGCCAGATTTTTAATATTTAAAATAATATAATTTGTGATGTTTTCCGAAAAGTATTTGCTACTTCTGTTTAAAGTCCGATTTCCAAAGTGAAAATCAGAACTCCTTGTGTCTCTGAGCGAATTGCAATATTAAGGAATTGAATAATAATTATTATGTCGCTGGGACAATTTATCAAAATTACTATAACTCATACACTTAATAAAATTATTTTTAGGAACGATTAAGATTAAAAAAATAAAGATAAGATTGTAGATATCTTTCTTAGTCATTTTTAAGACAACTTCTGATTAAGACACGGAAGAAATCTATAAAAATTATTAAGTTTCTACAGAGATGGATATTTAATTCTAACTTTCGCTATAATGCAGTCAGTCACTGCCATTATTACGCTAAGTTGTTCAATGACAAAATAATATAAAAATTACTATCTCTAAAATTATGAACTGAACAATTTAATTATTGTGTTCATACAATCGTAATTCATTTGCAAGGAATTTTTAAGCTTTTTTGATAACGTTGGCTCTGTTTCCATATTGAAGTACCGTGAGTCAATACACTAGAGATTGCCATTATTGCGTTTTGTGATATGTCAATATGCAAAATTACAGTGAGTCAAGAAATTATTTTTAAATTTGATAAAAGTCATAAAATTGAGGAAAATTTAATAGCAACGATAAGATTTTAGCACTCACTCGGTCATTTTACTGGCGAAATCACCTGTCTGGTGCGTATCAAAATATTCGAAGTCTTGATTTAAAGCCGCCTTCAAATACTCCTGTCGTATTCTGTATATCTGTAATTTTATTGCGATTACTTTGCTTATCTACACATTTAACAATAAACATATAGTATCATTCTAAGACAGTTTAAGCTACACAGTTTTATCAATACATGTGTACGAAAAATCGTTGTCGATTAAACTGCACAGTTTTTTCGCAATGATTTAACTATACAGTTTTTTTCGCAACGATTTATCGATACATGTGTAGCGGCTCTTGGTGTGTATATTATGATTTAGTATTTTGGAAGCGCATTTTTAAGAGGATATTATACCTGACCATTTACGCTAATAAAAGTGCAATATGATTTTTTTTTTGTTTTATGGTACAAGGGGACAGACGAGCAGGCAGTAGACACCGAAGTGCCTACCGTCGCCCATGGACATCTGCACGACCAGAAGGCCAACAGATGCGCCGCCGGCCCTTAATGACGAGTTTAGGCCACCGGAAAGTCTCACAAACCGAACGAAACGCGACAACAACTGGTCTTTAAGAAACATTTTGAAAGTGATTGTTTTCGTTAAGTTACGCAATCCTTATTTTCAGTCAGTCGTAATTTCTCAAGCTTTACTTTAATTTGTTAAAATATATCAAGGCGGCTCCACATTATTGCCGTGAATTCACGTCGCGACTTTACGCCGCGAATTCACGGCACAGGTCATGCTCTCTACATTCACGGGATGCTGACAGTCGTTCGTGTAACTCGCAGCGAAATTGACGTGAAATATGCTGCTTGTTGAACTTTTGAATTTCCTTATTATATGATTAGAACTGTCTTTATTAATTAAAAAAAAATGCATTTCAGACTTTCTATAAAAAAGCAATTATCAGAATTATATTGATATGTATTATTACATTGAACCCACTGGCGAAATTTAATTTCACGGGGCCGTGAATTTCGATGTGTACGCGTGAATGTCGCGTGAAAGAGACGCGAACCCTTTGTCGCGTGGTAAAATACCGACTCTGATCGGGGAACACCGCGAAAGTCGTCCACATTATCGTTCACGCCTCTTTACGGAGCTTCACGGCACCAATGTGGAACCGCCGTTATATATACGTCCATTGCACCATACATATAAACAACTGTTACACACAATAAAAGAAAATCCGCAATCTATTTCTCTTCTTCAATTTCACTCAACCTTTCAACGTTCAGAGAAAGTCATTAAATTTAAAACATAATTGCTTTCTCTTCCATGTAATAATATTCGAGGAAAGTAAACTCGCCGAGTAGATCTTAAATGTGCATCCATTATTCCTCTACTATCTTGTCGACGAATCGTTTCGTCCGATATTTGAAACTCTACTGTTGCACGCTCAGAGATGAACTCGTTTCATAAATTATTCAAGTTGCGACACTTTATATATAACAGGGAATGTATATTGCATATATTTCGTACTTGTCTAATTCATATCTCTTAGTTGTTTTTATATTCATATCATATTTTTTATTTGTTTTTATGACATTAGAAGGTTTTAAAAAACTATTTATTCAATTCGGCTTTTGAATAAACGCTTAGAAACGTGTACTATTATTTTATCATTGCAAGACTGTGGTCAGCAACGCGTATCCCACAGGCCGCTTGTGGATCGCAAATCGTCTCTTTGTGGCCCGCGACTGTTCTCATCTAATTCCTATAGATAACAGACAATAATTACATTCCACGAGTATAAAGTTTTGTTGTGTTGTGCTAAATTTAGCATTTTTAATATCGCTTATATTGTTTGCTACATAAATAGATAACTAGATTAAATGTATATTTATAAACTATATTTCCAAATAATTATTTTACATCTGTGGCCCACAAACATCTAATTTCATAACGACGTGGCCCTTGCCTGCCAAAAAGTTGCACAAAACCTCTTTTGTAAAACTAAGTTCCTCAGACTTTGCTCGATAGTTATAAAAAAAAAAAATGATACATTTAGTAAATAACCAGTATATTTTATCCTTTTGCTAACTGTTTCCCGCGCCTTTGCGTTGCGTAAAATTACCAAAGCCCTAAGACCTCTTTAATAAAGCTTTATCAAAAAAACGCTTTTTAGCGGACGTCTACTGACTACATACATCTTTGACAAATTTCATCATTGTTTGTCCCGCAGTTTTCAAAATTTCCTATTAGGTGATAATTACTACCTTTTGCTGTTATATATATATTGGTTCGACATAAAAATACAATCTGTCATATTCCATAAATGTGGGTATAGTGCGTTCAGTCTAAAAATGCACGACCCTCCACTAATTAATTGCAACGCTTGCTTTTGTGTGTGCAGCGTTTTTATCGTAAACACACACTCAACCACGCACTGTATGCCAATGATATTGACGAGCGCTATTTTGCATGTAGAGCTGAAATCTTTGAAAGGGCGTGCATTTTTAGACTGTATGTACTCTACCTATTAATGAACTCTAAACCGTGTAACGTTTTAATGATGTACTCGTAAGCTTGCGAACAATATAAATCCAGAAATTGTCAGACTTAGAAGTCGGTCAAAGAGTTATTTAGAGAGTCGATTATATTACACACGACAACACTAAAAACATTTAAATTTATAATTCATCTACCATTATATGAACTGCGCATCCAAAAACTGTCTCGCCCTGTTTTTTTTTTTATCTCGCAAAAGGCACAACCTTCCATTTTATACTTACATTCTTTTTAACAACGCATCGGTTACAACATGAACAGCCTAATCTACTAAGTAATTATTTTTGGCACTTAGCCTAAACTTCAAATGATTTACTGCACTTTATCTCCATTTCGAGAAACGATTTCTTGTATGCTAGGATCTTTGACTGCGTCATCTGCTTCCGGCTTTACTTCGAGAATTTCATCAACAGTTTGGGACTTCTCCAACAATTTATCGTGTGGGTGTGACTGTTCCCATTCTTTTAAGTATTGGACTACGGCTGTATGGTTGAAAGTCTCAGCCTCGTTTAGAGGTCGACTTCCCCATCGGTCCTGTGGATCGTATGGAACGCCGCACTGTGCAAGTAAGAAATCTACACAGGAGAGGTGGCCTTCAGCTGCTGCCAGATGCAACGCTGTGCGTCCGTCATAGTCGGCAAGTGTCATGTCCATACCAGATAGATGATGTCTAAAATTGAAAAAGAATTAAGTTTACTGTAAATCACTGTATTTGAATTTAGAACATCAAAGCTAAGACTACGCGCATATATTATGCCGGAGCCAGACATAACTTAGTCTTAGATTGAAAGATCATTTCAATGATCGTGTAAGTTGGCCGGGGACTATGTGTAGCTGCGCAAACTTTTGTAGAACTTTGTAGTCTTCAAGGACAAAAATGTACGAACACTGAGCTATGTCTGGCTCCGGCGTCATAAAATTATTTTTAAATTCCATAAAAATAAGGTAGTATTATACAAAATCATTAAAACTGAGTTTCTCTTATTCTAGCTCAAAATGATTTGATGATATTTTTTTTTTAGATAGAGAGAGCTATTTATGGATGGTTTTTTTTACAAAGAAGCCCGTAATTTCAGCCGAGTTAATCTTAGCAGTAGCCAGTATGGATAAAAAAAAAACAAAATATATTTAGGTACACACATAGAAAGCATTTGCAAATATCAAATAAATAGGTATTTGAGCTCATGTAAAATAAAAAACATTCGTGTGTGTTTCTAGTACATATCTAGAGTAATAGAAGCAATAAACGAAAAATAGTTTACAAAACGCTATTGGATAATGACTGGCGATGTTTTTTTATATATTTCTATCGATGTTACAATGTTACATACATTGTAATACGATTTAGCAATCTCTGAAACTAAATTCTCTTTGGTGTAACTTTACTTGATTAATAAAATTTATTCTCTCTTTGGGTTATCCGGTGTTGATCAGCCGGCCGCGTCAGACGCTACCTTACCTAACGATCAACTTAAATGCCGGCCACTAATTAAGCTGCAATCTCCTCAATTTTGAGCAGAATTTATTAATAAAAAATATATAAAGGTATTATATATTTATTTATTCTTTTAAGCTATATATTAAACAACCGTTTGTAACGCCGAACCTAGACATGGCTTAAAGTTTTTGTACATTTTTGTCCTTGAAGACTACAAAGTTCTACAAAACTTTGCGCAGCTAAACAAAGTCTCCGGCCAGACTGTATGATCATTCAAATGATGATATGTCTGGCTCCGGCATAACATTTATATCCACCATCAAAGCTCGGAGCTCTGTCTGATATATCAATACTATATCTGATTTATGAACAATTAACATTAATTTATCAATTTTAGAACTGTAGATTACAGAATAATGTCATTTAAAAATAATAAAATATATGTATACCATTTATATTATTTTCACAAGGCTTCAAAAATCCAGATGAGTAATTCTAGGATTGACTGCAATCCGAAGGAAGCGTAGGCTACCGACCTTGAATAGGCCACCAAAGCAAACTAGATGGCGATGTACAGACGGATCAACGAACGCTGTACAAATGCTGTCGCGTACAAAATCCAACTCACGCTAGCGAAGTTTCTACATACGATCATTATATATAGACCTCCCGACAAACAACTGTCGGCGAGGCGCGGCCGCCCCAGGCAACTCCACCTAGCCCGGACTGAAGATCTTCCTTTGTAGCGGTTGAGCACATCTAACTTTGCTCCTGTCAAATCATTCCTCGTCCAACAACAACAAGTGACCCATTGTTCTGTTACCTCATAGCTATCATATGTACAACATACGTTGTGAAAGAATTGTGAAGCACCATCCATAGAGATACGGGCAACAGGCATTTCAAGGCCCTACGTTAATAGAAACATGAACCATGTAAGCACAAGACTCCACGAAAAAGTTCCTTTTGTTTCAAGAAACGTTAAATAATACAACATATGAGACCCAAATACTGACTGGTCTGCATGTGATTTGCATCAGGTGACATTTCTCGACCGCACATCGCCCTAACCTACAGTGGATGGCTCAGTCGTTGCCAATCAATCCATTTTCAATTCAATTCTGTTGGACAGTCACCGCAATTTATATGTAGATTAACACTCACCAAATTGAGACTCTCTTAATAATCTAAATTGAGTGCTGGTTAAAATTAAGCAAAGCAAGCACCTGATAACCAAGCTCGGAAAGTTGGATCCTCATCTTTGTTGAGGGAGAGCTACTTTGGTGATTTAATGGCCATTAAACTTCATCACTGCGTTAATGTTTAGTGAGGAGGTCGTGGCCTAATCAGTGGTCGGCATTTGAGTCGATCGTTAAGTTAAGTTGCTCTGGCTTGGACCGGTTGATAGATGGGTGACCCATTCTAGCACTGGTTTATATTTGATATCCGACCTCCTCCGTGTTTCGGAAGGTACGTAGAACAGTGGGACCCGATTAATGTCACTTTGTGATATTAGCCGTAAGGTTGTAGAGAACGTGGGAGTTCCGAGGATGACGTCAGATGGCAATCGGTCATCTTAACTCGCCCCACACCCACATCCTCTACAATCTAAGCGGACTCTAGTATTAAACCGGGCTAAAGCTAGGAAGAAGAAGATAAATTTATAATGTATATTTTATAAGCAGTTCCTTCGTGGCGTTGGTTGTGTGTGATCTGGAATGGTCGTGCAGCAGGCAGACTCCTTTTGTCAGCATGCCTCTTTTGTTCTGAATCACGCTCTGCAATCTTATGAAGTCTTTAGAAGTACGAATGTTTTTAAACTCACGACACCGCTTGTGCATTTCCCGTCACGTAAGATGGCCGCTGGCGATGTACCTTCGCGGTGCGCTTTTTTAGGATTCCGTAGTACTACAAGGAAACCTTACAGTTTCGCTCAGTCCGTCCGTCCGTCAGTTCGTCCGTCCGTCGGTTCGTCTGTCCGTCGGTTCGTCTGTCTGCCCTAACTAAATTCTAGATTTATGAACATAAATACATGAAATTTGGACCACTTATGACTACTAATATAAAGAGCGCGCTCCTAAACCTACACTTGGGTCACAAGTCCCGGGCAATGCTATGGTTCCTTCCTCTGCAACGCGATGGACCCGGCACTCGCATGGTGACTCCATGGAATGCTAAGACATTCGTCTCTCTTAAACTATTAGTAGGCTATTTTCTGAGAAGGTCGTAGCTTACTAAGTAACCGATATTTAAGACGATCGCTAAGTTTAAGTAACTTTTTCCGTGGCTGGGTGATAGACGGGTGGCCAATTCTAAAACTGGTTTTCAAATAACCGACCTGCCGAACTGAACTGCCTGACCGGCACGTACAACAGTGGGTCTAGGACAATGTCACTGAATGATATTAAAAGTGAGTATATGGGGGTTCCGGGGATGACGTCACACGGCAGTCGGTGATCGATCATCTTGCCTCGCCCCACAGCCACATCCTCTACATTATAAGCCGTCTTATAGTAGACCGGATAAAGCTAGGAGGAAGAAGAAATTTTGTAAATTATGTGGTAAACCTGCAAACAGCCAGCTTGAAGGCACGAGTTGGCTGACCCAATAAGCCCATGGGTATTTATAATATAAGGTTTGCTTTAAACTCTTGAGTTGTCTCCAATATCCATACAAACCCTAAATATTTTAGACAATTGTCTGACATTATTGTCCTTCTGGCACGAAATCTACAGTAACGTAAACGGATCCAGGGGCGAAAGCTCCTAATGCATATAGAAAATCTATAATCATAATCACGATTCTATTGATTGGTCAACAACGTATTTTATTTTGATAGTTATAATATTATCTCAAATGCTCACGAAAAGCCAGTAACGCTATCAGATAACGGATAAATTATTACTTATCAGTCAAATTTAGATTTGAACCGTGGTCACTAATCAGTCGTAGATCAGACGTCATTTTTATAATTATAACTTAGATAAATTTATTTTAATTCTAATTATTAAAATCATCGATATACATTTATCCAAATTTTCTACTGAAGTTTTATTAATTCTGCTCTACCCCGTTCGGAATGACCCTTTAATCTAGGTTTGCAAATTGGTTGGTATTTTGCAATGGTAATTTGCGAACTGGAGTGTGGGACTAGACAGCTCTGCTAGAATACCCACTAAAACCCAGCGGAGCCCTCATCATCCACTAAATAGAGCAACAGAGGCTCGCTGGCGCATGCTTCCCTGATTCCCTAGATAAAATATACGCTTATCTGCTCAATCTTCTTCCTCCTAATCGTCTTCTTCTCGGGGAAGGAGCCTCAGGCGCTTTCTATTTCCATCTCTCGTGCATCTCCTTCAGGCTTTCACTAACGCCCATGGACATCTGCACGACCAGAAAGTGAGCAGAAGCAGGCCACCGGGAAGTCTCGCAAGCCAAACGAAAGGTGACAACAATACCATCACTTAACTTGACAGCATTGCCGCCACTTTACGCCGATCTCATTGTGAGAAAGAGGTACTGGTACCCGGACTCATCGGCCCAATTCGGATACAAGCGTGGCGCTACCTGTAATTAGAAAGACAGGAGTAGGGGAAAGGGATGGAGAAAAAGGATATTGAGGTAGATGGGGAGGAGAGAAAGGATGCGGATACTACTGTCACGGTCGGTTTAGGGGGTGTGATAATAGCAGCTAGGGCACTCCGGGGTCGCGTACCCGTAGTGGATTGGATCAGTTATCAGAGGGATAAAGGAAGATCCACCCCCTGGGAGTGAATGTGGCATGAAGATGGTAATCGGTCATCTTAACTCGCCCTACAGCCACATCCTCTGCAATCTAAGCGGATCCTGATACTTCACCGCGATAATGCTAGAAAGAAGAGGAAGGACTTGGACCATCTATAGTAAACTTCTAGAACGTTCCTTTATCCTATTATTATTAACTTAATATGACAGATTTTTAAAAATCTTATCTATACCACACGTAACAAAAATATATCTGCTTTATCTTGTCCAAACATGCATCCATCAAACTTTATCTCCGCTAGTAAATTAGATAGCGTTGCGTGGGTGCATCTCTTATTAATAAAACATGTATGAATAAAAATAGATAATATATTTTTTTATCATTATTTTTTAAAGAATATTAGGAATGCTTTTTAGGTATGTATATAGTCGCTAATAAAGATGAGTCTCTGAAATGTATGCACGTGCATAAACTACAAGAACATAAACTTCCAAACGACTGCACCATATTGGATAATTTCCTTTTTTGTTGTGTTCGCTATTGTTAGGAAAAGGCAAATCAAAAGCGAAAAAGAAAAGGTACGGAACGGGAACGGGGAATAACGTTATAGGATAACGGATAGGACAACGTCAGCCGGGTCCGCTAGTTTAGTATAAAGACAACGTATATACAGTGCAACCTTAATATAACGTACCTCAATATAACGACTTACTCGATTTAACAAATTTTTCGTAATCCCCTTCAATTGTCCATAAGAGTCAATATAAAATATACCTTTACAATGCGAACATTTTTTGCGAACAATCTCTTTAAACCGAATTTTCAACTATCAAGAAATAATATTCATATCTCTAATTAACGAATTATGTCAACCCAAAACCTTTATATAAAGTTCCCACCAATGTATAACTCTTAATCTTATAGTATGTGATTCATGTCGCGACATATTTCGACTCGCTTTTGTTCGTAAAACAATTCTTTTACCTCTTTATAATGAATTTCAGACCAACCTAACCTCAACATAACAAACTTCAGTTCAACGAACTACTTGATATAACGAATACGTTCTTGTTCCTCTCCGATTTATTAAATCGAGGTTGCCCTGTATTTCGTAATTGGGTTTACTTTCAATACCAGCACACGTGTAAAGGTTAATGAGTAAACCGTATCATTCAATCGATGGTCAATTTATTTGTAGTGTAAATATGGCCTCTTTAATTGTTGTTTACCTATCGCTGTAATTATGTGTTCGTGTGTACTTTACATTATTTTTAATTATCCAACTGTACCTGTTTTAATTCTGTTTATCTGAAACACGGACGTCTGTTCCTAAGGTAGACAACTTAATGCCTGTGTTATAGGTAACAGCCGCCTGTTATACACAAATACTGATTTTTAGAAATATATAATTAAATATATATGGATAATACACCCAGACTCGAGGTGGGTATCGAACCCACGACCCCCGGAGCAGAAGGCAGGGTCACTGCCTACAGCGCCAACGGGTCAGCCATTTATAATTCATAAAATGATTATCCAAGACAACAATTACACAGTAATGTTATCATTAATCACTACATCACCGATTAGAAAGGACGCCTTTTCTGCTTGAAACCAAAACAGTGCAATAATGTTATATGAAATTTCATCGTTGTATTATTTTTCATTAATCCACTGTTTTTTTTAATTTAATATAAATTTAGCACAGAGGCTTAATGTTTATCATTGAGTTTCCTATAAAATGTATGCATTGGATCAAAATGAAACTAGCTGGATGGATCAAAAACAAATGGCGCGCATTCAAATTGCCATTACAAAACTTTGATATTTAGCAAGAAAAGTTTAAAAGATGGAAATAGTCGATGTAGGTGAAAGAAAAGTAGATTGCGCATCTTGCTTAAGTGATCAATTAATGCGGTCGTGTTAATTTTACTGACCACGCACGGGCACCTCCAATTAACATATCACTCGTGCATTAACAACTCACTTTGCGATCGGTGCAATAATCTACTATTAGCAACACCTATTATACGGAATCAGTTGAATTACAGTTTTTCAAACAAATAACTTTGGGCTGACAAGGTTCATCGCACAAAAAAATGTGACACCGCTGTGATCAGTTTGACTAATTACAGCGGCTTAAATGATATTACATATAAACAACACTTATAAATTGTACTTGGAAAGTGAGGTGACGGCGTTGACAGCGTCATCCGCTCGTGACTTCAGTTCACGCAAAGCTTCGCACATCTGCAGACCTTGTGAATTGTAACAAGCTATTCTGCTGACAGCATCGCTTCCGCCAAAATCCTATGAAAATTATTAATTTATAATTGCTTTTAACGATTCCACAAGTCCACTTGAAAATCGTACAATGGAAAGAGCAAATATTGAATAAGGTACTTTTATACAGTCCCTTCTATACTAAGAAGTTTTCTAAAGCAGCTAAGAGGTATTTAAAGCTAACAATCATTTTCTTAGAATTTTCTTTAAATTTAAATTTAGAATTCTTTTTTCTCATTACTTTCTATGATATTTCTTACACACTATTCATCGTAATCAATTGTTTGTATATATATAACAAGGGGCAAACGTGCAGGCAGCATTCACTTGAGTGACTACCGAAGCCCATGGACAACTGCAACACCACAGGGTTCGCAGACGCGTTGCCGGCCTTTGAGGAATGTTCTTTTCTTGAAGGTCCTTAAGTCGTATCGGTGCGGAAATACCGTAGCTGGTAACCGATTCCACAAAGGAATTGTGAGAGGTGAGAATTTTCCAGAGAATTCCATGGTTAGGGGCTGTAGGACACGATTGTAGACCTTCAAGGTGATGAGTTAAGTAGCTCTTGCTGCGTCCGGGTGATAGATGGGTGACCCATTCTAAAAGTGGTTTATATTTGTTATCCGACCTCCTCAGTGTTTCGGTAGAAAATCGAAACGCAATGAGGACATAAAAGTATCAAATGACAAGGAAAAGCAGTTAAAGACGAACACTGTTACCTGGTACCCGGACGCGCCGGACCCACTCGGCTTCAAGCGTGGCGCTACCTCTAATTATTATTAAATGAGCTCGAGTATTTAACATAGTTCCAAGACATCCAAAGTTGCAAATTTTACCTTCAGGTTAATAGGTACATATTTTATGTTACTTTGAACTATTTTATCAAAAAAGTAAGTTTTATACCATTTAAAAAGGGGCAATCTCTATTTAAATGACAACGTTTGACTTTGCCTTTGAAGATTTCAACACGCAGTAGACCAAAAGTCCTATTAGAGTTTACTGAAAACGACCGTCCCCAAGTCTCGGATTACTGCTCTCATATACACATTCAATACTGTATTAAAAATATTCAGCATTTTCTTTACTGGCATTAAATTTAATGTTATGTTTGAGTAGCAACTTATAATGGAATTCCTCAAAGCGTTCCCCAGACCCGAAGCGAACACAATTTTAGCGACTTTTATGTCACTCGCTTTCAACGTCTACAGTATTGACAACGACTGCTTTGAATCCAATGTTTAATTTTCCACTGTATATTGACAAATCCTATTGAATTTACTTCAATGCTTTCTTCAGCATTAACCGATAATGTGAAATTGATATTTGTATTGAACATTGACCAAAAATATGGACCGTCGTTTAACATTTCAGAAATGCAGAAAAGACTTTTACGGGCATCTTGATGGATGCGCGAAGTATTTCATCCTGATAAAAGTAGTATTCTCCAGGCGTAGAAAAATATCTTTCAAAAGATCAAACACGAGTAAAGCCGAGGGCAAATCCTAGTTATTTGTAGTAAATTCTTAAAATCTACCTGTCTAATCATCATTAAGACTTCACATTTGAGTTTTTGTAACAATCAATTGTTAAATACGTAATATTTATATCTTGATACGTCACAGATTTCTAAAAAACTGACATGTAATTGAATACTAGTACCGTAGAGTAGCCCATTAAATTTTGAAATCTTAATTGTGGTTGCTAACAATCTGTTATTTAACATTATTAATTCATGAAACCAACAAAATTAAAATTTCAGTACAATAATTGAGGTAATTCAGACCGTATTTTATTCACTGAATCGGCTAAGCGTAACATTCAATAAACGACAATGAAATTTAGTTGTACAATAAATGTTGTCGATGTGGGTTGGATATAAATTTTAGTACACCCCCAGCGCTTTCAAAATTTTATTGTATATGAATCTGTGTTAAGGGATCGCGACTTTATGTCCTTTGCCCCTTTATTGCATTATCTATATATTCAACACTCGTTTTAATAAGGGTGCCACCAACATGTTCCAAACAGACGAGCGGTTACTGATGTTCGTTGTTGCAATATCTGAGTTTAAGCTACCAGTTACTTAAAAAATATCATGAATGATTTGAGAGATGTAATAGAAAATATATTTCTCATCTATGTTCACATAACGATAAGATTTAATATCACTTGTATTCTTTGAACGGCACCGTATCTATACAATATTTTCAAGCCACTAGTTACACAAGACATTGTACAATCATATACCAGTATGATGATAAGACATTGGTTAGTTTTCACTATTTCACAAGTCATTGGGATCCCCTAACTACTAATTTATTTGCGGAAGGATAATGGTTTTATTTTGTATCAGATTGAAATTATTTTTAAACTTTTCGTTTATTTTAATAAGCAATAAAAGCTTGTTTGTTACCTATAACACAGGCATTAAGTTGTCTACCTTAGGAACAGACGTCCGTGTGTCGTATAGTCCTATATATTTATTTATTTATTCATTTATTATTAGTTGTTGTCCGATTTCGTTCAAAATAATTTTCTTAATGAGTTTTTAGCATGCTCTATTAAAATGGAAAATTTCATGTCTCTACGTTTAATAGTTTGGAAACGCTTGCGGGGGGGGGGGCACCTTACGGGCAAATAGACGGACGGACGGATAAAGCGCAATTATAAGAGTTTATTGTAGCACTACAGAACCCTAAGAAATACAAAATTGCCACCAATCTGTTTATTCCATTTCACGACGTATTTTGCTACCATTACACTAACGTACACTCGCCCGCGGAAATCGTAAAGCAAAATTGGGTAGTCATTTTATAAATTGCATTTGACCTGAACGATATTAAATTTGTGAATATTTCCCGCATTAATATGAAGGAAATATTTCAAATTATTTAAATATTTCCCCCATAAGTAATCTGGGGCAATATTATGGGTGATTTACTTTTATATGGAGTAATTTCTTTCCGGGTGCTGAGATATGGATCGGAATACATTAACGCGTCTCAAGACGCTTGCAGCGTAACGTAATCACGAAATTTTCATACATATTACACACAAAGCCATGCTAAGTTTTCGAACATACGGAAATAATTAAACGCTATTACACATAGCTGGATATACGTGAAATATGTATGAAAAGCGGTGGAATTTTTGACTTGAAATCTAGTTCTATGCCAAATGGATCAGGCGACTCATTTTAATCTTCTTTCTAGCATTATTTTGGTCTAGTACTGGAGTCCGCTTAAATTGCAGATGATGTGGCTGTGAGGCTAATTAAGATGACGGACTGCTGTCTGACGTCATCCTCGTTACCCCCACAATCTTTATTATCAGTCAGTGATAATAATCGGAACAAACTGTTTTCTTACGTGCCTTCCGAAACCCAGAGGAGGTCGGATATTTGAAAAAAAAACCAGTGTTAGAATGGGTCGCCCATCTATTACCCGGCCGCGGTAAGAACTGCTTAACCCAGTGATCGACTCAAATGTGGCCGCTGATTAAGCTACGACTTCCTCAGGCCGCTCATCACAATCCGAAGCTAAACTAAGAACTGCAATGTATACTTTCGTTACTAGTAAATATAAAAGTGTCACTGATAATAATTCAATAAATAAACAATACTATGATTTGAGATTGTGCATAAAGTATTTAAAAGCCAATGACAAAAACTATGAAGAAATCACAAGCCCACACAAATGACACTACACGAATCACGTCGTTAAGAGATGTGCTCCCAATGCACGACCAAACCTAACTGAACTATTTCTCGATCGCGAGGTGCCTTTATACAGCTGTCACATTCCTTCACTCTCATTCTTCTTGGACGTAGAAAGCCGTTTTTTCCATCAGAAAAATAAGACAAATAACAGATGTCGAAACAGCTAAAATTGTATATTTTTTATATTTTGATAGCCCGATGTATTATGGAGTTCTGCTTTGGGGAAAAGTGGCTGGCATAGGAAAAAATTCTATGTTACGAAAAAGAGTTATACGGTCGATTTATAAACTAAAACCACGTGATTTTTTTTTTATGTTACAAGCGGGCAAACGAGCAGGCAGCAGGCACCGAAGTGCCTACCGGCGCCCATGGACATCTGTGTGAGACTTCCCGGTGGCCTAAACTCGTCATTAAAGGCCGGCAACGCATCTGCTAGCCTTCTGGTCGTGCAGATGTTCATGGGCGTTGATAGGCACTTAGGTGCCTGCTGCCTGCTGGTTTGCCCCTTGTAACATTAAAAAAAATAGTGACGGATCAGACAAATATGAAAATCCTGTAAAAACAGGACAGCATTTGAAATAAGTATGTGACTTTCCTGTATTATTTTTAGTTTTAAGTTTATTGTTTCGAAAGTTAGTACAAGAGTATAGGTAGAAAATTTAATTTTCATGAACTAAAAAAATATCTAATAATAATTAGACAGTTTTTTAGATAGTCATTTAGTACAAACACTTATTAAAACCGGCGTTGTTCTTATATATACATATTTCGCACATATTGTATCGATGTCCCTTGTACTGTTATGTTTTAAAACGTTTGTACTGTTTAGAAAAATATTTTCTAACATACATATTTTATGACACAATCTATGTGAACAAAGGATCTGTGCTTAAATTAATTTCGGCCGGAAGATTAATTAATGTCCTTCCTCACGATACGTAGAATTTATCGCCTAGTTGATCGGGGTTAATCGATGTTAATTGGGGTTTCGTGGAAAGCCAATGAACGAGTCGCCGCGCGCCATCTGTTTCTGGAAAGGCAATGGACGGCTCTATGCTAGTATATTCTCTCCATATATCTTTATATGTGGAGAGAATTACAAGCATATTTATGATGTTATTGTAATAATGCCGAAGCCAGACATAGCTCAAAGTGCTTGTACATTTTTGTCCTTGAAGACTACAAAGTACTACAAAACTTTGCGCAGCTACACAGAGTCCCCGGCCACATTACATGAACATTGAAATGATCATTCAAAGGAAGCTATGTCTTACTCCGGCATAAGTAGTACATGTTTACTCTTTGAAGTCACGATTCAAAAATGAAATCAGAATAAAGTCTTATCTTTTTTTTATAGAAAAAAAATCAAAAATGTATTTGTTCAATTTATCCATTATTCATTTACAAGTACTTTTATAATTCTTTTTTATAAAAACACTTACCTCTAAATAGATTAAAAATTATATTAATTAAGAATGCATTTATGAACGTATATCTTACCAACATTCTTTAAATTACTTATCTTTATAATTATTAAGAACTTCTTCAAAATTTTAATACATACAAATTTTCATATAATATATTTATAAGCCTTTACATATTTATTGTTAATAATATTTTCATAAAAACTCAGTAAAAAAGTTTTAAAAAAGCCATTTGAAAAAAAAAACATGGGCACCCACAACTTACGAAATTCCTTCCTGACAAAAACCTCTGGTTTCTTCTGCCATTACTCCAGGATATTGTTTCCTTAGATTATGTGATGTATCAGGATTTAATTCAAAATGGACTCCTTGGCTATCGAATTCACTCAAACAGATTCGGATTACCTGAATAATTGTTTCTTTCTAAAGTTGTTGATAGATACGTCACATTTTCGCTGATTCTTCTCGTGACTCGACATTTCCGAATCAGTGGTAGCTTTTATATTAGTTGACGATCCAATAGAGCTTGCAAAAGTCTACTTGAATAAAACTTCTATTGATTTTTTTATATAAATAAATAAATATATATAGGACTATATGACACACGGACGTCTGTTCCTAAGGTAGACAACTTAATGCCTGTGAAAAACCGACAAATCGAATAATGTAAACTAATGTTTATTGTAAATACGATTACGAGTGAAATATTGCTTTGGACCCTCTAAAAGTTTCGTGTTACATCGAAATTTTAACCGACTTAGATGAGAGATGGCCCACTGCTGAGCATAGATTAGGTAGAGGAGGGTATGCGAATGCCAATATAAAAATATTTATCATACATTAAATTATTATAATTAAACCTCACGCACACCAATGCCAAACGATTTACGTACACATGTAAAGATTTTACTATAAGATTGTGTCAAAGCGTAGTCATTGTATTAATTGTAAAATATAACGTGGCGTTGTACAAAAAATTAAAATTTTATATACATATGTGCTTTAAACAACCATATAGTATGCAAATCTAAGCATTTGTTGGCGAATTTCGACCAGCTGGCGGTTTCTAGTATATCACTACCTCCGACGTAAATTGTTGTAACCCCAAATTCCCAACTACACTGTAGAGCGTTACAAATATGTAAATTGATATAAAATTGTCCTTATATAACACATTTATGTATACAATTAACAATTATATATTCAGTTACGATTACATTATTGTATACAATAACATATTGACTGTTATATTACACTTAAGTTGCTTGTAACGCTCTACTGTAAAGCTGGAAATTTGGGGTTACAACAACTTACGTCGGATGAATCGATATTATTAAAAAATAAAGATTGGCACGTATATAGCTGTGCTGTGCTATAGCACAAACTAGCTAGCTTAAAACGGTAAAGTATACTTTACCGTCCTAAGCTAGCTAATTTCCTGCTCTTCTAAGTAAAGGCTCACGAGAACAGTCAATAGCAGTTTGCTACTACTACTGAGGAAAAACTTTTTATTACGTTTGCAATGCGAGTGAAGCTGTAGGCAAAAGCTAGTATCTGAATATAAGGAGACTTTTATATGGATTGTACAGTACATAATCTTCAGTAAGTTTTATCTATATTTTTCCCTTTCGCGCAGAAGATCAATGTACCAAAAATTGAGACAGCACTCGAGTGCTTGGCATCCACTTCAAAGGTTTTTTCCAAATGGACTGGCAAACAGATATAGGGAGAAATTGGGTGCTCCCTTTATGGAAAGTGAAAATACGTGCCTCGAATGTACAGAACAAATTAAAGGCCGATTTTATTGTTTTGTTTGTATCGTTAATGTTAGGGGTGATAAATCTAATAAAATGTATGTGTAATAGTGAAATAAAATTTAATGTTCTGTTTAATTAATTAAGAGTCCCAATTCATCAACGGGAAAAAGGATGAATTAAAATTAGTAAGGTACTTATGAATTAGTAGTTCGACCTTCCAGGAATGAACATGGTACCTATACTTTTTATATCTAATATATAAAGCTGAAGTTTGTTTGTTGGTTTGCTTGAACAAGCTACTCTCAGGAGCTACTGCTCCGATTTGAAAAATTCTTTCAGTGTTAGAAAGCCCATTTATCGTGTGTTGTATTTTTTATGGGGAGTTTCCAACCAATAACATTAAGCGGGTTAAATTTAAGTGGACTGTATATATCCGCTTGGCCTTAGGATTCGCTTGGCCCAAAATCTCCCCTTAAAAGCACTTGCCGGTAGTCGCGAAGGGAAATACAGCTACCAGGATGAAAGGTAATAACAAGGCAGCTGTAGAAGGTAAAAGAATTACGCACTAACCTGCAATTTGTGAGATTTCCCGGTGGTCTAAACTCGTCAATAAGGCCGGCAACGCTCTTGCTTGCCACCTGGTCGTGCAGATATCCCTGGTCGTCGGTAGGCACTTATCTCTCCGCTGCGTGCTCGTAACATAAAAGAGAACCCCACCTAAATCGCTTCAAAACTCTAAATATTACCTTTACCTCGAAACTGTATCCACACGAGAATCCACCAAATTCAGCAGTTTTTTATGAGAAAGTATAATATGCCAATATAAATCCAATAATATAATGCTATAATTAAGATCAAAAAATTTGGACAAAAAATGCCCAATAACAGGATTGCATTACAGTAACTTGTTAATGACCGTGGGAGTGTATGAACGTATTAAATTGAATTCGCAGACAGATGGTTACATTATATATTTAATAAAAAAACATGTAAATGATTAATTAGCGAAGATTTTATCTTATTCGCTTGCATGTAATTTAGTTTTGATTTCCACGAATACAGGTTTAAAGCACGCTCGCAAATGGTTATATTATATTTATCCAGCCAGCAACTACTCGCAACTTCGTACATATATCTCTTGTAACACAGCCTATTTGTTACAAGAAATAACATATAGGCTACTATAGCCACTAGCTCACCTAGTGAATGTGCTGTCAAAATGATTGGAGCTACTTTGGAGAATACAAACAGACAGATAAATTTTATAAATATATATTTATGATTTGCAGACAGTAATTATATTTTTCCAGCGTGGCCACAGTCTGGCGGAAGCTCACGTTAGCCGACATAATAGCGGGGAACTCTACCGGTATTGAAGTTGGGGCTTTGTATTTAAATGAGTGAGTGCGGCGGTGGTCGGAAACAGGAACCGCTGCCCAATCGGGTTTCGGCGATGACGCCGGCATACAAAACATCACCACCGCTGTCTACAGATAATTTCGCAGCAACAAGCAACTTCATAAGATGGAATGAGTAAATATTTTTGCTTTTCTTCTCGGTAGACTTACTTTATTGCAATCAGTGATGCCAAGATGACGAGTAATTCGAACTAGAATAACCTGAATACATCATCGATTTATATTTTATAGTTATAATTAATATCCTGTATGTTTATGCAAATCATTGTCGGAGGCTGAACTACAAAGGTATGTTTAGACTGGTCGGATGAGCTCGAAGAGAGTAAAAACGGCTAATATATACGAAAGTGGATTTGACACGCTGTGCGATGAAAATGGGTGTTCAGCAAGTTTCTTGCTTCGTCTTTTCTTCCCGTGGCTCAATCTTTCCTAAATCAGTTCATGTTTGACAATTCAAAACAGCGTTATTGAATAAAACATACTTTTAATTTTAACGTGTCCCCACCTAATGCAAAAAGGACGAGAAGAAAAAAATACGGAGCCATGGTGCAGCTTAACAATAGCGAGCCCCAAGTTTGAAGATGTATCGTCCGATAGACGTTTAGCATTCGGTGGGCGAACGCAGTTTGTTGGCACTACGTGAAATTGCAAGTGCACAGGAATTTATTATGGTGCTCGGGGCACGCGTCGCATGTCAATTGGACAGCACCCGTGCGTGCTCGGGGCTCCGGCGACGGACCCGATTGTGCGAAATATAAAATGTCCGATTCCGCGAATCCTACCGGAAATGGTCGCGGCATTATGCACGGTCGGTGCGTGAAATGATCGATTCGGATGAACAGCCTCGTTGGGCGGCGCCGCTCTTCTGGTTTCCTTGATAGCATCACGCTCGGAGACGGATACAGTTTTTTTTTTATAATTTTTGTTTGTATATTCAACTACAATAAGACTGATGACTACTATGGTTCTAAATGTTGGAAAGAAAAGAATTGTGTGAAATGTGGGGCTAAACGTAATGAAAAGTTTTTTTTATTTCCACAAGGGAAACAGTGAAAAGGTTCCTCAACTCAATGACTACAGTCACCCACGGACAACAGCACAACCATACATAAATAAGATATTCATCTTAAAAACTACGTGTATGAGGTTTCTTCACGGACCAATCTAAGAAGAGCACAAGCAATCTTTCGTGCCCATGGGTCTGAATCGGTAGTCACTCACCGCATCGGCTGCAAAAAAACTATTCAAGTCCGTGCACAATTTCAATACAATATCTGCGTACGGTCGTGTGAATCGAAATTTCTAATGAATACCACGTTATCTCACGCGCATCTCGGGCGCGGGCTTTACTATGCGGCCGCCGTGTACCGCAGCACGCCCCCCCTCCGCCCACCGTACCCACGAGACGTGCACCGCGGTGGCCACAATGCTTCACACCGCACGTACGGTTCGGAATAATATATTAAACGCCTCTTAGGTAATAAGCTTTACGTGTTTCGCACGAAACAGCAGAATTTCTGTTTAGTGTTTGCAACAGAAGATAAACTACTTTACTTTAGAATTCAATATGGAAAATAAAATCTCATCTAATTAAATTTATTCGCAAATTCTTGCTGCATAATTGAAATAGCGGCCAAGTAAATATGCAAAGTAGTTAAAATTTGACTAATTAGGGATTTTACCAACGCAACGCTAGATTCTATCAAGAATATAAAATCAGTGTAATAGCCGCTGAGCGACCGCCACTGAGCGAGTGTATTCAGTAAGTGCTAAAATTATTTAAGTTAGGTTCAAGCTCTACTTGTCTGGCATCAAACTAGGTCGATAACACAACATCGATTAGAGATTTAAGAAGTGCCTAATAGCATTTATTCTACTCTTCTACCTGTTGAACTTCATAGCATATACTTATAGATACTAAAGATAGTGGTTTTTGTAAAGAATATCACACAACTGTTTAAAAATGCTAATGATCGCTTACCAAGATTTTTGCAGGATAAAGACAGAGATATTTTATAAAATCCTAAAAATAGCCTCAAATCTAAAGAACTGCAGTCCTTTGTGCGTAAAAGTATAGAATGCCGCCCAAAAAATTTATGTAGGAACTAAAGAAGTGGCTAGTAGAAAATGTATATACAGTTGAGAACTTCCTGAAAATAGAAGTCTTATTACAATCGAAGCATATTAAGTTTAAGTATCGTACATTATTTTATTTTAGTATACAAATAATTATATAAAAAGCAGATAATCATTGAATTTATATCTATATTTTCTTGCCTATAGGGCAAAACATTGAAACTATTGTCCTATGTATCACCTAATGTCACAAGTTTTTATGCAGTTAAACGATTTATGATTCTGAAAGCTAGTCCTTACACATTTACACTATAGCTATTGAGACGCGCAATGTTAGGTTAGCCTCTTAGGTTAGCCATTGAGTTATCGAAACTCGATTGCTAGACGGCCACAATTGGCACACGATTGCGTGAGGGGACGACGGCCGCAGGGCTTGCGGCGGCCGGCACGCGAGGGTTTCCACCTAATCGCTCTTAGATCAGACTCGACAATTAGTCTTCTCGGTAGCGCGTCCTACTGATGCATTGAATAATGCCTTTTTGTAACATCATAAAGAAGATAGAGAAGTCTAATTGATAAACTTAGTGCAAAAACTATTCGTATATACTTGTATTATGATTGCGGGGAGCAGCCGGGAATTGCCAGAGATAGAGAAGAGTTGCAGAATCGGAGGTGGCTTCCTTTCGTTCCTCCTTAAGCAAAGAGGTGGGGCTTTAATTAGGGTTCCGTAGTACTACTAGGAACCCTTATAATTTCGCTCTGGCCATCCGTCTGTCCGTTAGGTTAGCCTCCCCTAGCATTTCCAAACTATTGGACGTAGATACTTGAAAATTTTGAATTCGATAGAACATGCTAAAAACTCATTAGGAAAATTATTCTGAACGAAATCGGACAACAACTTTTGAAATTATTTAACAAATACGTTTATAGTGTATTAGATACGGAACCATTCTTATTTTATCATTGAATATAATGCTTCTGTTATGCAAAAAAAAAAACGATTTCCTATCAAAAAACAAGACAGAGTCACTCCTATAAAGTTTTAATTCCTTACATTATGGGAAAATAAAAACTTAAAGTACTTTTTCCTTATAAATGATTTAATCAACATTAATTACATCTCGGGGCGTAGTTATTTGTAATTTGCATAGCTGTGTCCTTTGGTACAGTCATATGTTTGTCCATTCTAGGTGGGTGAGCAATTAAGAGTCGTTCAATTCACGAGAAACATCCCAATTTGGTACTGTGTGGTATTTTTATGTGTTTGGTATTAATTGTGCTGAGCCACAAAAACATTTAATCAGTCGGATGTCCAAATATTTACAAAAGTTCTATTCGGCTAGGAATTTCTTAGATACCGACAGCTGCTCCGTCTGCCGCGCTGATTTGTGAATCCAAACCATTCAGGGCAGAAAAAATCATTAAAATCGGTCCAGCCGTTTAGAAGTTCAGTGACATAAACACGTTCAGTAGAATTATATATATAAAGATATAGATTGTATATGTAACTCTATTATATTATAAGTATGCAATGTAAAACAATCAATTTAAATGGAAGAAAAAAGAAGGCATGGACCGTACGAGTAAGACCTATGTATATACGTATCGCCAAGTCCCATACAGTCGCGAAAGAGAGTAAAAACTTGTGCACTCACAAATTATGAGAATATGACACCTTGGCGGAGGTCTAGAGTGAGATTCAATATTAGTTTAAGACGTGGGCAAGAGGGCTCTGACACTCAAAGTTGTTTATGAGCAATTTAAGGACTAGTTGCTGCGACAGCATTATAGTCCTTAGGAGGAAACCTTTAAGATACCTAATGGCAGTTTGAAGTGTCACTACGAAACGGAGGCGACCGTTTCGATTTTCACTGAGTAGCTATGCAACTTGCAGGGCTTGCTTTGAGGAGACGGAGACAATGGAGCATTTGTTGTGCGAATTTGATGGGCGGACCTGAATGAGAATGAATCTCTTTGGCGAGGCTTATCTAAGGTCGGAGAACTATGGTTCCTTTAAGTTGCGGGCGATCATGGATTTTTGAGGCCTTATAGCAGTTGGAATACAAAGGGATGGGGCAAGAATTAAAGATCCAGTAGAGTCGAGGTTCATCCGCTTTGTGGGCTCCGCTATCGAAAAATACATTATAAGGGATGAGCAGAGGTGTGTGGTGGGGAAAAGGGACAGAGGAACGAAAAGATGCTGTCCGAATGTTAATATTCACAATGAAGCCATTCGGCGGACGTGCAGCGACGGCTAACGCGATCCCGCGCCATATTTCTCGCAACCCATACGATGTGCAATGCCCATTCTTACATAATTATGGTGCGATATTGGAGGATTTTTATCCCTGATAGCGTCGATCTTTTGCAATTTTTACGGTGTGCAAGCTCAGTGAATAGTGGGTATTGTATTTCATATATGTTTAAAGTTTCGCAGCTTTTACTATTTATGAACTCGTCGTAGATATGTGGGAATTTATTATACACATACACGTGATAGATATTACTCAGTCAAGTATAGGTTTTCCACTTTACATCAAAACATTGCAATTCGATTACGAATATGTCTGACGCTTACACACGAGACTCTTATTATAACAATTTTATTTAATACCTATAAACATAATTGTTATCATATCTTATGGAAGATGTATTTAACATCTACAAAAATAGTAGTAGTGGCAAAACGATATTTCTCGTTCATAATGCAATTAATGTACGAGGTCGTAGCATAATCAGTGGTCAGGTTAGAGATGGGTGACCAATTTTAACACTGGTTTACAAATATCTGACCTCCTCCGTGCTTATGAAGGCACATAAAACAGTAGGTCCCGATTATTGTGATCGAGTCATATTAATCGTGAGATTGTAGGGTTTCCAGGATTTACGTCAGACGTCGTCTTAACTCGCTCTACAGCCATATCCTCTGCAATCATATAAGCGGACCCTGGCACGATACCGGGATAAGGCTAGGGAGAGTAATGTAATTAACGTAGGTACTAATTATTCCATTGTGGCAGTATCTCCATCGTAAAGGAAACCACGGACCATAGACCAAGACCACCAATTTAAAAGACAATACTTGAACGAGTCTCGCTCTTGAACTGTCGTTCATAGATTGCCATATGTCAAGTGAGGGTCGGGGTCTCCTGTCTCGGTCACCTCTCTCTATATGGCTGGTCCCAGTCTTGCTCGCCCACCGCTTCCTTCAGGGCCACGATGTTAGGCTCTTCGGTGTCTTTCCAGTGGCTCGCATAGTCCATTTTCGCTTTATACATGCCGTAACTGAGAATACACGAACCACACCGTCCACGTAAATATATAGTATGGTAGCAGATGACCGGGACTTCAGTTCGTCTCTTTTCTAGTGTAGGACAGAGTCGCTTACAGATTTAACCATCTAGATTCTAGATAATAAGTCAATTATCAATTTTTTTTGCGCTTATTTAAAACAAATTAGCAGTAACTGAAACCGTAAATAATCCAACAAAGAAACCAATCCTAAACAACATTGACATGAAAACTAATTTATCACAGAGTTTCGAAATAATATTGCCAATAATGCCAGTATAATTTATAAGAGCATTTCATTTAAACTAGCAAGTCCGGTTTATTTTTAATATGACAACCGGCAAACGGGCAAGTGATTCACGTTATTATAATGACTGCCGACGCCAATGGACTACTGCAATGCTAGAGGCAGTCGGCATATGCTTTGCTGGCTAAAATGACCAAAACATCTAGACGGTAAATTATTATATAAAATGAAAAAAATATTAGATTTCTTAATTTTTTATTCCTTATCTTATTCGATAAACAAAATATAGTACAAGTTAAATGAAAGTTTTGTCAAATATAATTTGAATGTAAAAGTCTACTTGAATAAAATTCCACTTGAATTTCAATTTTAATGCTAATTTGATTAAATTAAATATAATAAACAGGTAAAGTTTTATAATTAGTGTTGCAATATATAAATATTATTTACTTTTGATTGAAGTAGAGTTAAGCATTTTTAAGAATATTTACATAGTTACTTTATATCTTTTACTGTAATCCCCTATAACATGGTAGATTTATTCCGCGTTATTGGATTATTCTCATACAACACGCTTATACGACCCCGAATGCGCATAATACAATGTTATATATTTTATATTATATAATATTATATGTTACAAAATAATATTATTAATTATAAGAGTATCGTGTTATAGGGGATTCCAGCATTTTGTTGTCCACGTAGTTTTTATAAATTTACACATATTTGAGGTGATCCATTAACAAAATTATTAAATAAAAAAACTCCAAATAAACACTCACCAATAAAAAAGGACATCACTCGACATGCGCTTGTGTTCAACATTTTCACAATTGTTTACACTTTTTCCCACACATTCTTTCAAAAGCCTTCACAATACATTTTTCACTGCAGTAAATTTATTTTTAACTGTAAAATACAATATAATATTTCATATTACTATCAGTCGTCCCTACAGTGCGATTACACTCGTATGTGGTTTCCACGCACTGCCGTTGTACGTGGAAACACAGTACTTTATATGACATTTATTTGTATGGCGTAGTTTTTCTTCAGATTATCTTCATTACAAACGGCAGCGTAATCACGTAAGTCATTTAAATAATTTAATTTGAATCTATCGTCCGTTCGAGGCACTCGTACGTACTAAGTTTCTGACTCAAACGCACCATTCTGTCACGGTATTCGAGTGTGTAGCTCCCCATCCAGTGGCCCACACGACTTGATTGTCAGCCAAGTTGTAGTTGGTACCAGCAATGTTTGCTGCACGCGCGTTATTGTTCAAGGCGATAGCGGAGTTGAGACGAAGAACGGTGGCGTCCAAATCCAGATTATTGCGGTTGAAGTTAGGATGATGAATGAATCTGTTGGTATTATGGACGACACCACCAGAGTTAGCCCAGGTGGAACCGACGCGGGTACGCCAGTTCGCGACTCCTGGATAGCGTCTGAAACAAACACATCAGGTTAACTCTTACCTGATGAAACATGATGATTCTACCTTGGTATTATTTGTGCACTAAAGGGAGAGTGGACGCGCTACAGACCAACCGTAGTCGAAAACGTCTCCGTCACCGTCGATCTCCAGTTTTCTCGTGACGACGGTAGATGCAACTACGCCGAAACGTCGAGTAAATATAACACTAAGGTAGGATCGCGATATGTCCCGCGACACAAATTATTCTAATGTTAATAATTGATCGCACGTTACATAATAAACGAGAGAAGAAGGTAATATTTACAAGAAGCAATGTGCAGCAGTGAGGATGCTCCTATTGTTGATGATGATACCACCGCAAGCCTGGCGGAAAACACCTGACGCTCCAGATGGAGATAGAAGTAGGGCAACCTGCATCGGCCATTGATTGATCGTAGTCACTGTCCCACCCACTATCCTATTAGATGTAGGTTGAGCTGAAATTAAAAGTATTATATTTTTACAACCGATTCAAATAAATTATAAGAATAAAGCTGCATACCTTGGTATGGCTTCTAGCACAAAGTTTGAAGGCAAACGCAAGAAATGAGAAAAACTTTGCTACGTACTACCATAAGACTTGATGTGTTGTCGGCCTTCGAAGATATTTTTGAAGAGGAAAATTAGGAAAGAACCACATTAGTATCTGATACTTGCGATCTAGGGATAGCCTCGAGAGTACCCTTTAACATACAGTGCAAATTTTTTATAAGTGTCCATTAAAAGAGTCCAGTCAGATGTCATTTTAGATGGACAGGTTTGTTTCGCTATCTCGTACTTGAGCGTTCCTTAGTAAAATTAAATACATATGTAGATAAATAAGACCACTTTATCCTATTCTTCTATTAACACTCTAATGAAGAAATTCATACCTGCTATTGCAGTCAAGCCTACGGCCAGAAGTAGGAGCGAAGCACGGATCATCTTCAGGGTGTAACTTGTCAATGGTTTCCAATAAACTCTTGACCACCTTTTATAGTTGCCCAATTTAGGAACAAGTGATACAGTGATAAACAGTTTTTAAGCTTTGAGATATCACAGGATTACATTTTAATCCCTAAATATGATAATTTTATTCAAATTTTCATTCTGGGGATAACCCCATTATTATAAAATAAGATTATCGAATTATCTGTTCGTGAATCTTTGTCGGTGACCATTGTTAACCGAGTTGAAGAGAAGGAGGTTACCAGTTCGTTGTTGAGCAAACGTATACATGCATGTACGTTTTTTATGTACGTTCAAGTAGTTATGTTGGCGCGTTTCGTTCGGATAGTGCGACTTCCCGGTGACTTTATTTCGTCATTACAGGTCTGTTAGCCTCCTGCTGGTGCAGATGTCCATGGGCGTTGCTAGTTACTCATGTGAACCGTCTGCTTGTTCGCCCCTTGTAACATAACAAAAAACTATGAGCACTTGTGATGCAATTTAGCGGGAGCGTCGGCGTCTGCCGTGACGAGTTTTAATTTGATCTAACGCAGATAACTAATTGGTAACGGCACTAAATAACACAATAGCTATTGGATAATGTGGACATCATACAGCAATTCGACAAGACGCAAAACGTCTATTTGAGAACAATCAGTATTCACGGGAATTAGCCCGTACCGCCCGTCAAATCGTTTGATGTATGACAATCAGCTATCTTAACCTTTAACCCTTACTAGAATCGATTTCCAAATCATCGACTTTGATTCTTTAAAACTACGATAACGCACGATCGAAAAGTGCCTCAAACGAAATCATTCGAATATGTTTGTTCATATGTTTTTCTTTCGTTGAAACACACCTATCCATCACTTTAATTTTACCTCAAAAATTTACTTTTAAAAAAGTGACTCAAATTCCATTACAGCCTTTAAATTGAAAAGAACTATGTGTGAGAACTTTAAGTGCCATAAATTTTCCCGGTGGCCGCATTACGATCTGCGGTTTTCGCGATCATTGCATCTGGCGGCTAAAACGTAATTGTATAGCCCCAGATACATTTAGTGTGAGTCACCTGCCATACACAGTTATGGGGTGCAACCACATTAAAGCTTTCATCGCTTGATGGTAAACTGCCTCTGATGCAATGCACTTCTCAAGCAATTTCTTCGATTCAGTTTCCATTAATAATTATTATTGTCTTGGGTAGTTCTTCAGCTAATTTGTTGAAACCTATTTTCTAATCTAATATTAATTAGTGCTACCTGACTTCGGCTACGGCGACCGCTTTTGAGAAAATGCCTTTAGGCTGCTCCTGTCGTCTTTTCACAAGTGACTAATATAGCCAATTCTTGCCAGAAATGTGCGGTCACATTGAGGATAATCCAGGACTCCATCGCAATAATTATATGTTATAGTCGAAGGAGGTCTGGCTCTGAGCCCATCTCTTTTTAAATCAAGTCTCTTTTTTATTTTAGAATCCTTATTTATTTATGAACAAAACGTATTATAATTTAAATAAGAGGACTGCAATTTTTGCGAGCATTCTCGCCCTCGCATTTAAATTTCTTTATTAGAACTCTTAAATAAAATAAAATAAATATATATAGAACTATATGACACAAGCCCGTCTGTTCCTAAGGTAGACAACGTAATGCCTGTGTTATACAGATAACAGACGCCTGTTATATCCCGTCTCGAGTCTGGGTGTATTATCTATATAAATAAATACATATAGATAATACACCCAAACTCGAGACGGGAATTGAACCCGCATCCTCCGGAGCGGAAAACAGGGTTACTGCCCACTGCGCCAACGGGCCAGCCACGCTTGTACACTGTTTTACTTTATTTATGAACTTGACATACATAACAGTCAACAAATATTATAATTATAGATTTATGCCGCTAACCAAAACATGTATGTACATTTAGACAAACTGTGACATGTTGTGTATAAAAACAAACGCAAAATAAACAACTTAGTATTCAAATAAATACAATTTTAAATGGGCGATATTGATAATAATAAAATGAGAAACTAATTTTAGATCAAGAATAATTAGATGGTTTTTATGTTACAAAACAAGACATACAGTTTTCTTTTAAAAGATGCCATGCGAGAATCAAAAATATCTATTTCTGGAAACTTAGGAGTTAGGTCATGCCACCATATTAAATTATTTCTTATGTAACGGGAACGGGAACTGCAACGGGGTTAGGGACGGGGACCGGAAACGGGACCGAGATCGGAAACGGGGACGGGAATAATAGTATAATAGAATGTAGTAAACAGTAAGTAATCAAACGTTCGGACAGGAAAACCTCTGCCGGGTTCGCTAGTTTTAAATAAATTTAACTTCAGTTTATCCACAAGTGGCTTTATAAGGCTTTAAATTTCGAGAAGTGCCCAATATATTATATAAAGTATTTACCGGCGTGTGGTAAGTTATCCTTCGGTAATGTGAAACTGAGCTGCTAAGGGTAAAGGTTCGAAGGTTCGTGAAAACTTTCATGTTATCCCATTTCCTTAGTTTGAGTAACTCGATAAAGTTACAATCCTTTACAGATACACTAAAGTCTAGTTAGGTACTCGTGATTTTTGCACCAGTTTAATAAAAAAAAACAGAAAAATAATTTTAAATGCAGTCTCTACATGCAAATTAATCTGTGCGCATTTTTTCAATTATGTGTTGCCAGGAATTGATTACTTCAATGACAATTTTAAATGTTAAATTTGAACTTTTACCGTAATCTTAAATTTCTGGTTTTACTACACATTTCTAATTGTTTAAATGTTAATTTTACTGAACTTTTATTTTATTTTCTATTTCTGTTAGTGTTAACACTATTTTTCTATAACTGTTTTATTGTTACGATTTTATTATAAATAACCTTTTAGTTAGGATCTTCCTTATATTCTTTACGTAATTTTAATTCATATTAACACATAATTTATTGCACGCTGTAAGCGAAATTAGGCTGTACTCTTTTTTTAGTTCACTTTATTGTTCACATAAAAATAACAGAAAATAAAACTAGATAATGTAAGCATGTGTACAAAAGCGGGCTTATTCCATATAGGAATCTCTTCCAGCAAACCTAATATAAAAACCCAAATTCGCAATAAAGATATTTGATTTGATTTATCATTACATGCACAAATAGTTGTTAGTGTCCGTTTTTATTAACAAATGCAATGCAATTAGCAATTATTATTATTCGTGCCGGCAACGATATGAAATACGTTACAACATTTTGGCTTCCTTTTATATTTATTGCGAGCGTCTGGCAGAGATAATGCAATTGAACACGCCTAATTTCCCTCTGGTGAGAAATATATCATTCCCAATAAATAACATTTTATCACATAATAACTATCAAAATTATAGTGTCAGAGCGGCGAGCTTAACGAGCTTTCGTCCCGTCGAAGTGCGTCGTATAATAGGATTTTGACTGGGAGAATTTGATGGTCGATAAAGTAACACTGTAGAAGTAATGGTTGTACACACATTTTGATATATTAGAAAGTTTGGCGCATGTTTTGGGTGACATATTTTTTTTATGTTACAAGGGGGCAAACGAGCAGGCAGCAAATTCAAATTCAAATAACTGCACGGATAACTGAATTACAAGGAGGTACCCGTTGCAGGCCTTTATTGACGAGTTTAGGCCACCGGGAAGTCTCACAAACCAAACGAAACGCGGCAACAATACCATCACTTGACGTAATAGGATTGCCACCTCTTCACGCCAATTTTATGTAAGAAAGAGGTACGGGTACCCGGACGCGCCGGCCCAATTCGGCTACAAGCATGGCGCTACCTCTAATTAGAAAGGACAGTAAGGGAAACAAGATAACCGATTGCCATCTGACGTCATCCTCGGAACTGCTTAACGCGGCTTTCGAAGCACGGAGGGAGTCGGATATCAAATATAAACCAGTGCTAGAATGGGTCACCCATCTACCACCCGGTCGCAGCAAGAGCAACTTAACCTAACGATCGACTCAAATGCCGACCACTGATTAGGCCACGACCTCCACTGGACTACTTTTATTATACTAAAATAAGTATGTTTTTATACATTTAAAAAAATATTTGTACATCAATCGGCTGTTACCTATAAAATTAAAAAATATATTCCTTAAGAATACGTGCGTGCAATTTGAAAAATAATTTGATTTTAACTTTACAAACAGGCACTTAAATGCCATTTATAACAAATGACAGTTGTAATATTAATGCCGGAGCCAAACATAGCTTCATTTGAATGATCATTTCAATGATCATGTGGCGTGGCCGGGGACTTTGTGTAGCTGCGCAAAGTTTTGTTCAGGGGCGAAAATGTACAAATACTTTGAGCTATGCCTGGCTCTGGCATTAGAATAAAGTGGCGATACTTGGTGAGTTAGTTAGATTTGTCCGTCCAACGATTCTGGGAACGGCGGCCGGTGTCGGTATACTTTGTTAGGTAACCTTATTTATACGTAGGTAGTAATAGGCCGCAAAACGAACCGTGCATAGGATGCTCCGATTTATGTTAAATATTATTCACACTTAGTAGTAATTTCATAAGGACAAAGTCAGCGTCAAAACTGTTTTATTTATATAGACATTACAGTACTTATAAACGTCATGTGCCTTTTTAAAATTATTTTATTCACTTAATGTCCTCGGTCTTTAGACCGGGTTGCATGCAAACAGGCCTGAACCAAGTTTGCTGCGGTGGTAAATTAGACATGTGTTAAATCTGTTTGTAGAAACTAATTTACAAGGCGACACGTATTCAAAATGACTTCTTTCTGAAGCGAAATATAAGTGGACAAATCTAGTTTTTGTAAGGAATTGTGAATTTGAATCGGTAATTATTATTATTTAAAATTATTATTATAAAATTCAAATTCAAATTTATTTATTGCGAACTTGGGATACACAAAGTCTTAAAGCTAAAAGGCACATCCAAATTCCGCTTATGAGCATGCAATATAAAGTTTACCTTTAATACTAATTAAAACTTTAGCAATATACTAAGCAATGGAAACATGAAAATACTAATTTAATAACATTCACAATATAAATATAGTATGTAACAATAAAACAGTTATAAAAAGGAAAGTTAATACTAATAGAAATATAAAATGAAATGAAACGTAGAGCAAAATTAAAATTTAACATTTAAAAACATGCAATAAAATTAACATGTAAACATTTAGAAAAGTGTAGTAAAAATATATATACATATAACATTTGGTGATAAATTTTACGGATCAAAAGCAAAGTTCTGACGCGCCCTGCACCGAGACGAGCCCGCAACAAACTCAGTCGGGTAATTTTATTGTTATCACCATTTCACAATAATTTAGACACGGTTAGAGCAATTTACTCCCAAGTCTTTTCATCATTCAAATAATCGTTTACATTATAATGGGATTTTTGCATCAGCTTACCTTTAATAAAGGTTTTAAATTTCTTTAAGGTCATCTCTCGAATATCACATGGAAGTTCACTATAAATGCGAGCACCGTTGCACATAAATGTGGAGTATACGTGAAGCGAAAATCCTCGGTGCCGTTTTACGAAAATTACCCGTACGGGGAGTATGAAATTTGCCACAACTAAAGTTTATATAGAGGAGGGTGTGCAAATGATAATATTTTTATAAAATATCCATTGGAAATATGTTAAATAGTTAAAATAAATCTACACACACACCAATGCAAAACAAGTTACACACACATCTATGCACTTTACTAATATAATATTGTGTCAAGATGTGGTCATGGCAATCAAATGACAATGTATTTTGTTAATTAAGACATTTAATGTGATTATATTATCAAATATCGTTGTATTAAGAGTAAAAATATTGTACATAGCTTTAAATAAGCATATGGTTCGCAAATCTTAAAGTTTCTTGCTGAATTTAGACCAGCTGACGATCACTAGTATTGATAAAATTTTGGGGTAAATTGATGAGCAAAGCTACGAGCTGAATCTAAACTGGTATATTTTATTAGAATCGACACAATGATTTGAAAGAACTTTTTCACCAAAATAAGCAACGAGTCAAGCATTATTTCGGAGTGAGGGAACGCTGTTTGATCCTGATTGACAAATTTATCCCGTCCAAGTAAATAAAATTCACTGCGATGTCTGCCTCGAGATGCTTAAGCCTCAGTGTAAATATTCTAAACGAAGGGTGTAGCGATAAGCCGACCAAATGCATGAACGACATGCACAAAATATGTACATAAATAAAAATGCTCTATGTAATTTGTTACCACTATGGCTTGGACTAAATATATATTGTTTTAAAATTCCCAGGAGATGAAGTCTTTGACAGTATTATTTCTTCCGTTATACAATATACACACATACAACTGAAGACAACGCTGATGCCGTCTTTATTATTATTTCAGTATTGAAATAACTTCAAGAAGATGTAATAATCATATTTTCTTTTAGATCTCACATTATGATATATGTCGTGAGGAGGTTGTTTCTAATCAGTGGTCGGCATTTGAGTTGATCGTTAGGTTAAGTAGATCTTGCTGCGAACGGGTGATAGATGAGTGGACTCCTAATACAAGCTTTTAATTTAAGCTTAGTAGGAGGAGAAAGGGGAATATAAGCCATACCTAAAAAGTATTCCTAATATTCTTTAAAAAAAAAAACTAGTAGTCTGTGGATATAGCATACCAAGAGCACGGGACTCCAAAATTGGAATGCACAAGCCTTTGTCACCCTATACGGCTCGTATACGGCTGTACTGATTTGCATAAAATTTTGTGTGTATATCCAAGGGGCTCTTAGATGGTCGACAGAAAAATTGAACCCAGTAGGTGGCGCTGCTATCGGTGTGGAACTTAAAATAGAAATGTTCCGCTATAACTCTAATGTCGGAGTCAGACATAGCTTCATTTGAATGATCATTTCAATGATCATGTAGTGTGGCCGGGGACTTTGTGTAGAACTTTGTAGACTTCAAGGACAAAAATGCACAAACACTTCGAGCTATGTCTGGCTCCGGCACAAGGAATATTATAAAAATACTAAAAAAAAACGCACAGTAAGTAACTGGACCTTTCGTCTTACCCTAAATCGGGCAAGACAACGTCCACCAACTCCGCCAGTATACAAATAAATCGTCAATAAAATATAGCATACCTAACGAACGCGACTCCTCTCGGATTGCCGTTGTTCTTGTCCCTCAGTATGTGTTTCTGGACTATGATGTTTTTGTCAGAAGAAGTTTCGAGGGCTCCCAGTATCCGGTCCGGTAACCCATCTGCAAGCCTCCTAGTGGTGCAGGTGTCCATTGCGTCGATAGTAACTTAGTTGCACCGCCTGCCCGTTAGCACTTTCATCCATAAATTACGTCATACGTTAAAGGGGGGAGGAGATCACAGAAATGTGACATTGTGTGACGACGGGCAGGGGGGACAAAGGCTTTGTGACGTCACGTCAAAATTAAAAAAAATCTAAACAACATTGAAACTGCTGTTTTCTTATAATAGAAAATGTGACAATCTGTGACAAGGAGGGCGTTAAAAGTCTTAAAATTGGTGTGACTTGATTTATGGATGACCCCTAACTAGCTGTGCCCGCGACTTTGTCCGCGTAAAATTAGGTATTAAAAATAGATTTAAATATAGCGTGAGGATATATAGCCTATCCTCCTCGATATATAGGCTAACACTGAAAGAATTTTCCAAATCGGACCAGTAGTTCCTGAGATTACCGCGTTCAAAGAAACAAACTCTTTTGCTTTATATGTATATTAATATAGACAAGTTTTGCAAAAAAAAAAATGCCGTCAATTGATTAAGCTGTTGGTGTATATTTACTAATAGTAGGGAAAATAAAGCTGTTATCTATTATATATTGCTAAATTTAGGAAGTTATATTATTGTTTCAGCGATGTTCCACGAAACTGATATAGAGTACAATCCCGACATTGATTCATTACACTATGGTAACGAATTCTGCGAGATATGTCACGGCTCCGACTGCTTTAACTTAGACGAAATAAGTTGCGAGTTTTACAAAGAAACGGAACATATTATATGGGAGAGTGATATTTATGAGCCACAGAGTAATGAAATGCAAATCAAAGTTGATAACTTGCTACAGGATTATATTACTGAAGGTAGGTTATTTATGGACACTCTTTGATTTATTATACCCGATAACATCATAGGTTTCACACAAAGCCGAAATTATCGTATCCTATTACCTATCAAGTAGATCTACAGATCTTGACAAAGTCAATGGCTTTAGAATTCGTTTTATATTCCATTCATGAGAATAAAGTAAAGTAGTCATTAATAAATTACGTCTCAAAAATAAAGGGGTGCATATCATCAATGTGACATTGTGTGACAACGGTCATAAGGGTCAAAAGCTTTGTCACGTTACGTGTCAAAATATTAAAAAAAAATAACTTTCTTTTTCTTTTAATTATTTATAATACATGCATAAATGTGATGTAACATCAAGGTGGAGGGATATCGAAAATGTGACGACTTGCGACAAAGACTAGGGAGAGTTAAAAATTGAAAAAGTCGTATGACCTAATTAATAAAGTATGTAATATTAATTAGGATCGCTGGTATAAACATTTTCTTCATAGGGATGCCTCATGATGTCTTTATTTAGAGCTGGTAGCGAAGGCACGGCAATCAGTATCTCCGTCATTACTTCATAATGATGTCCTTAAAGGTTCTGTAACTCCTAGCCTTCTTCTTTCTAGTGTTATCCCGGTCTACTACCAGGGTCCGCTTAGATTACAGAGGCTATGGTACGAGTTAAGATGACCAACTGATGTCATCCTTAGAACCCCCATGATCTCTGCAACCGCACAGTTTATTATCTCTATGACATTAATCGGGTCCCACTTTATTACGTGCCTTCCGAAACAAGACTCGATACGAGAATAGCTGTTTTAAAAATATACTCTTTGTCTAGTTTTCTTCCTTGTTTCAAACGATTTCTTAATAGGATCTCTCATAATTATTGACGTTTTACTTATCAGACTAGATACGGGTAAAGCATTTTTTTAATATACACTCTTTGTAGGGTTTTCTGCCTAATCTTTTATGACATGTAAATTGGGTCTCTCATAATGATTAATTTCTCTCATAATTACAATTTTCATATATAAGAAATAAAAAAAATAGGCTAGCCGTATTTATTTATTATATTCTTTGTAGCGTTGTCTTCATAGTTTTAATGAAATCTAAAATGGGTCTATCATAATTTACAGATATAGATATAGATTGATTTCTCTCATATAATATTACAAATGTAATGTTGGCGCCAGACATAACTTAAAGTGTTTGTACATTTTTGACTTTGAAGACTACAACTTTGTACAAAATTTTGCGCAGCTACACAAAGTCCCCGGCTACACTACATGATCACTGAAATGATCATTTAAATGAAGCTATGTCTGACGCCGACATAAGATATAAGAAATAAAAAAAACGCTAGACTAGCATTATAGCGCTTCTTAAAATGTTTTTTGTTGAGATTCCGAAACTTAAATTAATTTTTAAATTGAATCTTTTATAAACGATGATTTTTACTTTTGATGACACGAGTAAGACAAATAAAAAGAATTGCCGAAAGGCTTCAATTCTATCCAATTTCAGTGGCAATTTTTTGTGAACAACTCTAATTCTCTTTTTCTCGAAGCGACTCGGTTTTAGGATTTTTTCTGAAATGCTTCAGCCGAGATAACATCTGCCAGTCTGCCAGTAGGTTATAAATTAATGCAAGGCCTTTAAAAATGAACTATCTGAATAGAAATTGGAAAAGTCATATGCAGTTAATCATTTTGGTGAAATATTGCAATGTTTTTATCATAAAAACTCAGTGACAAAACCTCAATTAATCATGGTTTTCCACGATCCGAAGTGCTGGTGATTTAATGTGTATTTGTTTGTGTACGAACCTGGGTGTGTGTGTTGTGTGCCGCGTGGTTTCAATGCTCAATCAGTCTAAAACTGAAGTAGCCTATGTTACTCTTAAATAAGCTACTTGCAATATCACGTATCTTCCAGTGGAAGTTCCGTCGAAATCAGTCCAGCCGTATCGGAGATTACTCGGTAGAAGGACAGACGTAAAAATTTTGAGCTGCATTTTTTTTATGGGTACATATATGTATATGTCAGTTCCGTAAGGTCTCAGTTCTGGACCACTTCTTTTCTCCAGATTTTCAATAAAGCTAACTGGACCTAGATCAAGCTTTTTAAGTTTACCGTAAAACTAAAATACTAAGCACATCCTTAAAAGTATTTCCAATATTATTAACAAAATGCTGCATTCTGTATGAATCCAATTTAAAAAATGGTTGGCGCAGTTACAAAAAAGCTGCTGCAAAACAAATATATATGATAATTTTAAGATATATACTTATATCTTTCCCAAACGATTGTTGGTTTGAACTGCCAAAAGCTCTATCTGTGATTTATTCAAACATGTAATAGAATTGAAGGTTGTAACGAAATTATTATTTTACTCATTGCTTACTCAACTCTTTCCACTATTGAGATATCTCGAGGCCTAAAATTTGACATTCGTTCGAGAGCTTTTTACCGCGCGCTAAATGAGCATATCGACCTTCGCTCCCACCTTTCATTCCTCGCCGAAAAGCCTCTCACCTTGGTGTGCCTTTCCCACAATAGTAATAAAAATTGCAATGAAGTTCCAGAATAGTGCTCCGCTCAAAATCGTGATTTCGATTGCAGGCTGACATGGAAACGTAGTTGACGTTTAGTTTTCTGCCCGCGGTTTTCTAATCCGGGACCGAAATTTGTTCACGTTTTCCCTAGTACTAAATTGCGAAAAGCTTATTTCGTGTGTCGTTTAACTGTCTTTGTCTGAGCTTCTGCAGCTTTGTACGGGTCTTGGAGGTACTTGGGTTCATTGCCGACCCGCTGTTTGTACTTTTTTGTTATAAAAACTGTTCAATCTATGAAAAACTTTTTATGCCATTTTACATGTTTTTAGGAGTATGACGCTTGTTATAATAGTTTACATAGAACAGCGATCAACAACGCATGTCCCGTGGGCCACATGTGGCCCGCCACCTCTCTTTTTGTGGCCTGCGGCTGTTTTTTCACAGCAAATAATGGTTAGTTAATTACATTACACGAGTGTAAAGTTTTCTCGTATTATATTGATATTTAGCATTTTTAATATTGCTTACATAAATAGATGATTAAACACCTTTCTATACAATTTTTTTGCAATTATGGCCCACCGGCATCTTATTTTTAACGATGTGGCCCTTGCCTGCCAAAAGGTTTCCGAACCCTGACGTAGAGGATAGTGTGCGAATGTAAATATTTTCATAAAATATGCATTATTAATAGATTAAATTATTAAAACAACACCTCACACACACTAATGCCAAACGTTTTACACACTCATGTATACATTTTACAATAAGATTGTGTCAAAGCGTAGTCATTACCACCGTATGCGAAATAAAACTATGTCGTTTTACAAATAATTAAAATTTTGTATATACAGCCTTAAATCTATAGTAATGTATAAAGCTGAAGAGTTTATTTGTTTGTTTATTTCTTCGCTTGAACGCTCTAATCTCAGAAACTTCTGGTCCGATTTGAATTTTTTTTTTTCATTTTTCTCATATTTAAAGATCAAAGGTCTCATATTTAGAGGTCAAATTTCGAACAGCCAGCAATATTAAGTTATACATTAGTACAGAATGTTTATTATGATTAGTAAGTATTAAGATAAAGTACATACTATCAAATTCACACTAGATATATACTTGCATTCCGGGATATACATAGGTGTCATACAAACATTCCCTCGGTAATCTACAATCAAACATATTAATCTCAAACCAAACAATGTTGCGACAAGACGCCGTACATTTCAATTAGCCGCCATGTCGACAGTTCACGCCGCCATCTTCGCGTAATCGTGTTAATTAACGTACGGGAATCGAACCCCCAGATCGTTTAGTGAATTAACATTTTCGTACAGTTTTGTTTGCGGACTTTCTAGAAGGGATCTAAGAATATATATTTTTTAATATTATCTAGAGGTTGAAATACGCCCCCAAACCTTTTTGCGTACAACGTCACAGATTAATATATTCACAGAATAATAAAATTTGACAATTTATATAACATACGGTTGTGATTACGCTTTGACATCATCTAATCCATGTGTGTGTAAATGATTTGGCATTGGTGTGCGTGTGTTCTTATTTTAATAGTTTAATATATTATTATTGAATATTATAAAAAAATATTAGCGTTGGTCAGATTGCTCAATTACTTGTGTAATCTTATCACTAGTTTCGTTACAACACGTAGGTCAAGTTTATTTACGAATGAGTTGTTTTTTTTTTTTATGGCGCGTTCACATTAGTTTTCTGTATCTTCACTTAAGTATAAGTCTTACTTAAGGATATCTTTTACATATTGCTTTTATACCGGAGCCAAACATAGCTCAAAGTGTTTGTACATTTTTATCCTTGAAAACTACAAAGTGCTACAAAACATTATGAAGTTACACAAAGTCCCCGGCCACACTACATTATCATTGAAATGATCATTTATATGAAGCTATGCCTAGCTCCGGCATTCTTGGCACCCACTATTTCAATATCAGCCATAATAATCACGAATAGAAATTTATCATACTGTTATTAATTATGGCAACACTGCTAACACGATATGTCACTGACCAATAACATTCGTCCTACGCGATTTATCATGATGACAATATTGAAAGTCATTTAACACAGATTACAAAGTGTCTTTAAGTCAATAGAATTATTCTTGATTCTATGAACTGTTTACAGTACGGTACCCCAAAATAATTTCCAATATTCTCAAAAAGTTATCCTTACTTCACTTTGCTCAGACAAAAAGTGAATTGCCACAACGATTCCGATTTATAACGCCAATAAGCAGTTAATCGAAATGCAACTTCGTTACTGCCAATTCGTTTTGGAAGGCGAAACTTTTGTTTACGAAACCAATTGCGAATAAAATTTAATTTACTATACAAATAATAAATATTTAGAATCGCCGGCAAGTCGAAATCCGAACAGGAATCTTTCGATTTGCATACCATTTATTTGCATATTTATAATATAAATTAAATATAATTATAACTTTAACATGCATCTTTGTGAATGTCCGAAGTGCAGAGACAAACCTTATGAGGTTTAACTGCTCTTTGTTAATGTAAAAAGATATTGTTATTTTTTAAATAAATAAATAAAAATAAAAAAAAATTATACACAATTTTTATTATTCGCACAACAAGATCTACTTGACAATTTGATCACATAAAATGCTATAATTATCTCAATAAATTGCTACTTTGTCTTGGTTGTCATAACTACGCTTTGACACCATCCAATAATAAAATGTATACATGGGTGTACAAATCGTGTTGCATTAGTGTGTGTGATGTTCTATTTTGATAATCTTTTCATTTATTCAATATAATATTGAATATTCGCATACCATCCTCAATATAAACAATCATTATACTAAACTTCATACTCCGGAGGACTTCGCGCAATATTCTTTAAAATGGTGCCTTTTTTTCAAAATTTAAATATAGACATATTTTTTCTCAATAGAGAATTGCTGTTGGGCTATAAAGAGTGCGCTTATGTATTGCGCCAACCAAATCAAACTAATTTGTACGTTATAGGGAGTTTTCCCTATAACGAACGTCGTTATAAAGAGTTTACACTAATTTCTTTTGGAATTAGCATAAAAATGTTGTGCGAGGCCTGAAATTTAGTAGCAAATATTAAGATGTGGAAGTGATGGGTTGAAACGAACTGTGTTGCGATATCCCAATTAAAAAGAGACTCTACTTTTTTTCAAAAGGCTCACTGGCCTGGATACAAAGAAAGTCACTGTAAAAGATATGTTTGACAGAGACAACGATAATTGTCTCAATAATAACGACCAGGTATTGTAACTTGAACGATTAACATACCGACATACTCTACAAACCGTGTGAGACTCTACATTGAACTTCTATGGAATAGTACAAAACAAAAAAATATATACGCCTTTTTAGGGATACGTATAACAAACCCTTATAGTTTTGCTCTGTCCTTCCGACAATCTGGTTGCCCACAAGGTGCTCCTCCCCCCATAGGATTTCCAAACTTTTAAATGTAGAGACCTGAAATTATTCTTGAAAAATTATTTTGAGCGATAAAACCTTTAAGTTATTTAGCAAATACTTTTATCGTGTATCACATACGGAGCCCTTCTATATAAACGTATCTTGACATGCTCTTGGCCAGTTTATTCATATATATAGACCATAGTTATAATCTTTTACAGTTCAGTTTCGTTTGAACTCTATGTCATAAATGTTTACTTTTATGTAATTAAATTTAAAAGTTAAATAAACACCTCATTTTATGAAATATGTAATTCGTATTTCATACAAAAAATGTAAGAAAACCAATAAGATGACATTGAAAATTCAACCCTATTTTGTCATACATATAGTGTATATATAATTGAAAGCCTACTTTAGCATTAACTGAAACCAACATACTTACAATGAAAATTGACCCTAAAATAGAAATATTATAGTCCATATTTCTATAGTCAAAAAAACTTGTACGGTTATTAAATAAATTCAAAGTTATTATGCAAGCTAAATTCGTATTTAATGATATCGTTTATAAGAATTACATTCATTTAACAATCGTGATCTTTTGCAAGATTTGTTCTGATGAAAGCGATATAAAATTCAACCTTATTACAAGAAATACAAGGTTGATATTTATATGATCTACACATTGTAATAGTGATGTGACTTATACAAAAACAGAGTTATCTATGTTATCAATAGTAAAGTAGATCAGTATGCTAGCAGAACAGCGTTCTGCAAGGTGAGTTAGAAAACTATAGAATAGGCTTTTTATAGTGTTTTCAACTATTATCCGATGTTTTTTCAGAGATGTAATAAAATAACTTTTTTCTAAACACTGTAAAAGATAAAAGGTCTTAAATGTACGTCTGGTGTTACCAATGGATAAAAAGACTTTATATACTTTATACTATAAATACATATTAACAAGTTTAATATTAAGTGGATTCAGGTGGGTCAGGAGAGGAAGGTGTGGTTATTAAAGGGGGAGGCCTTTACCCAGCAGTGGGACAGAATAGGCTAATAAAAAAATATATATACATTATTGCGTTTGTTAACACTTTTAGCACAATCTTGATCTCGACGCTACGCAGCAACAGACTCTGTCAATCTTCCATTTTTCCGCATAAATCCTGCCTCAGTTAGCAGATGACTGGAAAATTTACACGCTAAAATGTCAGATATCTTCGTATATAGGTGGTTGCCAATTATGGTTTGCAAGTTCATACTGAGTACCATTCTTTGTAACAAGATTATTCTCTTTACAAATTAACCTTTGGAGAGTGTGCACATTAACACCACACATTAATACGTCCTTCACCTTTTTACCACCGAACCCCCAGTCGTCGCTTGGGTCTTCACCCCTATGTCCTTGATATCTCACCATTGCACACAAAGCGTTTCGCTTCTTCTTTCCTGATGCGAACGACTATGGCGCTTTTCCGACCTCTATGTTCCCGTATCACTACAACATGGCTGGCAAGAGCGAAGACGTTCATTCTACGCAAGCGCGTTACACCCTAGATCGTATCAACAATTAAGATCGGGAGTGAAGCGCATACCTGTCCAGATTAAAAAAGGCCTGGTAACAACATGACCAGACAGAAGAAGGAACACTGCGTATAATAAAATGTGCCCTCAACCTGGGACTCAATTCTTTCTCTCCACCAACCGTGAATCTGTCTAATTCTAAAGAAATGGACTCATATTCGATATCTCTCACGTAAGTGGTTGTAACCCCAGATTTCCAACTTTGGAGTAGGGCATTGCAACCAACCAAATTGTAATATATTAATCACTTTTTAATATATTATTGTATATAATAGTATAGTAAAAATCATTCATTATTGAATATATAATTGCATATACAAATGTGTTATATAATGACGATTTTATTTGAATTTATATGTTTGTAACGCTCTACTGTGGATTTGAGGGATGGATGGATGTTGGAAATTTGAGGTTACAACAATTTACGTGGGAGGTATCGTTATGTTGATTCTTCTTGAAAATCAAACTGGAGAAGGATTTGTGCGCATAGAAAAAACTATCCTTTAATATGCACCTAGGTTTCTCCATCATGTATGAAACCGTAGAATCCCAAAGAGGTCGTCCCATTCTGTTCAAATAAAAGCCATTTCCATACATAACCAGCTTAGAGTCCCGTTACATAGTACTTGGTTAGCATCCGCTCAACATCCCTTTGAGGCTGTGTCGCTAGGGCTACCCAAGTACAAATGGTAAGAAAATAATTACTTACTTTAGATTTAGGTACTCAAAGGTCCTGGTGGAGATTTACAGAAGACACCAACCTGAGCTGTGTGTGTGCGGTACATTTCAAACGATATCCCATTTTCTATCGTGCCCTGCGTGCCCTAACACCTGCACGCAGGAGGAATTAATGGCTGCTTCTGACAGGGCAGTTGATGTGGCTAAGTTCTGTGCTGCGACAATATAGTGTTGCCAACGAAACGCTAAGAAGAAGGTCCTCAAAAGAGGAATGGAATAAATGGAAAAAATGGAAGGGAGTACTAATCATCTTTGTGTGATTCACCTACGTCCGACTGCGCAAACCAAACGTTACCATTTTTATCTTTTATAAATTATAAAAAAAGTATTGTTTAGAAAGTTATATAAAAGAATACCGTATTAATTCTTATCCAATTAAATAGACAAGATACGTCGTGCATTTTATGCACATCAAAGTTGGCTATTACAGCATATCAATAAAATGAATGTTTTAGAACATATGAGAGATTTAAAACGCGGGGGCAGAGCAGTTGGCGGTAGTTTCGTCAGCGACCAATAGATGGCGCTAATTTGTAATATTCAATATTAAGAGTAAACCAACGCTCGAGCAGGACAACGTCTGCCGAGCCCGCTAGCGCAAAATATAAAAAAGAAAAACTTTCTTTTGGCATCCCTCGCTCGCATCCGTCAGTTACTGGGTAAGCGGATTATGTCAGTGCGCCATAACGCGTGTAAGACTTGGTACGATGAGAGCTGCAATAGGACATTGTTTATGAAGAGTTACTCGGGTGACCATCATTGATGTTCTATTCAGTACAGTCCCTTCTTTAATTGGGCTAACAAGGATGACAATGAAAGATTAAATTATTTTGTATTATTAGGCTGCAGAATACAGACATTCTCAAAAGCCTTGATGCTTTAAGGACAGGAAACAACAGGGACATAGTAGAAATAAGACAAAACGTAATTAATCCATCGATGAAGACACAGACCTTTGACAAGTCGACATCACGATGTTTACTCGACATCAATCTTACCAAAAAAACAACTCCATCATAAACAAGTATCTATACTAATATATAAAGCTGAAGAGTTTGTTTGTCTGCTTGAATGCGGTAATCTCATGAACTACTAGCCCGATTTAAAAAATTCTTACAGTGTTAGAAAGCCCATTTATCGAGGAAGGCTATAGACTATATATCACTACGCTAAAATTGAATCTATTTAGTTTTTAGCAAATTTTACGCGAATGAAATCGTGGAAACAGCTAGTACGACGTACATACATATGTGGAGATTTAAATAATAATAATATATAATAATAAACATTTTTCTTAAATGAGATCGGCGTGAAGTAACTGCAACGCTGTCACGTTAAGTGATTGTATTGTTGTCACGTTTCATTCCGTTTGTGAAAATTCTGGTGGCCTAAAGTCTTCATTAAAGGTCGGTAACGCATTTGCTAGCCTTCTGGTCGTGCAGATGTCCATGGGCGTCGGTAGGCACTTAGGCTCGTTTGCCCCTTGTAATATAAAAAAACATTACATAATTTGTTGAGCATTATCCCTATATTTTCCTGTATCATATGTTATAATTGTCACCCTAAAAGTGACATGGATGTCCCACAACGAGTCTGGGAACTAGAATGTGTGTTATAGAACCTTGACACTGATTTTTTTTTAATACTAGGAATAGTTCGATTCCATTCTAACACTGGTTCAGACCCATTCTAACACTGGTTTTTAAATATCCGACCTCCTCCGTGTTTTGTGACCTAAATTCTATTGAAGATCTCTGATTAAAGATTAATAACTACCTTATTTTAGCTATATTTAATACTCTATTTGTCTGTTTATATATATTTATTATGTATCCGGGCGTGAGAGTTGAATTTATAAAAATAATAATAGCCCTTTTTATTATTATACTATAATAATAATAGCTTTTACTATTATTATACAATAAAAATAGGTTGTAATTCACATTAGTTTGGTTAATGTAGGCACGTCTTTTCATCTAAGCGCCTATAAATAATACTTTTAAACTTTTATGCATTCGGATAACTTTTCTGTATAAACCAAGATATAAACGCACAAACGTATCTAATTAATTCTCTATATTGTTATTCTAGTTGTTACCCGCGGCTTTTTCAGGGTAAAATTAGGTGAATTTTTTTAACGTGATGATATATAGCCTATAGCCTTCCTCAATAAATGGTCTATCTAACATTGAAAGAATTTTTATAATGGGACCTGTTGTTGCTTAGCGCGTTCAAGTAAACAAATAAACTCTTCAATTTTGTATAGTAGTATAGATAGACGGAAAATTAGATGAAGATAGAAAATTAGGTTTTCAATTCTAACAACCAATGAGGAAATCGCTTGGAATCTAAAACATAAAAAAACCTCACTGAAGCGTAAAAGGTCAAATAAAAAGTTGCGAACTACGAATATTCTTTTAATTGAAACCTGAAAAAGAGAAGAGAAAAAATACATCCTACTTAACAACATAAATGCGAAAGTTTGTACACATGGATGAATGTATGTTTGACGTTCTTTCACGGAAAACTACTGAATGGATTTTAATAAAACTCTACATTAATATAGTTTATACATCAGAATAACACATCGGCCATAAATTTTAAAGATATTGGGTGAATTGTAAAAAATGTAACGATAAATGAAAAGTAAATAAGAGTAAATTCTGCCACCTGCGAGCTATTCTGGCGTGCGCTGCAAAAACCTATATAGTTATACATATATATAGTTTATGATGGAAACGTTTATCTTAAATAGTTCTACAAAAAGCCAGGGACAGCATATGTCTATCTTTCATGTTCAATCCATTCATTATTTTCTTTCATTTTGAAATATCTTTATTGAATCATATACAATACAATTAGCTCTTACTAGTGTGCATAGAGTAATCCTAGGCAAAGAGGTTGAAAAAAAACATTGAACAAATTATGTAACAACTAATTAAAAATAAAAAGAATATTACAAAAACTTTAGCGTAGTTTTATGTTTTTAGACATTAAAATTATTTAATCCATTGATGTCAAAATAGTGAACCCTTACGGAACGGGTTCCCAGATGGGTCGACGACATAATATCTGTCGCGGGTCGAACCTGGTCCAGATTGGCTCCAGACCGCAAGGAGTGGTACGGGCGGGGAGAGGCCTTTGCCCAGCCGTGGGAGAAAAAGGGGCTGTGGATGATGATGATAAGGAACGGGAACGGGGACAATATCATAGGATAATAGAATGTAGTAAATAGTAAGTAACCCAAAGTTCGGGTAGGACAGCGACCGCTAGTCTTGTATAGTTGACCTTGCATATTTTTTACCTTCTTCTACAATAGCAATTAATTCGCCAAAAGTCAAAAGTTACGTTTGCGTACATTTAAAATGCTTAAATTTACGTACATATAAGTTTTTTTTTAACTTCAAAAATTACATTACAACGTAACGCAAGTATAAATTCTTATTTTATATTAAAAAATTCGCATTCCTCCTTGCATCACTCTAATATTCCCTTTTTCCCCCTCCTACTAAGCTTAAATTAAAAGCTTGTATTAGGAGTGGGTGCGACAATACCCCAACAGCGTTGGGGTTTGAACCGGGTGCCTTGCGGAATTCAGTCCATACCTTGTACCGTTGAGTTACTGAGGCTCTCATAATTGAGACAGCATTATTAATATCAACTTGCCTTTTGTTATTACGTAAAATCAAATTACCAAACTCCTGTAAAAATCAACAATTGTTCCTTAAATATAATTAAATTTTCTTTTGCTTGGAGTAAACATCCGTACAAATTAAGAAGACAGGATATTGATTGTATTTTGAACTGCAAGTTACCTGCCAGCATACTCACTTTCTTTGTTAGCGCTGCTCTTCATTTCTGTTGCTTTCGGTGACGTGGAAGGCATTGGGATCTCTGTAGGTTATTATAACTAACATTAGTTATATATATTTTACTAGCAACCTACTAAGGCTTCGCACGGGGGTAAAATATACGTTAATTAAACATATAAACCTTCCTTTTGAATCACTTTGTTTATTGGTGAAAACCGCATTATTTTAATTTTAAAATATCTACGCGTACAAGCATGGGAAGCGAAATTGTAATGTGTAAATATGTTTAGTATGAAGTGAAATATAATTTATTCCTTATTATATGATTGTCTAATCTATTTACATTTGAGGTTTGTAAGAGTTTTAACCTTAGCAATGTTAAAAAAGTAAAGATTCCAATTTCAAATTCAATTTATAAACTTTTCGATTATTTTTATAGAATCATTCTTATGCCGGAGCCAGATATAGCTTCAATTGAATGATAATGTGTAACCGAGGACTTTGTGTAACTGCACAAAGTTTTGTAGTACTTTGTGGACTTCAAGGACAAACATGTACACCAGTTTGAGCTATGTCTGGCTCCGGTATTAATGACAGTAAAAATTTTAAAACGTGTCCCTTGTATGCAAGCGAAATTGGTGAAATAATTTCTTATATAAATAGATTTCAAGAGCATACATTAAGCTTAGCTGCTATATCTATCATCAAGTAAAAACAATTAAAAACGAGACGTTTTGGTACGTAAATAACACTAAGATAAGTCACTTTATAACATTATCGAAGTATTTGAATTGCAAAGAAAGAGGAAAATAGAAAAGATCCAAAGTAACTTGTTTGAATGTACGAAAATCTTTTACCGTAAAGCCTAATAGAGCCTTCCGTTTCCCCGAGGGAGTTTTTAGAGATACATCTGTAGTTGCCGAAATCGCCGCCCTGAAGATTTCGGACAGTCAGTTTCATGTGTGCCCTGCGAATAAAATAGTATCGTTTATAGACACGTAAAGTAAAAATAAAATCAACTTTGACTATTCAAAACTATACATAAAGTTAAATATAAAATTAACACATTACGTAAGTTACACCGACTTAGAACGAAATTAACAAATTAGTTGGATGTTGCAAAAACGCGGTTTGTTAAAATAAATAAATAAATTGAAGGCAATGTAGCTTTGTAGAATGTTACATCCATTTATTACATAACCGTAAATACTCGAATAGAGTCCTAGATTTACATTTTGTTCGGATTATAAACAATTTTAAACCTATTACGACGTCAAATATAGCTCTAAAAAATGAAATTAATATTAATAAAATCATAGATAATCATGATCATCTTATTAAACTATTAATTAAACTAACCCCCCACACACAATTTTTAACATTTAAAAATTGTTTTGTTCTCCTGAGATAAACATAAATAATAAGTTTTACGAAGTCGATATGTCAAATAAAATTATACCTAATAATTATTTACAGCATTTTTTTTAATAATTTACCTTTTTTTCTATAAATTTATCACCAATATCTAGCATTGCATTAAAATAACAAAAAGCGGAAGGATTGATGTCATGTCGAGACCATTTTAAAATTGCCCCCCTTAACTATCAAACACTGGTCTAGATTATTCACTAACCAACAAGATATTGTTTTATACACAGATAGATATAGTGTCATACACATGGAATTTGCTAATATTATTATTATTATTATAATAAAGTAAATATGTCTATAGTCATCTTTAACAGATGTATTTTAACCACTAATTAATTTGTAACATTTATCCCTATTTTGTATTATTGCATGCAAAACGCAACATTAAACATTCATGGTGATCTTAAGCTGTGTAAATAAATTGTGCATTTCGCGATATTTTACGTTAGTTCGTACATTTTGTTACATGAATTTTACGACTTTCTAGCTCCCCCCTTGACACATTTTCGAAACCCACCACATCAATCAAAATAAGAAAACAGCAGTTCGAATTTTTTTTAATATGTATTAAATAATAATTAATCCCTAATAAGACCAACATAAGGCCAAATTATTTACATAATAAACAAAACAGACGATTAGTCAGTTTAAATTTTTAACGTGTGACGTCACAAAGCTTTTGACCAAACCGTTGACTGTGGGGCGAGTTAAGATGAGCAACTGCCGTCTGAAGTCATCACCGGAACGCCCACAATCTCACGACTAATTCCACTCAGTGGCATTACTGAAGATCCACTGATTATGAAGCCATCCGAAACACGTAGGAGATTAGAAAAACCAGCGTTAGAATGGGCCATCTATCCATCACCCGGCCGAGATAGGAACTGCCTAATCTAGCAATCGACTCAAATGCCGGCCACTTAATAAGCTACGAATACAGAATATCTTCATCTAAGATTTCTCTTCAGCGGAATTAGGAGATTACAATCCAACGGAACACCAACCGAACTACTTATCAGAGCTTTGCTTGCTACCGAAGCAAACCGCAGAAGACGAGAGACGAATTAGGGAACTGCACAAGTTGCATCAGGGACAGTCGCCGGCTGACGCCGAAGCGAACTTCCTAGAGCATGCGAAGAGATTGGACTGCTACGGCGTTGAGTCACACCCTGCCAAGGTACGTTTTCTTGTTGCAGGATCCTCAAATAATAACACATTTAAACCCACTTTAACATAATTCTAACCCACTTCAAACTGTCAGAAATGGATCAAACTGAAGCGGCAGCACGCGGGGAGCACGAGCTTTGAAATAAAGGAAGATTCATCAAAATCGGTTCATCCAGTTGTGACGTTAAAAACTTGAAAAATAAAGTTTTTTTTTTTTTGCACACAATTATAATATAGACTAATTATAATTGTAAAAAAACTCTCGTAATGGAACATAATTATCTACAACTAGCTGTGTCCGCGAAATCGTGCGCGTAAAAATTAGGTAAAAAAATAGTCTATTTTAGCCTGATGATATATAGCCTATAGTCTTCCTCGATAAAAGGGCTATTTAACACTGGAAGATTTTTCAAATGACACCAGTAGTTTCTGAGATTAGCGCGTTTAAGTTTATTTTCCGTCTTTGAATAGCAAATTTGCATCTATTTGTTATACGCACTTCACTTTTAACGCTGTATTATGTATCTTCTAAATATATAAACGCGAAATGTCACCTATCACGAAATCTCGATAGCCGCGGGTCATACAAAGACGAATTTTTATAGGGCGTTGGTTTATGGTCTTTAGATTAGATAGATTTTTCGACAGCGTTACATTAAAGAGGTCTAAAAGCTATTGCAAGTTTACGCGGACAAGGTCGCGGTAAATTCCCCTGTGGAATCAGTTGCCAGCTTCGGTATTGACGAACGGATACGAGCTAGATACCTTCAAGAAAAGAGCACACTCATTTCTCAAAGGCCGACAACGCATCTGAGAACCGTCCAGTGTTGCAGTGTCCATGGGCGTCGGTAGTCACTTAGGTGAGTGCCGACTGCTGGCTTGGCTCTTGTTATATAAAAAAAAAGTTCCTTGAGAACTACAGTTTATTTCTTCAATTCAATTCAATTCTTAACTTTTGGCTTTTATTTATACCAGTTTATTTCTTAAGTAAATAAATAAGTTACGGACATCAAATGTTCACGAACTGGCTTAAAACTCTTCATGAAAATTCAAGAATTTATTTCAAAATGCTCTGCAATTAAACCCCAATTATACAAGATCGAGTTCAAAGCGACATCAAGTCTAATTTATTTACCATTTTCAGTCGCTCAAAGCATGTTTTATTAGCATAATAATAGTTCGTTGTATGGAGTCCCTTTATAATTACATAAAGAGAAAATGACCACAGGAATTGTTGTATTTTAAAATAGCTTCTATTACTCGCTTAAGAGGTAGCGCCACGCTTGCTGTCCTTTGGTCTGCAGTGGAATTAGGGCGTCAGGGTACTAGTACATCTTTCTCAAATAATCAGCGTGAAGTGGTGGCAATGCTGTCATGTTAAGTGCTGCTATTGTTGTTGCGTTCCGTTTCGTTTTTAAGAGTTTCCGGTAGTTTAAGCCCCCCTTTTTAAAGACCGAAAACGCATCTGCTAGCCTTCTGGCGGTGCAGATGTTCATAGATGTAGGTAGTCAATTAAGTGATGAACCACCCGTTCATTTGCACCTACCTCTACCACATATTTGTAATTAATGTATTAAATAAAAAGACTTTATTAACAATAAAAATAAAATAAAATGCCTCATTTCGATTGGAAGTTTTTTGATGTGTTATACTTCAGAACTCTCGGCTGGGTGAACAGATTTTAATGATTCTTTTTTTTATTTCATAGCTGGCGCTTCCCGTGTGGTTCCATTTCAAGTTGGTCTAGTTCTGATACCTAAATTGAATTCGGTTTTTTTCTATGAAAGAAATAAAGATTGCTAAATATACTATAATATGATATATTTAATTGTTTCTAGTATAGTAGGTGTCTACTAAATATGAAAGTACTAATTATTGTTTTTGCTTTTTAGTCCTGCTTGGTGTTTTTTGAAGACGGTTTTCTTTTTGTTCAAAAATAGTTTATTTTTAAATTTTTAGCGGAAAATAGTATTTTACATATGGACAAGCCAACTAAACGCACTGCCCTAATGACAGGTGACATTTCGGAGTAAACGACAGCAACATCGATGCATAACGATGTATATTAATTAGAGGTAGCGCCATGCTTGTAGCCGAATTGGGCCGGCGCGTCCGGGTACCAGTACCTCTTTCTCACACTTATACTATAGAGGCTGAAGCTCACAAACGGAATCAGATAAGAGAAGCTGTTTCCAGTGAATGACCTCATAAAACCTCTCGTTCATTGTTTCTCATGAGCGAGTCATCGGTGATAAGAAAAAACAGGACAAGTAGGAGCCAATATCGCAGACCCAGGGCTTCGCGACGACAAAAAATATGGCTCCTTATCTTTAGCGACGCTATGCTCTTCGATAAGATAGGAAGTAATCCTTGTACAGAAAGAGGAGTGAATGAATGAATAAATGAATGAATGAAGGAATTAAGTATTGCAGCAGAAACTCATCACGATGTCCAAAAGTCCACAGCCGTTCGATTTGCTCAAATTTTCTTACAACGGACAACTTCTCCGTGGAATCAGCTGCCAGATCCAGTTTTTCCAAACCGTTACGACTTAGGGACATTCAGGAAAAGAACATATTCACTCCTCAAAAGCCGGCAACGCATTTGCGATCAATGTTGGGGTGCAGTTGTCCATGGGCTTCGGTATTCACTGCCCGTTTGCCCCTTGATTTATAAAAAAAAACCTTCAACTGGAACAAGAGTCACATAATCTCTTCATATTTTGTACCGCGAACCCAAAAAATAGTATGGTTACAAGAGTTGAATGCACCAGAAGCTTCTAGCTACTGTCACTGTTTTACTGTTGACCAATCGAAGCTTTGTCGTGACAAATTAATACGTGACCCTCTTTACATTGTAGACCATTTAAATGCACGCGTAAATGGTCATTTCTTTTTGAAGACCATATATTAATTATACATATATTAATTAATAATCCTAGGCGAAATAAAATCACAGCGACATCGTTGGCTCGGTCATGATCTTCTGCAATCTAACCGGACCCTGGTACTAAACCAGGATAATGCTAGAAAGAAGACGACGTCTCAAAGATGGAAAGTTGCAATGACAGACCACTATTGGTAACACACTAATATAGATGATGTAACAAAGTCAAATAGACAGAAAAAGGTCAGTAAAGTTCTTGTTAACTAAAATGTTTATAATAAAATAGACACTCATAATAAAATTTTATATGAATTCAGTAGTAATATGAAACTTTGACTGCACGTACTTAATAGGCGTAAAAATTTTGGTGTAACCTTTAAGATTTTTATGTCGTACCGTCGTCAGTTTACGTAAAATAGATTTTCACGAACTACATAACCTTTAGATAACCATATTATTAGTATTTGCAAATTTTGTAATACATATCTAAAAGGAGAAGATTTTCCTGCTATTAATTATACATGTATACTATTGAATAACAATAGTGCAACTGAAATATTTTCATCATTACTAACATTATACTGCAGATACATTCATATGTACATATATCAATTTTTTTTGCGGCTTTGAATTATTTATAGTGTGCTAAATAATATTATTACAAGCAACGACAAAAATTTAACCATTGTCATAAGTACATAAAAAATTATTTTGTCTATAGTTTTACTGAATGAAGTATTTTGACAAAAGAATTGGATAGATTTCTTTTTGGTGTTATATTTTGGTATAAGCGAACCGGCATAAGATTGGATATTATATATAATCCTTACTCAAATGTAGCAAAGAAATTAATCAATAATCTTTATATGAATATAAATTAATATGGAAAATAATAAAATTTGGTTAACCTAATATTTCCAAAAGTATAAATTCATTTTGACATCTCATGTGAGAAAGAGGTACTGGTACCCGGACGCGCCGACCCAATTCGGCTACAAGCATGGCGCTACCTCTAATTGTAACGGATATTAAACACCGCGAAAATTTAGGTGTTATCTATATAATTATCTAATAAAAAACTATTTTTTTAAGTGGTTTAAGTTTCTTCATCTATTTATCTATAAAGAAACATTTTTACTAACATTAATAAGAATAAAAATTTGCGCTTAGTATTTAAGAAATTCAGAATTTTTCCTAAAAAAAATATATGGATGTCTGAAATAATGAAAAAAATTTAAAAAAAAAACACACGAAAAACCATATAAAAATCAACGCAAAAAGTATTAGACAATACGAAAAAAAAACAAATTTTATGAATGTGTGAAGCGTGAATTTAGACAAAAAAAAAACAGGCAACACATAAAATCTCATGAAAAAAAATTGTATATATAAAAAGCGGCACAAAATACATAAATAATATGATACGTACATGCCTTAGTTGTTTGTTAACTTCTACGAAATAAAAAAAAAATTGATACTTATAAATATTTTTTTCTCTAATTTTTTTTCAACAAATTTTTAAATTCGTCTAGCCTTTTTCCGCCATTTTTTTTATTTACGGGTTCTTATAAAATTGATGTCAAAAAATCAGTCAACCACTGAAGCGACGTTCATGAAACTTGACTTCTATGTCCAACATAGTTATATAGTTTCAGTTTAAAAATATATAATATCCTTCCACTTAAAATATATTCTTTTTTTTGTACATATTAAAGACCAGCCTTAATTTATTTATTTAAATTTATTTATTTAATTTTTTTATTAAGAGACTTTAAAAAGTTGTGCTTATAAAATATAGTCAGTGCAGGATAAACCACAGTCGGTTTTTCTGTGCACTGTTGACTCTATTTGATAATATTTGATATATTTATATAAAAGGGTTTAGACGTATGAAGCTGCACATCTACTTATAGTAGCGCAATAGGCATGACGACACATTCTAGAAAAATACGTTTATAATGTTCTCAGGTATCCTACTGTTGCAAAAAAATAATATTTCTGCGGAAATTAAAGTTTTTACAGCAAAAAAAAAAACATAAATTCAACGATTAAAATTCCCTCAAAACGCACGTAGTTGTCGTGACGTCACTTTATGACAACGGTGTCTTCCAATAAACGTCACCTCGACGTTTTCGCCGCGACCGTTAAAATTGCAATCGTCAAATGTCGAATATCTGAATGAGCACTTTAAACCGTTGCAATCTCTTATTGGAACGCACTATAACATACAGTGACGTCATACGCTCTGCTGGGCGTTTTAGCCGTCATGGCGGATTGTTGTATTTGGTAGTTTCCCTTTTTTTGTTAATCCCTATTAATCTCGCTCGCAATATAAAAATAAATACGTTTGTTAAGCTTTACGCATCTTATTTTATCAGATAAATGCATAACTTTTATAATTTCCGATAACTGTCGTCACCCCTATTAACAAATTGAAACGGAAAAAAAGACATCAAAAATATTTAATGCTTGTATTTCTATAGAATTTAAACCTTTTGAATTTCATGCGCTTTCAAAATCTCAGCTTCTATAGAATATAAAAATAACTATGGATTTTTTTTAACACATAAATGATGTTAAATTTAAACAATTATTTAAATAAACTTAACCACCACTTTATGGAAAGAGGGCGTTCCTTTTATACTGCCTTTATCATCGAATCTTAAAAAAGAGATACGAACGTGTCGTTAATTACATTCTAATCTTACCACATCTCCTTTTTATATAATTATTTTACAGTTATATATTCTTGGATTTCGCCAGATAATGACGTGCTTTGCGGTAATTTGAAAATTTTATACCGTGGTGGTTAGTGGCCAGGAATTAAGGGGCGGAGTGATTTAATTAACAATTTGGTTCAGTGATCAGCATCGCTGAGATGAACATCTCAAGACGCCGTGTTTTGATAGAATTTTATGCTTGACTTATTATCGAAAATTGTTAAAATTAATTAAAAGCGCATTTTTTAACAATTAACGTTAAAAAAAGCGTAACATTTCAAAATGGAATGAACATAGACGTATTAAATTTGTCGTTTGGCATAATTTTCATTTCAAAGGGCTGTAATTTGGTTTAACGTGAATAATGAATAAGCGATAAGCGTGCATATTAAGTACTAGTTCTTATCCGCGTCTTCGTCCGTGTAAAATTTGGTGAAAATTTTTAGCGTGGTGAAATATAGCATATAGCCTTCCTCGATTTATGGGCTATCTAACACTGAAAGAATTTTTCAATTCGGACCAGTAGTTCCTGAGATAAGCGCGTTCAAGCAAACAAACTAACAACTCTTCAGCTTTATATGTATATTAGTGTAAGATTAATGTCTTCACTACTAGAAGACAGAAATAAAAATGATAATTTAACTTAAAATCCATAAAATTTCTATAAAATCCATATTTTATAGAAATATTGGCTTTCACTTACCGTTTCTATATGTTAACTATAATTGTGACTAATTTCATAGTCCTCAGTTTGCGCAATTTTCGTAAAATAGTACAAAAAAATTTTTGCGTACAACGAAATATATTGTTCTATTCACAGAAAAATAAAATTTGACAGTTAATATAACATAAGGTTGTCACGATTACGCTGTGACATCAATATATATGTGTGTAAATCGTCTGGCATTGGTGTGGGTTTGGTTTTATTTTAATACATTAATATTGCATATTATAAAAAAATATTAGAATTCGCACACCGTCCTCTATATGAACTACAACTGTGCCAAATTTCATTCTGCTCCGTCCGCTCAATTATTCTAAAATGGTACCTAAAGTTTTCGCTTCACCTATTAATATATAAACATCACTACAAGGCTTCGCTTTTTAGCGAGAGTTAAATAAGTACAGCGCCATCTATGAAATCGTGGGTGAACTAGATCTATTTTCAACATTACCAATTAGTTGGACCATCTCTAGTTCAAGGTTGGCCCCAACTAACGAACGCACGATCTTGGCTCATTTGTCAGAAATTACAGGGGCGGCTGATTTCATTAGCAACTCAGTTCGGACCACGAACCTTTGTTGAACTAAATGCTGAAGTTACGCGTGAGTGTTGTTTCATGTTTATATATTACTAACAGTTCCCCGCGTCTTCGTTCAAAATTATGTTTGCGAGATACCTTAGACTTTCTTAATTAATCTGGCCTTATCGAAAAATTCGTTCTCACATGTGTACTATAAACTAGCTCCTTGCAAAAATTTTTGTACGTCCGACGGTTTTCGTGATTTCGTTATATGTGACATTTCGATTTAAAATTTATATTATTGTAATTTTGAAAACAATTAATTTCGACCAGTTAAACAAAATCATATGGAAATTTCAAAGTCCATAAGTCCACAAGCGTGCGATGTTTTAGGAATTACTTGCCTCGAATATCTGAATCTATACAATTTAGAGATCTTCAAGAAAAGAGTAGAGATAGATAAATATAATAATAGTTAATGTAAACAAACACTTATTATACAGTACAGTCATACAGTCGAGAATAATTCAAATGCCATAACAGTCCATTATCTAAATAAAGTATTTTTATCCTTTCTAGGTCTATGTATGTATATGTAGGTACGAATAAAAAGCGGCTAGGAAAAATGAAAAAGAAAATACAAAATTCATATTTATAATCATGACATGTGTTTAGTCAGGGAACGAAAAGATCAATAATCTAAAAACCAAAAGACAATTATTTTAAATAATATAATGAAATATTTGAACTGGAAAAGAACATTAAAGGCAAACATTAATTGAATTTGGTTTCATATATGTTCCAACAATATATGTATCTTTAGATATAGAAATCGACTGTACAACCCTTCGTCATCCCACTCGTCGATTATTTTGTGTGTATTCCTGAGGTTCCTGAATGGTTTGGAGATAATTTGGACCGACCCGGTAGCAGCGTCACTGTTGTCGATATGTAACCTAAATTAGTTATAATTCTCGCTATAGCTCAAAAACGGCTTGGCCTATTTGTCTCCTGTCTGTTTTATTTTATTTGAATTATTTTGGGGAAGACTTAAAAGAAAAGAAAAAAGTAACACTCAAAGGAATATTTTAAAAATACTAAAAAATGCGGAGTAGGTCGCACCTTCGGACTAGATACTTCCGATAAATGGCGTTCGTACTGGGCCCTCTGTCTGACCATAAATCGGGCAAGACAACGTCTGCCGAGTCGGCTAATATCATGTAAAAGAAAATATTAGTACCTAGTGGTTAAATTTGCATAAGAAGCAGATGTTATTGATTTGAGTATGTCTTTAATGAATTGTTCGGGTTTTAACTGTTATCTAAACCGCTTCGGACTTCCACCAGACGAAATAACTGTAGTTTTATTCTAAGCTCGACTAATATCGTGATACGGGCCACGGATTGGAATTTTTACGTGTTATAATTCGACTATATAATGCCCGCGAGTTCCTATTCGTGTAGCTAATATTTTTATGTTAATACGCGAAGAAAAAGCTTTCGGTACCATTTTGCGAAAATTGTGCGGACGGAGGAGTATGAAATACGACAAAATTATAGTTTATAAAGAGAAGGGCATGTGAATGCTATTTTATAAAATATGCATTAAAATATATTTATTAATCATTAAAATATAACCACACGCACACCAATGCCAAAAGATTTATACACACATGTATACATTATACTACAAAGTGTTTTTAAAGTAAAATCATGATGATCGCTTGTATAATAATATTCATATCAATGTCATTATACAAATTATTAAAGTTTTGTATGTAAAAATAAGCAAGGAATGGAAATAAATATGGAAATCTATAGATTTGAGGCTAAATTTTGACTAGCCGGCGATCTCTAGTGTTTATTTATTAAGTATATTTTAACGATCGATAGCGGTATTGTCTCGTAATTCCGAACTATTTGCTAGCATTGGTATCACCTGAATAACATACTAATTTCTCAAAGACTTGCAACAAAAACGCATAATAACCCTTATGGCGTTGCAGCTGTCCATTGAGGTCGGGAGTCACTTATTATTAGGCTAGGTTTTATTTTAATAATTTAATATATTAATACTGCATATTATAAAGAAATATTAGCATTTGCACGCCTACCTCTATATGAACAACAATTGTGCCATATTCCACACCCCTCCGTTCGCGCAATTTTTGTAAAATGGCACCTAACCTTTTGGTTCGTGTATTAATAAATAAATAAAAGCAGGAGTTCACTAATCACGAAATAGAAAAAACCGCGAGACGTACAATGATGAAATTAGGCAAGGAGGTAGTATATAGTCCTAGCACGTTTAATTATATGCAGATGAAATCACGGGTTACAGCATCTTGTATCACATAAACATGATTTTTAGTCTCTCTCTGGGTTAATCTTTGGGATGGTTCATCCCATTTCCACTGCTATACATTCTTGCTTTCACTTTTTTAATCCCGTAAATAATCAGTATTTCCGTCAGGAATTAAAAAAAAAACATAGGTCGAAACTTAGAAGGGGGCCTGTTAAGAACATCTGAATTAGAATTTTTTTGGAGATCTCACTTATCAGCTAGGAAATGAATAAAATTTGTATCCCATTTCTAATTTATTTCTTGAATGAGGTCCATTTGTGTGATCAACCCGGTAACCCTTGTCAACGTCACCTATGTGAGTTAGACTAACACAGTCACTGGTATGCGGCTGATAAAATCAGTTTGCAAGTTCCGGTCAGTCGTATTACAAAGTTCAGATTAGCGATAAAAATAGTTCAGATTAATGATAAAATAGTTGTTGTGAGTTATATAGAAAGATTTCAGTTTAGTGATTTAAAAGAAACACGGATTATCCAAAATAAAATTCTCGTGTCACAATGTTTGTTCCCAACCTCCTCCCAAACGGCTTGACTGTTTTTTTATGAAAATTTTTATGCATAATTGGTAGGTCTGAGAATCGGTTGTAAACCAATTTTTAAACTCTTAAGTAATAAGAGTGGATGAATTCGCGGGGTAAAGGTATATAAAATAATGGTACTGTAGCGTTTGTTCGTATCTGTGTTTATAAAAATTGACGAAATCTATTATATATGAATAAAGGCAATTATGTAAGTTACTTATAGATTTAAAATCTAAACAAATCTTGATTAAATTTTCGGCAAATATCGAGGAAAGTTCAGTGGATGATTCTGTGAAGTTTAGTTATGATGCAATAAACGTGTTATTATTTAGTATTTCTACGAATTTTGTATAATATTTTACGCTTACAAATAATTATTCATAAATTTTGTAATCAATGCTATCGTTCAAATCCGAGCGGTTCGCTTGTTCAATATATTAATGGTAAATACCATAAATCTTCTTTAAAATTTGTAAACCATTGCAAAATAACAGCGCACAGATTATTATAAATATTCAACTGAATTTGTGATGATTTAGGAAGTTGGAAATTGAAATAGGCGCTATTTCGTTTAATATTGTGTAAAACGGCATTAATATTTAAAGATTTGAAGCCCATAATCAAACAATATATCGCATAAAATTTGTGCTCTATTTTATTAAAGATTAGTGTTACTTTGAGGGTATATTGTATAACCTTTTTTATGTAATTTAGATGGCAAATAAGATAACAACAATAATTATATTCTATTCTATTCTATTCTATTCCATTTCATTCCGTTCCGTTCCGTTCCGTTCCGTTCCGTTCCGTTCCGTTCCGTTCCGTTCCGTTCCGTTCCGTTCCGTTCCTAGTTAGTTTAAGAGTAAATCAGAGTATATGATTTAGGATATCATGAATGCAAGTTGACGATATCTTGAAAAGCAGAAGTCCTTGTCCAATAGTTTTTAAAAATTCGAAAATGGACTTCATCGGATTATATAAACTTTTCCGACAAAACTCATTTGCCGAGTCAATATCATATCTACATTTTTTCGCAGGAGTTATTTTAGGCGAAATCAAATCTATCTACATTTATACCTTTTTTTTGAATATTTCAATGTTATCACAAACACGAATATTATTCCATGTAATAACTTTTTATGACTGATCGAAACGGATTTGAAAGTCAATGTTAATGGAGATAAAAAATCAACCATTCTAGATTATTAGGGGTTAAATATACTTTATCTAATAATTCAATTAGTCATTGTCGAAAATTAAGCTAAGAAGGCTTAATAGCATTCTTCAATGTATTTGTGTCGATGATAATCGTTTAAGGCTGACAAGCAATTCACGCGACAAACGATTGGTTCTGAAGACATCGATTTAACATATCGATTCTCCCACGCTAAGTTATTGTAACCCGAATTTCCCAGCTTTAGAGTAGAGCGTTACAAACAACTAAAATGTAATAAAATACTCCCTTTTTTTATTTTATTGTATACAATAATATATTCGACATTATTGAATGTATAATTGTATACACAAATGTGTCATATGATAACGATTTTATTTCAATTTAAGGTATCGATATATACAATATTTTAACTCTATAAATAGAACAACACTTAGTTTTATAGGCCGTGGAAAATTTATTTAGAGGCTGAGTTAGTGCACGTCTTTTTGATGGTAATAATAAAAAAAAATTAAAAAAAACTAGACTTCGATTTCTGCGGATACGGTGGCCTTAACTGCTGAGCAAAGCAAGCGGCGAAAATATGAAGAACTCTGAGAAGGTTACATACTTTCGCCGATTGCCGTAGAGACCATGAGGCCTTGGGGTTCAGAGGCGCGCGCTTTTTATGAAGAAATATCGTCGCGCCTCATAGAGGCAACGAGGGATCCAGAGGCTAGTTCGTACCTTGTTCAAAGGATTAACATTGCTATCCATTGAGACGCATCCAGTCTTTTGGGAACCTACCCCACTTACACCGACATGGATAAACTTTTTTAGTTTTGTTACATGTTGTTATGTTCTGTAATATGTTCTTTAGGAAGTTGTTGGATACAAGCGACGCAACACCGTCATTCCTGGAAATTGATGGAGGAGGCATACGTTCATGCTGAAGTGACGATGATGATTGTTCTTTTTAGTTTAATTTAGCATAAGTTAATTTATTGTGTATATAGTTTTTATTCTTAACAACAAAATTAATGAACAGAATAAACTTGCAACATAAAATTACAATATTTTTGTAGTTCAATAAAATATTAATACAAAAGGAGGTTGTAGCTTAACCAGTGGCCGGCATTTGATTCGATCGCTAGGATAAGAAGATCATACCGCGGCCGGGTGATAGATGGGTGATCAGTTCTAACACCGGTAATATCTGAATTTCTCCGTGCTTCGAAAGGCACGTAAAACAGTGGGTCTCGAATAATGTCGCTGAATGATATTAGTCGTGAGATTATGGGAGCGACGACAGACGGTCATCTTAATTCGCCCTACAGCCACATTCTCTGCAATCTAAAGCCGGGATAACGCTAGGAAGAAGTATAAATACTTATACATAAGTTTAACGAGCTAATCTATAAGTTTAACGAGCTCATTTGTAAGTCTCGGTTCGGTTTAGAAACGTGGCATTCTTGTCTACCAGTAACATAATCAAGTACCTTAATAATTTTAGGCCTTCGAAGACATTGAAATAGAAGTGCGTGTTTGTGACCAATTACTAAGTTTTTTTTTCATCTCAGATAGCATCAAACTCTAACATTATTAGGTGTGATTACAGTCAAGCGTCAGTTAAGCCACTATAAAAATGCTTCTGAGATTTTTAAAGTAGTATTAAAGTTGGTACTTTCATCTTAACAGTAATTTACATAACTCCGTCCGAAACGCTTAAGAAATGCTAATATTTCAAGAGAGAAGAGTACCGGTTTGTTAAAGGTACATTTATGCTTCAACAATTACGGTAGAGAGATAAGTAGTCGGACAATTGCAAACAAGTTATTAAATCACGCTTGGCTTTCATTCAAAATCAACTCGTCAAAGACTAAAGTTAGCGGTTCGCGAGCGAGACCGTGACTGGAGACCGCTACAGGAGACCGCAACGGAAGACCACGACGGGACACGACGAGAGACCGCGACGGGAGACTGCGACGAGCAATGTATGGACGTCGGTTTGTGAGCAAGGCTCGAGACAGGAGACCATTGCCTTGTAAAGTGACGCTTGTCGCGGTCTCGCTCGCGCACTGCTACTCTCTAACTGGGCTACTGTACTTGCTTAATAGCGATTCTATAGACAGATTATTATACACAGATTGTTTAAAGAATATTTATCTAGATTAAATTCTAGAAGATTAATGATACTCTTAGGTATGTTTCTTATTCCCGTTTCTGCTCGAGATAAGCCTAAGATTGGGGGGTTGCGACAATAGTTCAAAAAATTGAGGATTAAGCAAGGTCCTTATTCCATTTCAACCTTTTCCAGCTTTAATAGCTCACCAGTGTGCGCTATTGAAGTTATTATTTGTAACGCTTTTACGCCTTAAACTATTCAAACGTTACAAAAATTTTGGATACGCAAAAAGAAATAGCTTACATCCGGAAGGCGTTCTCAAGTGATAGAAAAATTACGCGAGTGAAGCTTCGTTTAGAAGTTACTTCTGAGAACGCAACCTTATATAAATAACCTACAATGTTTTTTAAAACTTGTACTGTTATTCGATCAGTTATATGTTATTCTACCCGTTTCCTGCGTTTTTGTCCGCGTAAAATTAACAATCATATATTACTCATATACTAGTTGTTTCCCGCGACTTTGGTACTTTCTTAATCTGGCCCTATCGAAAATCTGTTCTTTGCGGATATCTATTAACTATAAAGTACCTCCTTGCCAAATGTCATCTTTTTTCGTCCCGCGGTTGATTTTCGATTTCGTGTTAGTAGACATTTCGCTTTTATGTATAAATATAGATTACCTAACGAATATCTAAGAAAACTAATTTAAAAATTCACGGTGTCCCGACTAGACCGTCTGTCTCTTACTTGCTTTACATTATCTCTAAGACAATCCCCGCATTGTTGAAGGTCGCGGCGTTTTAATTTACCTCTTGAATAGCCATTGTGTGTCGCTGACAATGAGAATTTTCTATATACAAATATCTTTTTGCCGCGTTAGCGTCGTATCGAATTATATCCTTTGTTAGAACGAACTATTTTTTTATGAATTTTAACTTATTCTTATATCAACGTTCCGAGTTAGCTTGGATATCCATATTAATACGTGAAACGAAAACTCTCGCTATAGTTTTACGAAAAACGCGCTGACGGATGACTATGAAATTTGGCACAATTATAGCGGATGATGATCGTAAAGAGTGGTACAAACGGAGGCCTATATCCAGCAGTAGGAGCGAAAAGGATGGTGGAGCGAAAGGGAACGATAATAGAGGATGGTGTCCGAATGCTAATATTTTTATGAAATAGGCCTTATTAAACGATGCACACACCAATTCCAAACTATATTTTACACGACAAAAAAAAAAACAAAAAAGCAAAAAAAAAACAAAACAAAATAAATAATAAAAAAAAGAAAAACTAGCAAAATGTAAAAAATAAGCAAAAAAAAAAGACTAAGTAAAAGAAAAAAAAACAAAAAGATATCTAGAATGCATAAAAAATAAAAAAAATAAGAGGAAAGGTATTAAAAAGAAAAGAAAATAATACACACACACACACGTGTATGCAGTTTTTCTACAATAAAAAAAAAACTATTAATATTAATTATCGTTTATAAGAAACGATTTCACAATGAACAATATCGGAAAATGAAAAACACCCATGTAATCCGACGGTGAGTTTATGCGCGCACAAATTTGTAAATGGCCTCATAACTGAGAGACAAACATCGCATTGTCGGCTTTGAAGCGCGGTTACAGTGGCCAGATACTTTAAATTTTCGGGACTGTTTTCATGATTTAACATTGTTTTAGCCCTCATTCCCACGAGAATTTAAAAAGCGTTGCGTTAAATCTCGCGTTGGAGCTTTTTAACGTCCTCTACACAAAAATAAAACGTATATGTATGTATATATACAGCGTTGACAATTGAACATGGCTCGATAAAAAAGCGTCGCGTTATAAAAGCGTTGTCGTGTGAACACAAACTCGGGAGTTCATATTATGTTTATACTATTTGAACGTTTCTTTTAACGTGCGGTAAAAAAGCTCTCGTGCGAAAGAGGGCAAACTCGTAAAATAAAAATCGTGGCCCAACCATATGATGGTAATTAAATATTAAACCTAAGTTTGAAACGTAATTTATTTACTTATTTTATTTCATTGGTAAGACAATCGGGTAGTGCATATAGTAGATACATTATAATAACAAATCATTCCATTAATATGTCTTATGTATCTTATCATATATTAATAAATGCAATTTAAACCTTATATATACAAACACGTATGTAAACCAAAATTCATATAATTTTAAGAGAGAAATATAAGAGTGAAAACCATAACATGTGTATTTAGTCGATAAAAAACACATTGCTTAACTTGTGTCTTAACGTTGGTAAGATATCATTGAATATATCAATGTTAAATTAAATTATTATTATTATTAAATTGATACACGAATAGCAAAGAGGCACGGGACGGACTGTAATTCCAGTGCTGTTTGGCTGATCCCCGACACTGCAAGACCATATTTTATGCGGAAGATCGATAATACCTTAAACTTTACTTAGTATTACAAAACATACCATTTTTACGCAATTAACGAAGACTTTTGTGTTTAAAAAATACAGTTATTTCTACGAGAAAAAAACGAAAGCACATTCTCTAAAAATCTGCATATATGGAAACACTAGTACTACCCGTAGTTTGCTCCCCGGTCGGCGAACCCGCTTTATATCCGCTCAAATAAGTACTAAATATGTTTAATGCATTTCACCTGTAATTAGAAGGTGTTAGATAATACGAAACAGCGTTTAACGGTTTCCATCGCTGGGATTGTTTACGTTGTAGTGGTTTATGAGTTGTTTTCATACACGCTCCCACGCAACGCCATAGCCGAGCGTTGAACAATTGTTCTTACATTTCGAGCCTTTAAATCCACGTAAAATTATGTATTAAAAATTCCTAGTGGTGAAGGTTTACGTAATGTTGTTATTTATGTATTGGATAGTTTAGGTAATATAGATTTCTTTGAATATAGTATTCAGGACCACATAGCAGAGTTATTTATTTATGCGTCCGCCATTTTGATGTTCCACTTTTGAATTATCGGGTTCTGACGTCATACCTTTGTATATTACTGTCATGACGCGTCTTCTTTTTCTACACAGCGTCTTCCCAGTCTAGTACCATGGTCTCTTTAAATTGCAGGAGGATGTGGCTGTGGGGCGAGTTGAGTTGACCGACCGCGGCCTGACGTCATCCCCGGAAACCCACAAACATCTACAATCTCACGACTAATAACACTCAGTGATATTTTGAACCACTGTTTTAATTATCTTCCGAAACACGGCGGAGGTAACATATTTGAATAAAACTGTGTCAGAATGGATCATCCATCTTTCCCCTGGCTGCGGTAAGATTTGCTTAACTTACAGATCGATTCAAACGCCGCCCACTGATTAAGCTACGACCTCATCATGCCATCAAAATATTTTAAATTTTATTTGGTACCTCCATTAACACTAACTGTTTTCGGTTTGTGTGGATTCTTTATGCAACTTCGTAATCTTTTTTTGATTAGTCTGTAATGTCCCACAGCTGGGTAAAGGGTCTCCCCCTCCCTCTCCAATCGCACCTTCCTATATTGGGTTTATAATTGATATCCGACCTCCTCCATGTTTCGGAAGGCACGTAAAACAGTGGGAACCGATTAATGTCACTTTGTGATATTAGGCGTAAGGTTGTAGAGATCGTGGCGGTTCCGAGGATGACGTCAGATGGCAATCAGTAATCTTAACTCGCCCCACAGCCACTTCCTCTGCAATATAAGCGGATGCTGGTACTTAACCGGGATAACGCTATGAACAAGAAAATTTTTTGTTGGATAAACTATAATACTGAATCTGCGCATAAATACAAAACACTCTGGGCTTACTGAAAGCTGCTCAGTTCAAACCACGACTTTACTGAACTATTGTCATGGCTTTTCTTAGAATAGTAAATACAGTATTACACATACCAAAAGGTTTTCTTTTAAAAAGATAAACCCAATTAAACTCATAAAAATAAGCAACCTATGAATTTTGATAATACTTTGTTTATTGTCCTACCGTGATTCAAGCTTCTTGAATCAGTGGTAACTTTCAAAATATCTAACGAGTTGCTTGATTTTGAAGAGTTTGTTAAAGTCTATTTAAATTCCCACGGACTTTCGAAAATATGTAGTATATGTACTTAAACCAATAGTCATCAAAAAACACATATTGTACGTAAATTAACAGAAATACAAACAATAATCTAGAAACATCCTTCAATAATTGCAGCGGTTTCGTATTTGTTTTACATGGTGGGTATAATTTAGAAATTCAAAAGTAATTATACTCGAAAACTCGTCACAAATGATTGTAGACAAAATTGCTTTTGGATTGGGCAAGTGGAATCGAAAATTAAGGCTTCATGAATTTGTGAGTGTGTGCCACAACGGAATTTACCCACCTCTAATGCTTTCAACGAAATGAACAGAAATTACTTGGAATAGATCAAGTTAATATTTTTGTCTTCCAACGTAGTAATGTTATCGTTAATCATTACATAACCGATCAGAAAGGACGCATTTTCAGCTTAGAACCAAAACAGTTTAGGAATGTTGTGTTAAGTGTCATTGTTGCTCTGGTTTTCATTAATGCACTGTTTTTTATTTTCATATAAATTTACCTCTCTGATAATTTTATATGGCTTAATGTACCCCATTAAGTTTCATATAAAATGTGTGCATTGGATCAAAAAGATACTAGCCGAAAATAAAATTGACTGGATAAATTAAAAAAAAAACAAGTAATTTTCTAAATGTGCTTACATTCTAGTCTATGGTTCTATACCCTCTATGAGATAATGTTTTTTTTTTATTAAAAAGAATGACTAAGATTGTAAACCAATATCAAAATAAAAGGGGATGAATTACGAGCGTTCAATAAAGGCGTTTAAATTACAATCTTATTTATTGTTCTAATTTCTGTAACGCAAAAGAATATTTAATAATGGATTCTATCTGAGATTATTAAAACAGTTATCTAGAAATTTGGATGTTATTTGAGATCTGAAATAAATACTTAAAGCGATGTGAAGTTTCAAAGTTTTTTAAGTAATTAGAATAATCACGTTAATTAACAAAATAATTGGAATTATTTGATAAAAACAAAGTGACGAAAAATTTTCTCTCTTTGTAGAATTCACGAACACGATTTCGAGACAAAAAAAAAATTCAAAGATTCTTTTTGCCATCAGAAAGAACCGTATTCAATGTGGATATGAGCCGTGCACTCATGGATTTTCTAGACTTATGTTAAGTTTGGACAACTGATTCACAGCAGTCTTATTGCAAAAAAGAAAAACTATCGTTTTTAATACATTTTAATTATATCTTCAATCTATACTAATATATAAAGCTGAAGAGTTTGTTTGCTTGAACGCTCTCATCTCAGGAACTAATGGTGCGATTTGGAAGGCTTTTTCAGTATAAAATAGCCCATTTATCGAGAAAAGCTATAGGCAAATCATCACACATCAGACGAAGTCGCGGGTTAAAGACGAGACGAATTTCTTAGCATTCCATGGATTCACCGCGCGGGTGCCGGGTCCATCGCGTTGCAGAGGAAGGAACCATAGCAGTGTCCAGGGCATTCTGACCCAGGTGTAGGTTTAGGAGCGCGCTCTTTATAGTGATCACTAACATTCACCTTCACTGCCAGTATTCCCTCCCCTGCTTAGCTAAATCTGGTATAATCCTACTAGTGCGGCATTAGATGTCCTTTCTAGTAATTAACTTATGATAGTTCTTGACAAGCCAAGGTCTTTTAGGAGGTTGTATAGGGATTTTGCTGGTATACCCCTTGCTCCTACCTCTACCGCGTATAAGCTGGTTTTATAACCGTTTTTAGAGAGCTAAAACTAAAGCTTTATTTATTCCGAACATTTAATTTACATTTCAAATGCGTGTTAGTAATTTTTGTTTGGTTTTTTAATCTAGTGTTAGTATGGTTAATATAACTTTTAATTCTAATTTTCTTTATTTAATTCGGACCCCTTTCGAGTAAAAGCCTCCTCCATCATTTTCCACCCTTCTCGGTCCTGCATCCTGCCTTTGGTTAGATTATCTCATTTTAATTGTTTTTATGCAGGAAGGTTAAGAGGACTAGGAATATGAAGGTATTTGATCTTCTATCTAACGTTATCTTCTAAGGGTTAACCGTTAGCCTTATCCCCTAAGGGTTAACGTAATCCGTTAAGGGTCCACTTAAATTTAAAGTAAAGCACTTTTTTGGTCGACTGTACCTTAAAGTATATGTATTTTTGCGTAGGAGTTATTTCTAATTTAATTTTTTTCTCTGCTGTTTTTTATATAAAATGTAAACAACTGGTTCACACCTCATAACGCTAATACCAGTTGTATTAGCGTTATGAGGTGTGAACGTGAATTTCAGAAACTATTTTGCCAGTTTATTGAAATAAATAAACAACCTTGATGCTACTAAGTTACGTCACTAGTTATCCATGTGTAATATATATATATATAATTTTTATCTTTGTCATAACATTATCTTTATTTTTATTTAATTTTATATACATTTGTAATATTGTTATACCTAATTTTTAATAATATTAGTTTTTATCTGTATCTGTCAGTGTAACTGGTTCACACCGTACTGATTTGATTTAAAATAAATAAATAAAATCCATCAATCTGGTCACTCGTGTAGTGTAGATTATACAATAAAAGTTTGTATAATACAGGTACCAGTGGTTGGTGCCGAAAGAGACCCCGTACGACGGAGTGCTTTAGCGGCTAAACTCACCAGGTACTCCGACAATAATTATAATTTATATGAATACGTGAAGTAAAAACTTTACGTACCATTTTAGGAAAATTGCGCCTTCGGAGGAGTATGAAATTTGGCACAATTATAGTTTATACAAACGAGCTTGTACGAATGCAAATATTTTTATAAAATACGCGATATTAATGTATTTTACAATAACATTCAATAGAGTCTAGAAACAACGGCACTTAACACTATCACGATTCGTGAAGCTGCAGTGTAGAGGCGTTTTTTACAGAGCCATCACTATTTAAGATACATTCGCGATTTATTGAGAAAACCGATCGCCCGCCGTTCCCACGGCCAAGTTTCCGGCCGCGGCGAATTTTGACAGATAACCACAGACTAACTACTAGCGTACCGATAGCAGGAAGATAAAACGTTTATTTATAGTTTTTTATTTTAATTTAGTTACGTTACAGCTGAAACACGCGAATTTGTTCTCGTTGATTTTAATGATTTTGTCGATGGTCTTCTTTTTCTACGCTTTATCTTTATTCAGTACCAGGGTCCGCTTAAATTGCACAGGATGTAGCTGTAGGGCGAGTTAAGACTACAGTCTGAAGTCATCCCCAGACCCCTACAATCTCCCGTTTAATTTCAATTAGTAACATTGACAGGGTTCCACTGTTTTACGTACACTCCGATATTTGAAAACGAGAGTTAGTGTCACCCGACCGCATTTAGAACTACTCAACCTAACGATCGACTCAAATGCCAGCAACTAATTAAGCTATGACCTGCACCATACGATTTGATCATGTAATAAATTTAAATAGATTTTTCCTTAAACTAGATAACGTACCCAATACTATCTGGCAATTTCTAAAAATTTAAATAAAGTTAAATTGATTTAATCTACCAACTTGTACAATAAATAAAATCTATTGTCTTCTGCTCGTTTGAATTGATATTGTACATTACTGATCAGTTTATCGCTGATTTAAACGTCTTAACCTGTTTTAATACTTAATTTTTTCCCCTTATTTTTTGTTACAAATGCAAATCTCTCAAGAAAATGTCAACTGGGTAGTAAATATTTTTTAGCTTACGTTTATTGGACATAACATAAAATCGGCGCATTAATTACCATAGAATTGCATTATGAGCATATAAATTTTTGATTCTAATTATGTGTAATAAATCTCTACTTGATGAAGGCGAATATAAAATTAAATTTTATTGTACCTTAAATCAATGCTATGTTTGTTTTGCTGTCGTTACGTACAAAGATACATACAAAGATTGACCATCAATTAAAGCGCGGGCGCCGCTTCAAACTAGTTCTGTAAACTATCGACGATTCTCTTTTTATTAACGTCGAGCGATACATTCGATTTTACAATTTTAATCTTTTTTTTTTCAGGGTTCCTCATCCCAATCGGGAAAATTGATTCACTATAGGACACGATGAAGTTTAATAAAGAAAATATCATTCTTTGGATTAACATATTTTTTTCCTGTCCCTACGTTTAAAGAAGAATAGCTATCAATTAATCGCGGGCGCCGCTTCAAACTAGTTCTGTAAACTATCGACGATTGCCTTTTTATTATCGACAAGCATCTCTTTAGTATCGATACATACTATTTTACAATTTTTAATCGTCTTTTAGGGTTCCGTAACGTAGTAAGTTTCTTTACTCGATCCAGAGAGAGAGAGAGAGAATAGTATTTTAGACACTGTTAATCAACAGAGAAAATCGCAAATACCCCTAGATACAATAGAGCACTTTTTAAAGGATAATGCGCTAAGAAGATCCTTGATTCGGGAGTCACCTAATAACTTTTCTCCCGATTCATGTCCCTGAGTTATATTAATCGTTGCTGGAATTGTGGGGGTAAAATTTCGTCCCGTCTCTTACCCCCCCCCCCCCTCACCCCACCCTTCAACTACAATGAATTCCTGTAGAGTGTATACAGTCCCAGATTTTATTTGTTCATCTAATAAAACAATTAAATAGCGCTTAATTATATAAATAAATCGATAAATCGTGTAAAAATAAAAATTCGGCTTGAATACTGCGACGGTAAGATATTTTAAAACTGCGCTCGATTAAAAAACATATTACTTTTCAAAATCAAAACACAAAAGATGTTTTCTTTTTTAAAAATGATAAAAAAAATTGAACAAAAAATAAAACCGACTTAGAAGTTTCCGAACTGGACCACATTAAAACGGGAAGCGCCTAGCTTTCAAATTAAAAAAGGATCATCAAAATCGATTCACCCAGCCAAAAGTTCTGAAGGTAACGAAACATTAAAGAAAATTGATAACCTCCCCTTTCATCGAAGTCGGTTGAAAACGATTTTAAACTATTACGACTATCGCAAAATCGAAAATCTTCAGAGTTTTTTTGTACCCATATTTCATTATACTAAAATATTTCCATTTTTACACGATTTTGTCGTTTACACATTATTATATCTATTTAAATATAAATTACATACAAAAATATTAACTTTTAATACTATTCAGGCGTTTGATTTAAAAACTACTGGCCTTAAAAAATATTACATCGAAAAGAAGAAGAAAAAAAACCTGGTATAATCTCACTTTCGATTAAATTAAAAAAATTGTGATACACAAGACAGTCTGTACAATTAAAACGAGTAATACTTAATATTAATTCAAATTCAATTAATTACCATTATTTATGTCAAAACTCCATCGATTTCGTATGTTCATTTGACTTTGAATGAAAGAGATAGATAGCATTACAAACTTCTATATGGTAGAAAGAGACGTCTACACATCGCACGCTTGATCATAAAGTGACCTAACTCGAAAAAGATGATTTTTGGGAAATCGCCAAAAAAAAGCCACTTTATCATATTACGACTTGCGTATTCCGCATATAATTGGTTACGAACAGCGTTATGGTAACTAATTATGTATTTTAACTATAGTAAATGAAGTGATTAATTGATATAGAAATGTTATTTTAAAGGAGACAAAAGTAGCTGCATCTCATTATAGGAAGGACAATAATTCTAATTCTTTGGCTGATAGAGGACGTTGAAAGGAAGCTGCCTGCGTCGGTAACTCACTTTAGACCTAAAACGTCATCGGTCAGCCTATGAGTAAGCGACCGATATAACCTTATATTTTTTCTTCATGACTTGTAATAACTGGCGGAATTTAATGATTTATTTTGGCATTACAAACAGTAAAATAATATATATTTTTTGCAATATATGAGTGAAAAAAAATAAAAAAAAAAGTTAATAAAACAGTAATAAAGTGCAAATTTTAACTCTCGCGAATAAATAAAAGAGGATCTATTGACCTTTAATTAAACATTTCTTATTTAGAATGGCGATATCATTCCGAATTAAACAAATATACCAATCTGTGGAATCTGCACTGTTATAAAAGAGCCGCCATCTTCTATCGAATCTCCTTTAGGTGCGAACAAAAAAAAAACACTCTTCTATAACTGTCAAATAAGATATGTGATGACGTCAAACTTTCTACCATTCGATTCAAAATTTTCTACCATTCCGAACATAGACACAAGTAATACTAGATATATTCGGCTTACTTCTTCTTCTTTCTTTGGTAGATGGCTTGCTTTTGTGCATATACACAACTTATTTCGCCAATGCCACGTTCAATGGAGAAGACACGAGAGAGATTGGGCAACGAAATGCAACTCGGAATTTTTTCACAATATAAAAATTTCTAAAATTATATATTGTTATTGTACAACAAAACACTATAGACAAAAAAAAGGTTAGAGGACACCACAATATAGTCAGTAATACAGAGATGCAAAATAGTACACATTATAATTTGAGTTTTTTACGTTTAATAAAATTACACACAAATAGAACAAAAGGAGTCCTTACTTTTTTAATTAACCAAATTGAAAGGTTTGAGCTACCGGCAGTTACGATAATAGCACAGCGATATCAGAGTTTAATCGAGTTCCTTTCAGTTAATGAGGTTTCAATTGGGTATCCCTAAAACATAAACTCTTTACGCGACGATTACAAAATTAACTGTCATTATTTGGCGAGGCTTTGAAGTCAATATTTTGCACACTACAAAAAAGTTGATCTAAATAGAACAATTATTCATAGCATCTTCATGTTATATGTAAATATGTACGAGCAAAATGAAAATAAATAGTATGACTTCCATAAAATTGGTATTGGCTGAACGCAACGCACGCTCGGAGCGCGGTATTATTTAAAAAAAAATTGTACATTAGCAAGAGTTAAACAGTGTTCCATTTTTGAATTCAATAATGACGGTTTTAACTTAATAATAAAAATTAGAATTGTGCCCGTAAAGTGTAATCTTATTAGGAACGTTTTTTAACTAGAGACTATCTATAAAATAATGTTGTGGAATAAATACTATTTTTTGTTTCGACAATACGCTGCAGTTATACTAGGTAATGAAAGAAGTCATATTTATAACCTTTTAAATATTAAATTATATGATTATAAAGGTGTTTGTCTATTTCGAGAAAATTCCTTATGAATCGATTTTTATATTTAGCTAGGGTCTTAAAATTTTGAGTAAAATATTATTATATAATATCAATTACTATTAGTATATAATCGAAATTATAAATAAAGAAGCTCTGATTATAAGACCTTTAGTTCTGTAATCTGTGTAAGGGAGATAGAATTTAAAGACGTAGTAGGACTCTTTTTTTAAATTTCCTCCCCTTTTACGACTATTTTCTTTCAATTACAACAATACATAAACAAATATCTTTTTACAAGTTTTCCTTACTTTTGTAATTTTTTGTACTAGAAAAAGGGTCCAACACATTTTTTAACATCATTCGTGATCAAATAAACCATTGCCCTTATTTTTTCGAGCTTTATCTCTTATTTTTTTAGTAGCTTGTCAAACTAGACGTCTGATAATGAAAAAAATCTTTTGTATTCGTAAGTAAATTCCATAGACAAATCAGATAGTTTTTATAATTTAAAAAAAATCTAGCAACACTAAAAATTTAAATGTGCAAATTGACAAGTTAGGCAGCCATTTTGTTAATTAGAATCAATTATGTTAATTAGCACTAATTACACCAATACCGGAGCCAGACATAGCTCAAAGTGTTTGCGCATTATTGTCCCAAAAGACTACAAAATTCTACAAAACTTTGCGCAGCTACACAAAGGCCACACTACATAAATGATCATTCAAATGAAGCTATGTCTGGCGCCAGGATATACTTCAAAACCCGTCCAGAATGGTCAATATTAGTATACTCTGTTTTCCTAGTTGTCAATACAGTAAAACCACTTTATAACGTTTTTCTCGTTACTCTTTGCATCAATGCCTCTCTTGCCGGCCGCTGCAGCAATGGACTATTTACTGTATGATGACAATAATATATTAACACACTAGATTAAACAAGTTACAGCTGCCACAAAACTTAAAATGACCTTCAATCTTAAAATGACGTTGACAACGAATTTATGGTCTTGTCTGGAGGTAGTTGCGACATGCGACGGACGACAGCATTTTATCGCTCCCGTGATTAGTAGATCAGTTGACGTTACGTCTCCTGCCGCTTCTGTAATTGGTTGATTAGTTGATGTCACGTTCTGTGTCGCGTCTGATTGGTTACTTTTTTGTAAGTACGTAAACAATGCGTGAACCTTCCCCGATTACGTCAATAATAGTTTTCTGGCAACTATAAATGATATATTTCACAATTCTTCTGTGATATTAACACGTTGTTGTATTTAAGAAAGATCTATTTGTATTGGTTACAGTAGAATCTGAAAAAGAAAATAACAATACTAATAATAATTTTATAGTGAATGTATCAAGATTTTAGAACTGCAAAGTAAAGCAACGAAGAGATCAGAAATGTGAGGAATTGTAGGTACAGTTCAAAATTCACACAGTTAATTTGTTAACATTGTAGGATAGTTTTGCCGATATAAATACAATTTTTAATTAAACTAAAAAGTTAATCATACTATTATATTATTATTATAATTTAATAAATGTATTAAAAAAGTTAACTGTAAATTCATATATAAGTAAAAAGGCTTTTGAAGTTAAGCACTTTTACTGTAAAAGTACTAAAATATGAAAAATAATTATGTAAATCCAAGATACCAGTCATCACAACAGACTAAGAAAACAAAAAAAGTAAAATTTACAAAATTTCAACACCCACACTTAACTTAACCTACCCTTTAAAATTAATCATTATTTCATATTCGACTGGCCCATTGGCTCTGTGGGCAGTGACTCTGCCTTTCGCCCCAGGGGTCGTGGGTTCTATTCCCAACTCGAGTCTGGGTGTATCATCCATATGTATGTATTTATATCTTTAGAAAAAAAAAATTGTGTATTACAGGTTGCTGTTACCTACAAGACAGACATTAAGTTGTCTACCGTAGGAACAGACGTCCGCGTGTCATATAGTGCTATATATTTATTTATTTATATTAGAACTAGTTGTATACTTACTTCCACATTGACTTTCCGGTATGCAAGTTCCATTTACTGCTCTAATAAAAGTGTCCATACATGAACAACCAAATAAACAAACCGTGCCAGTTTCAGGGCAGTCAGTGATTTGTCCAAGTGCAGAACACAATCGACAATCGGCGGTGGCGCATGACGAGAAAATTTCATTAACACCACATGTCACTTCTATGTCCCGTCCTTAAATAAACATTTTCCATTAGACTTATTTAACATTAGCAGTGCCCGCGAATTCGTCCGCGTAAAACTAGGTAAAAAAGTACAGTCAATTTCAGCGTGATGATATATAGCCTATAGCCTTCCTCGATAAATGAGCTATCTAACGCTGAAAGAATATTTCAAATCGAACCAGTAGTTCCTGTAATTGATGCATCGAATATAAAGTTTACTAAAAATACTTATAGAATAAAACCCCCTGAACAGCAAACAGCAGAAAGTCTTCACAAAAAAGAATGGTTACCTTCAGTATGTATGTAAAATGGTTTAATTCTGTTATGCATTAGATAGGTATATTAATTACTTCATATTCCCTGAGTCGATGTCGATTAATGTAAATTAATAATGTACACGAGGTTATAACAGTACTGTCTGCTACATAATCAAACAAGAGAATTATGCACTGGTGTCTGAAATTCTAGACTATTTGTACTGTTCTGTAGAAATGTATAGAAATATATTACACGCAGTAATTCACTAATTGCATGTAAAGAAGCTCTATAAAATAAAGCCTGATTGTATCCACTACTTATTTGTATATTTCTGCGTCCACAAGTCTCAATAATTCAAATAATTACAATTACATATTGTTAAAGGTTAATTTTTATATTACTAATTTTATCTGACGGCTGTTTCTATATAAATCAAGATAATTTGCTTATCACTTTAAAGAAGATTAATTTCAAGCATTGAATATTATTACTCTTACTATCTAAAAAATTATAAAAATATTCCGAAAAATATGTGCCGTCAATTGCCAGACTTTACAAGTACACGCGAAAAATCCAATGATCCATAAGTTTTTAAAGCTTTTAAAATTTCATCATTACTACAAAACAAAAAAAAAAGGTATTGCCATATAATAATAACACAAAAGCTCATGAATTTGTAGCGGTCAAATATCGTTCAGTACCTAAAGTGAAAAAGCGTGTACTTTAAACTATAGAGCTTAGTAGTTTTAGAATGTGCACGCTGTCAGGAGTAATAAAAGGCTATAGCACGTCTTTTAAACTACTTTTCTTTACTAAATCTTTACTAAAATGCAGTGTTAAAGAAGTCTACGATACGGATTATCTTCAAAAAATTAATATCGTTGTCTTTTGTAAACACATATAGTTTTTCCTGCTTGTAAAGAGTTTCCGCAAAACTATTCTTAGTATTTATTGACACTGTTTGTAATATCATATGTCTTAAATAGTATTTCCTTTTCTCCGTTCTTAAATTTTAAAATGTTTATTACGTTATGAATATCACTATATAACATCTTGAGAAATCTCGCACCTGTCAAATAGGGGCAATGAATACAAACATTGATTTTTAATTTAGAAAATATATTGAATTTATAAGTTATGAATTATACAAAAAAACAAAATTAAAATCCCTACCAATTCTATCAAGGAGCATGATCATGAACTAAAGTAGACTTAAGTTAAATATTAACTAAATGTTATGTCTATATATTGTTAAGTCTATGGATGTAAATTTTGCGGTTCTTTGGTTGAAATGCTACATGTAAGCTACTATGAAAAAACGTAGGTACTACTATAAGAAAAATCTGTATTGATGTCATAATTGTATGTATAGATAGGTTCATAACTGAATGTAGCGTCGCGTCGGTCTGTACGTTCGTTTACCTTAGAGGAATTTCATCCGTCTAATATACACTGTCTGTAGTAGCGAATAGATATTGGTGTGCATATATACTACTATACGAATTATATGTTGGATGTTAATCAGCAATGTATGTTTTGTGTCTACTTCTTCACATAGTGCCATCGTCTCGCAAACTTCTCGTTACCTACGTGCTTTTGATGTAACTTAAACAAAATATATTTAGAGGTAGCACCATGCTTGTAGCCGAATTGGGCCGGCGCGTCCGGGTACCAGTACCTCTTTCTCACATGAGATCGATGTGGCCCAAACAGCGACCAAGCTAAAGGACGATTGGGCTGGACATGTCTGCCGCATGACGGATGATCTTTGGGCCAAAATCTCCACTCTATGGACCACCGATCGGAAACGACATCGCGGCAGGCTGAGAATGAGATGGAAGAATGACTTGGATCGTTATAATAGAGATTGGCAACACATAGCCTTAGATAGAAACTTATGGAAAGTGGGTAGGAAGGCCTTTGCCCTGAAGTGGGAAGAAAAAAGGCTCTAAATAATAATAATAATAATGGTGAATAATTCAGGCACTCTAATTTTATCGTCAATCAAAGTACCTCAGCGTTGAAAAAGTTTCGCGATTGCTTCTCTTAAACTCGTTGGCAATTTCAAGTAGATTTCGTTGCCAGCCCACTACGTCCGCTCTTCAAACGGAAATTGATTTCTGATTTCATACTTTTAAAAAGAGAACATCGTTGTTTTCAGAAATTATTTTACAGCAAAAGAAATAATTTTAATAAATTTATTAAGAATGACTTTTATTAGATACTAATAATTCATTATTTTATCCCGAGAACTGTTGATAAATGCTCGTATTAAGAAATTTTTCTTTGGCTTAATGGTGGCGCCCGGAACTTCATCTAAATGGCTTCTTAATTATAAATACAAATTTTTTCTTAAGATTTGATGGTTATTATTTTTCATTTATAATATTTTAGAGATTCAGAAGAGGTTGAAATTTTTTACTATACATTACTATGTACTCTTTTATGTACTAGACTATATTCAATCAATACACAAAACTGACAAATAGGTAGGCCGTTGAACAACTTATAATAGAGTCAGAAACCTAAGAACTTTTAATTTAAAGCGGATATAAAATAGAAATCAATTTCTATTGAAGCCAGTTTCTCAGTGAAAAACAAACTCATTTTTAGGAATGAATTTGGCGTAGTCCAATTTCGTCGTCAAACGAAACTCAGCGTTCAGCGTTTAGAAACTTTGGTGATTGGTTTCGTAAACTTATTGACAATTTCAAGTAGATTTCACTGCCAGACATTGGGTCTTGAAACATTTCAACATAGATTTCAGCTACATAGAATACGTCCGATACTTTAAAGAGATTTAATTTCGATTTTGGTTGAAATTCGTCTGGGATTGGCTGCAAAAATATTGCCAATTTCCAGAAACGCTGCCGATACATTTTCTCGTCGAATGTAAAAGAAACGAAACTTATTTCCCAACTATGTCCCAACTTAAATCTTTGAGAATCTAATCTGTTTTCATCGAATTTCCAAATAGTAAAAATTTGAGCTTTAATTTACAAGTTATTGAGTTTTTTCTGTGTAAAAAAAATAGACAGACCAATGGCCGCCAAAGACCAGGTGGGTCGAGGAAGAAGTGGCGCGACCTGGACCCCTTTGCGGGAAAGGAGTGAATTGGGGTAGCTCTGGATCTCTATCCAGAGCTACAAAAAGTTATTCGAAAAGTAATTTGACGTTAAAAACCGGATAAAATACCAATTCTCAATCACGCAATATTACGAATAAACCAAAGCAGAGAACGAAATTTCAGTGACAAAAAACCAATATCGGTTTTAGGCGCAGTCGTGTTTTTACCAAAAGCAGTAAGCCACAAAGCAAGACTTCGAAATTGGCAACGAGGTCTCGAAAACTAATCACGGATTTCCACTCTGGTGGCATTGTAAAGGTTATTTTCTACTTTACAAAGAGACCTTTCAGATTTATTTATACATTGTATAGATTTCCGGATACTGGCAGAATACACCTGTGTATAAACAAATACAAAACACATTACAGGGTCCAAGGACTTTTGGTTACGTAATCATAATGCGGTTCATTTATCACAACGAAACGACCCCATTTTTAAAGGCGATTCAAACGAAGGTAATGTGAATATAATTAATTGTTGACTAAGTTAATTCTTGCTCTCTAAATGTGTGTCATCTACACAAAAATGTCTGTGTAGTGGGTATGACAACAGCATAACAGAATAGCATAGCAAGTCTGTTGAAAATATGGACTATAAATTGAAGATGTTTTAAAAACAGCTAGCATATGGAATAATATATTTGTGTAAATAATGACATATATAAAATGTGGTCTTGTTGACTTTCGATCAATCAAACGTCAGTAAAATTCCACCATTCAGTCTGTGAAGTAAATATTTACATAGTACGATAGAATTCATAGACCTCGAGTAAAAACGATCGCGTAACGTGGGCGCAGTGCGCACACGCAGCGCTGGGCGCGGCTGTGCGGGTCATTGAACCGGCTTTGTTTGCCAACTCAGCTGCACTCACGTCTCCCAACGAATAATATTATCGTCGATGACATAGCGTGCTCAATAGATATAAAAACATTTGTATCTACTAAGGGCCGTGGCCGATTATGAGTAGTTAACGTAACTGGTTAACGGACTTTTGTCCCTATTCAAATTAGGAACTCGGTGAAAACGTTACAACAATGGCGGCGCAAAAAGCGCGGTGAGAGCTACTCGTATCGACGCGGGTCAGTTATTGTTTTCAATACTGGTGACGTATGTGCGTTTAATAATAAGAGAAACTACATTATTACAGTACCCACACTAAATTCCTTCCATGTTTTGAACAACCTTAAACATGATTTCTTATTTTTAAAGTATTCTGTGAATTTAAGTGTAGTTTTGATCAAATGAGCTGTTAATAGTTCCAGTAGATTATCACATTGTTTTCTACTCGTATGCAGTCTTAATTGTGAATGAAACATTGTCTTGGATCAGTGCATACTAATGACTGAAAACTACCCACGTAAAAAACCATCCAAAATTTGTAATTATATTCATGTTTTATTTCAAACTAAACAATCGGATACCTTTCTCGCCAGCAAGCCTAGCGAATGTGAAAGGTGCGTTAACTTAATAATTTACTTTGTCGTAATAATTGCAATATTATTAAAAGGAAGGTTGTCACATAAGCAAAAGCGGGCCTTGCATCCTATAACAATAATAAGATCTTTCATCCATAAGTGGTAGACGCTCGTGAAAATTGATTTAGTAGAAAATGCGGGTCGTATTTTATAGATTGAATATCGGATGAAATTGCCTCTGTAATCTCATTGTTTCGTTCAAACTATGGAGATTACAATATAAATAGTAACATCTCTTATGGGAGAAAAGTTGAAGAAGTTTCCAACATTATAGCTCAAGATAATAATTCAAAAACCATCCAGAATCACGCTGGTGGAAACAAATGGTGTGATATGAGTGTAGCAATAACACATGAATTGACCAATAACCTTCCAAACTGGCGCTGGTAGGTATAGACAAATGTAAAGGTATGAATGAAATTCACAATGAGCGAGCACGGGCCACCACCCCCCCACACCCCACCCCCGCACGCTCTCGATGACATTAATCGAGACCGACTGTTTCACGTGCCTTCCGAAATATGGAAGAGGTCGGATATTTGAAAAACCAGTCCTAAAAAGTATTCCTAATATGATTTATTAAAAAAAAACTTATTTTTAATGTTTGTTAGTCGACACTAGCAAAGCGGTATAGAATGAATCAAAATATTTTACCACACCATACTATAGATATAAAGGCACATCAGGATTGGTGAAGGCGCATCGGTGGGCGTTCTTTAATAATAGTGCTTTGTATCGTTTGTCATCTTCCCAGCGTTATTCCGGCCTAGTACCAGGGTCCGATATGCAGAGAATATGGCTGTGGGGCGAGATAAGATGACTGATTGGCATCTGACGTCATCCATTTACGTGCCTTTGAAACACGGAAGAGGTCGGATATAAAATATAAACCAGTGCTAGAGTGTTTCACTCATCTATTACCCAGTCGCAGCAAGAGCTAAACTAGCGATCGACTCAAATCATATCAATTTATTCGCCGTTTCCCTTTGTCACACGCCAGTAACAATCAGTAACGAAAAAGTTTTTACATTTTCTTGAATTTAATCTCAGCTTACATGCGGGGACGGCTTAAAAAAAATTAACGCTGACTTGTTAACATCGATCCCGCCCTTCATTAGTCCCGAAACGCCAGAGGCCGTGCCGCTTTAACTTGTCAAAAATCCCGCCAACTCCCGTTCCGCTCAAAAATGCTAACTCATGCAAACGAGCTCCGAAAGCCTCTAATTGAATTAGATTTTCTCAAGCAAACGATGAAATATTCCCCTCCGTTATTGGACACAAATTGAAAAGATCCAACTGTTGTGCATTTCAATCGGGAACTTGTTATTTGATTAAAAATGTGAGGCGCTAGTGACGTAATTGCGGAAGTCGCGAGAGTAATTCCACGCCGCGCTTAATTTCTAATTTATTTTTTAATATTTGAAATTTACATTGGTCAAGGTACACAACCTTCTGGAACTCTAGACGCATATTTAATTTATTAAAAACCTGTATATAATCCAATTTTTAGACCTTCCGGATTTAAGTTATCAAGGTTTATATATTTATTTTAAACCTAACTTTAAAACGATTCATACGCGATTGCTACACGTGTCCGCAGTGGGATTATGGAATTGTTCAGCACGTGTTAATTAAGCCGTCTCTAAAAGGATACCTTAATGGAATGCAGGATATTTGCTAACTCCGGACGCAGCTCCGGGGAACACCTACACGAATTCAAATATTTGTGTCATATAATCCTATGTATGTATATATTAACTATTACCGCTAGTAAATATATGACACGCTGTGGAAAATATTATTGCTAGTCGGGGAATCGTAAGACCAAACTGCTCATAAAACTTGAAGAAACTACCGTTTAGTTTTTAACACTTTTTAATATTTACTCAAACAGATGCATAAAATACTCTGGCAAACAAAATAGGTATTCTTATAGAAATTTTATAGGATAGAACATCATTTGTTTTTAGCTACACACAAATACATTGCGAAAAACATAAACAGAACAATTCACGGCGTGCAATTCCTAATAAAAGTATAAGACGGCGCGATAAAAAAGCGGGAACAAACGCAACAAAACGTTTTAGTTGGACACTTTTTTCAGGCGCGCGATGGTATGCTCTTAAAAAGATGAACTGTCACTCGGCGAATTGTTTCTGAGTTGGATATCTGTACATTTCTTTAGTGTTATAAAAATCAATTCCATTTATCTTATGGGCTTAATATTTCATTTATTTTTGTGAATATAGCTGTACAGTATATCAGTAAGCTGTACCTATAATACCGGAGCCAGACATTGCCCAAAGTGTTTATACATTTTTGACCTTGAAGTCTACAAAGTTTGTGAAGTCTACAAAGTCCTACCTACCTTAGGAACAGGTGATTTAAAAAAAAATATTATTTCTATAATAAATTCCCATGTGATATTTGGTCTCTATATATTTGGTAACTATATTTGTTGATGACTGTATTATATCACTTTATTCTATACTAGCTGAGGAGATCGTGGCCTAATCAGTGGTCGGCATTTAAGTCGATCGCTAAGTTAAGTTGCTCTGGCTGCGACCGGGCGATGGATGGGTAACCCATTCTAGCACTGGTTTATATTTGATATCCGACCTCCTCCTTGTTTCGGAAGGCACGTAAAACGGTGGGACCCGATTAATGTCACTAAGTGATAGTAGCGTAGAGTTGTAAGTATCGTGGGGGTTCTGAGGATGACGTCAGATGGCAATCGGTCATCTTAACTCACTCCACAGCCAAATCCTCTGCAATCTAAGCGGACCCTGGTACTTAACCAGGAAAACGCTAGGAAGTAGATAGAGATGTACAGAATACTGTTATAAACAAAGAACGCTGATAAAAATCTCTTCACGTTTTGCATCATTTATGTTTTTACATTACAAATACGTCACAAGTAATCCTAAAAGAACAATCACGGCGTGCAATTCCCTAATAAAAGTATGAGACGACGCAATAAAAAAGCGGGAACAAACGCAACAGAACATTTTAGTTGCACACTTTTTTTAGGCGCGCGATTTTACGCTCTTGAAAAGATGAATTGTCAATCGGCGAATTATTTTTGAGTTGGATATGTTTACAGATCTTTAGAGAATCAAAACTGTTATAAAATTTCAATTTCAACTATCTTATAGCCTTAATTATTTATTGTAGATACTTTTATAAGCAAAGAATACTCGTAAAAATCTGTTCGAGTTAATTATCATTTATATTTTTACAATACAAACACGTCACAAGTAATCCTAGAACAGCAATCACGTCGTGCAATTCGCTAATAAAAGTATGAGATGGCGGTATAAAAAAGCGGGAACAGACAGTTGCATATTTTATTCAGGCGCGCGATGGAAGGCTCTCGAAAAGATGAATTGTCACTCGGCGAATTGTTTCCCAGCCGGGCTGAAATCGCAGACAATAATGGCAGCTGAGGAGAATTTCTTTAAAAAATAGCTCTCCTTTATAACACTATTTTTATTAGAATAGCTTTTGAACAAGCTACGCCGGTTCCTCGTTGGAAAATTGACTTCCGGAAAAATTAAGTTTTGCTGAGATAAATAAGCGCAGTTACTTAGCAGTTAGGTAGGGGTATTTAGCTCGTATATAAGTACCTTCATTAGAGGAGATCGTAGCTTAATCAGTGGTTGACATTTAAGCCGATCGCTCGGTCAGGCATTTCTTACCACCGCCGGGTGATGGATGGGTGATCTTTTCTAATATTGCTTTTCAAAACCTCTGAACTTCTCCGTGTTTTGGAAAGCACGTAAAACAGTGGTTGTAAAGATTGTGGGAGTTCCGGGAATGACGTCAGACGTATAGACGTAAGATAGTCGCCCAACGTCCCAAGTCGCCCCACATTCTCCGCAATTTAAGCAGACCCTGGTAGTGGAACGAAGTATCTCTAGATAGAAGATAGAAGTACCTTATAATGGGCTTCGATGGCTCAATGGCGTATCGGCTCTCGACGTTTTTCTATACCACGGGCAGATGCGAGGTCCACCCGTTCAAATCCTGACACATAGAATGTGTATCAGATGGAATCACGGATGCATTAACGTTCCCTGGTAATCCAGAATACTCTCTTCTTGAAGGTTTCTAAGATGTATCAATTTGATAAAACAAAAACGTATTAATCAAAACGGAGTTTCAAACCTAAATCTTCTGAAATATGGTGTTAGGTACGCCTAATTTTTCTGTTCTGTCTACATCCTACATCATCATCATTTATAGCCGTGCCCACAGCTGGGCATAGGCCTCCCTTTGTTTCTGCCATTCTCCTTTATCCCTTGCCAATCTCGTCCAGTCACCACCTACCACACTCTTTACATCATCCGCCCATCGGGCCATGGGACGACCAGGGTTTCTCCAACCCAATCTAGGCCACCACTCAGTTATGCTGCTATCACCACATCTAGCTATGTGTCCTGACCAACTCTATTTTAGTTCGACCATCCTATATCCGACGTCCTTAACCTTAATGCGGAGTCGGACTTGGGTATTTCGAGCTCGGTCTTGAAGCTTGATGCCCAACATGGCGCAAATTTAATTACTCAAATGCAAAGTCAGACAAAAATGCAAAAAGTCGAATGGTCCACAGTATTTTTGTTATTAAACCAAACATCTAAAAGAATTCAGCCTAATCTTTCATCTCTTATCTACCATTTCTATCAAGCTTCAACACCAATCAACATCATTAAACAACATGCAACCATCCATTTGTATCCAGCGATCACGAAAATATCCAACAAAAATAATATCATACTAGCAAATATAAACGTATAAGTATTTTTTTCATCAAGAACCTTTTAAAAATAAGCAGATACGTCTGTAATATTCGTTTCAATAGAGGTAATATAAAATTTGATGAGACGCATAAATGGACGTATAATTTCTTCAAGGTTGTATTGTTTAAGCTCGTTGTTTTTATTAGTCCTTATCGCCAAAACATCATACAATAATATGCAGAATTCACCGCGCGGAAGATATCACTGGTAACATAGTGCTATGTGGAGGTCAGTCGCGCGCATATATTTCGAAAGACCCTTGGCACGCAGACAAAATATCGGAAGCGTCGGTGACATGAATTAGCTAATCGCCTGCGGGTAAGTGAAAACATGTGCCTGTGTCTCGTGGTTTTACTCGCGTCAATTCCTTATACCTTCAAGACAGAGCACACTTAACAAACCATCGAAATTCATAACGCTAAGCGGGCTACAGGGTCATACATAAATCAGGTGACATATTAAAACGGGAGGGAATACCGAAATGTGACTTTTCATGAAAACGGGGAAAAGGGGACAAAAGCTGTGTGATGTCATATGTCCAAATTAAATTTTCATGTACTTTCTGAACAAAGTAACTACTGAACTGAAACTGCTTTCTTATTATGTGACGTCCCACCAGGGGGAAGGGCGTGACGGAAATCTGGCGACATGAGACATGGACGGGGCAGAGAGGTTAAAAATCGTAAAATTAGTGTGATGTAATTTAAAATATAACAATAATTAAATACTTCTATGTACATATTATCATCTTCTATTGTAGAAAATTACATTAATATATATTCTAGTCTAATAGTAATATTAAAACACATTCGCAATTACAGCGCTAGTGAAGGCAATACAACCATGTAGTTACAATTAATATTATAATTTATGTAAATTATATCTACCGGCAGTCCCACTTAGGTAGTTAAAATTTATTTATCTTTAGAGTACACTTTTAAAACGTAAGCCATGTAAAAATTACTAAACTATTTTCTCGACTGATTCCCTAACAAACAGCAAATTATTACTAGTATTCTTAAAAAAAAATAAAGTTGATGAGTTTGTTTGCTTGAAGACACTAAATTCAGGAACTGTTCGATTTGAAAAATTCTTTCAGTGTTAGGAAGCCCATTTATCAAGACACGCTTATAGTATAGTATCTGATACGCGATAAAGGTATTTTTTGAATAACTTCCAAATTTGTAGTCCGCTTACGTTCAATACGTAAGTCGATGGGCAGATGAGATCGTAGGGATAGCTGGTAACAAATGGATGAAGTCAGCTGAAAACCGCGAAGCTTGGGCGAACTTGGAGGAGGCCTTTACCCTTGAAGGGGGTTCTCAAAACACTAAATAAGTATATAAATGAAATTGAATAAACTAATACAAACGTGATTGACACAGTGATAAAGAATGAACCATTTTTTAAATTATAATTTATAGTAAAAATTTCATTAAATATTATTTGTATTGTTAGCTGATTAAAAAAATTGACATATTTGTAATTTTGAGAAATAAGAGGCTTTTATTATTTTTATTATTATTACGTTCAATATAATGTCTCAAATGAGTTTTAGCATGTCCTATCAATATGGAAAATTTCAGGCCTCTAAATCTATTAGTTAAGACATTCTAGGGGGCATCTACTTGCGGGCGGCCCCACCAGGAGAAAAGCAGATGCGCTGCCGGCCTTTAATGAGTGGGAGTTTCGACGATGACATCAGATAACATCCGGTCACCTTAACTCGGCCCACAGCCACATCTTCTGCAATCTAAGTGGACCCTGATACCCAGCACAAAAATCCATTATTTTAAAGTGTAAAAGTAAATATTAATTGCAACGCTTGCTTGTAAGTGTGCAACGATTATATTGTTAACTCAAACTCAACCACGCACTGCAAGAGTAGAGTTAGCTTAGCAGAGTTTTAGCGGTTTGGACTGGACTCTATTAGACTTCTTCTTTTCGTTTCAATGGCAAAACTATATTTTGTGTGTAAGGGCCTATATTTTCAAAGCCCAAAAAGTAGCGACATCAATTGCTCGACATGAGGCGGCTATCAAGTCCTCCCGCATGCAGGTATTGGGACACGCAGGACATGATGTGAGGTGAGACATTTTTGGACTTCACCTATTAGACTGGGATAACGCTATAAAGAAGAAGTCATCATCATTCCTTCATCATCATCATCATCAGTATCCTGATTGGATTACAATTCAAAGTCCAGACCCCTCAACCAAGCCACTGCTGTTGGTTTAAAAGAGTGCAACTCAGATATGTCGCCAGGGAGAAGACGGAGTGGGCAGTCGTTTACCGGATCTCTGGTGTTCCGCAGTCACATAGTGGTAAATCTATTATACCCATTTATAAAGGTGGTGATTCATTTCTCCGTGGTTGATCCGAAATCTGTTTAGGGTGTCCACGCATTCCTTTCGGAAGAAAAATAGTTAAGAATAATTCAAGAAGTCATGCTCACCAATACAAACATCTACTTTGCCCTTAGCGGCTGCCTCGTGCAAAGGGGTATACCCCCAGTTGTCCCTGGCGGCCGGTGGCGCTCCCGCAGCCAGTAACGCGCGGACCACATCCGCGTGTCCGAACGAGCAGGCGTTGTGCAATGGCTGAAGACCGCCCTCATCACGAGCTTGCAGCGCAGCGCCTCCACCAATTAGAATCTCCACTACTTCCCTGCGTCCATAACCTGAAAAAAAAATTGCTTATCTGTAGTCTGTTTACGGACGATAATTTTACGTGATAACACCGAACGGTTAAACCGATCGTGCGTTTCTAACTCTTGTTCCGCGCTCTCGATTGCAAACTCAGCTCAGACAGAACGTGACAATGAGTCATGCTTTTTCGAGAGTGCAACCGGCATTTATCGATTTATAAGACGTTATCACGTCAAAAATAGTTCATTATTGTCATTTCTTTTGTCTACCCTAATATTATACAGAAACTATGAGACCAGGCAGGCGTCTTCTTGTCCGATTTCCAGTCCGGTCCGGTCCGGTCAATCAATATTTTCAGTATTGGTACTGGATATCTATTGGAAGTATTCCTAAGATGCGATCTACTCTACGTTTTTTACAGTTTACTCCTTAAGTAACGATATAAGGCCCACGGTATGAACAAATATGAGTAGTAAAATCGAATGTGTCAGATGCTACGTGTTCCACTAATACGCTCACCACTGAGTAACCTCCATTCGTAAGTCAGAGCTGACACAAGCAATTTTTTTAAATATTATTTTCGGTTTTCCTTTCTTTCTTTTTTAATACGGCTGGCCCGTTGGCGCAGTGGGCAGTGACCCTGCCTTCTGCTCCGGGGGTCGTGGGTTCGATTCCCACCTCGCATGACACTCTGTCCGATTGATTTGTTGTACGATTTGTGGTAAGACTTTATTGAGCAATCCTAGAGAAGGGCCAGAATTGTAGACAAAATGCATTTTCGTGTTAAAGTTTTTACTCGTAAGATTATAAGACTGTATACATCTATTATGTTATGCATCTATTATTCTACTAAGTATAATCTACTTTGTACTTCTCGATCATCAAAACGTAATTATAACAGTTAATATACTATTCATGTCGATGGTCCTTCGGCGGGCCGGATTAAATGCTTTCGCGGGCCGTACCTTGCCCATCACTGATCTAAGCTATAATGTTGAACACTTTTGCAACTATTCTCCCTTATGAGATGTTACTCTTTATTATATTCTCCATATACTAACATAATATAACAAGTCTCACAGAAGTGGTATATTTCATACACGTTATATTTAGTTAATCGTAGTCATGAAAAAGGAATTAAATTAAATTTATTGCGAACGTTGCGTCGGCCTCATCAACTTTGATGGCAGTTTAATGAGCAACACTAGTACGACTCATTTCTTGGGTCGTATTTTTCATGAGGCTCGGATATTTACATACAAATATTACTGAGAATTTACTCCAATGTTAAGGGTAAGGGCTCATGTGTCTCAAATATGAACTTAGGCAGGCATTAGGGGGCACGCTAATTTTCTTAAGTTGTAAGTCCAAAATTATTTGTATCCCCTTTCGATCCCTTGCCATTGTGTTTTGAGCATAGCTGTATTCTACGAATGTAAATATTCGTAGTAATAGAATTATAAATAAAAAAAAACCTCAACATCTTAGAAAAGTTTTTATGTTATTGATGAGAATAATATTAATGACAATTGTATAAATAATGTTTAAGAAGACGTATAACTTCTGCTGAATGTACAGGGTTCTACTTACCCATTACAAATTATTTCTTTTTTTTTTCGGTATTTACGGCACTTTAGATATTTTCGCAATTACCTTTGGGGGCACTGCGTACACGCGACACGACACTATTATATAGTAATGTGTTTCAAGAATGATACATGACTGGAGTTTCCTTGCATAGCGTTCTTTATGGGCGTCGGTACTCACCTTATTAACTGAAAGAATCAGGCGCTACTTTGCAGATCTTCATGACAAGCAGTGAAGCTATTTTACGAACATCTTTGTACATTCTATCCCCCGAAGATTCTTCTATTCTTCGATTGATAGGTAAACGTGCGTGAAGCAATACATCAAGTCAATGCAGTTCTGTGATTTGGTGACATTCCTGATGATGCTTCGGTTTCGAAGGCAAACGTGCGTTGAGGTACTACATCAAGTCAATACAGTTCTGTGTTTGGTGACACTTCTAATGATGCTTCGGTTTCGAAGGCAAACTTCCGTTGAATCACTACATCAAGTCAATGCAGTTCTGTGATTTGGTGACACTCCTGATGATGTTTCAGTTTCGAAGGCAAACTTGCGTTGAGTCACTACATCAAGTCAATATAGTTCTGTGTTTGGTGACACTTCTAATGATGCTTCGGTTCCGAGGGCAAACTTGCGTTGAGTCACTACATCAAGTCAATGCAGTTCTGTGATTTGATGACACTCCTGATGATGTTTCGGTTTCGAATTCAAACGTGTATTGAGGCACTACAGCAAGTCAATACAGTTCTGTGTTTGGTGACACTTCTAATGATGCTTCGGTTCCG
>JANCMC010047508.1:0-22866 GCA_024363005.1 Charaxes varanes | reverse complement strand
TGTGCCTCAACGCACGTTTCGCTTCGACACCGAAGCATCATCAGGAGATAGACTCAACAAAGGTTATTCGTAAAGTCTTTTTACGCTAATGCTAATTTTTAGAGGTAGACTCCAGTCAATTATTGAAAGTGGGCAGTATTATCCTGGGTGTATTATCTATATGTATATAATAATATATTTCTACAAAAAAAAATATTTGTGTATTACAGGCGTCTGTTACCTGTACACAGGCATAAAGTTGTCTACTTTAGAAACAGACGTCCGTGAGTCATATAGTCATGTTTATATTTATATTTACTTGTATATATTTATATGTAATCAATACAAACATCGGAAAAGATACAACTGTGGCACAAAATTGTTCTTCGCAGACACCATATCATGTTAATTATGTCTTGGCAGTTAAATTAATTGTTAAAATTTAAAATACTTTTCAATTCCAAACTTAACCTCTTAACATACAAGCGTGGAGTGAATCATATCCTACAATATTTTATAATCATCCACTTTTGAATTATAATTGGGTATCATAATTAGTCAAAGCGGCCGACATTTTATCATTATCTTTGAATCTTGACAGTTTGAATGGCATTGTTTAATATGTAGGCGCTAGTTAATTACTATGTTATTATAGAGTTAATTGTCCGTCTGTCTTTTTAACGTTTTAGGGTTCCGTACATATAATAGAAGAAATATCTAAAGTTAACAAAACTGTCGATCAAATAAAAATGGCCAAAAGCGTGTCAAGACACGCTTATATAGTAGGGTTCCGTATGTGATACGCTATAAACGTATTTGTTAAATAACTACAAAAGTTGTTGTCCGATTTCGTTCAGAATAATTTCCTGAGTTTTTAGCATATTCTATCAACGTGGAATATTTCAAGTCTCTACGTCTAATGGTTTGGAAAGGCTAGAAGGGAGCCAACTTAGGGGCAGATAGACAGAAGGACGGACGGAACGAAATTATAGGGGTTCCTTGTAGTGCTATGGAACCCTAATAAAACATAATAATATTAAAAGAAAAGATCACTTTGCGTCTTCTTACTCAAAAACATACTTATTAGAAGTATAGAATAACCAGAAGTTTTGTATAGAAATTTGCGACGCTTCTAAGCCAAATATCTTAAAAACCTAACCAATATTATATTATAAAGGCACGTCAGTTGAATAAGGAATAATAATATACTATACTAATGTACCATTCCTTATATACTTCAAAATAAATTAGTATGTATATGTTTTCCATGAAAAAATCATTGCTGTTTTGACGACTCCGTATTTAAAACTGAAAATTTATTATTTTTTCTAGCCGTCAGTCGTACGCTGCTAAATACATCGTATTAATGCAGTTTTTACAACCACTGCAACCTCAAAAACAAATTTATTAGTCTGGTTCTGGGAGAAAGAACTGTAAAGGAATGAGGGACAAAAAACATAGTGACGATTTGAGAAGCTTCAACCGACTTCAATAAAGAAAGTCTTCATTTCGATTGTACTTTTATGTTTGTTACTTCAGAACTTACGAGTGGATGAACCGATTTTAATAATTATTTTTTTTATTTGAAAGCTTTTACTTACTGTGATTCCATATCAGTTTGAACCAGTTTTGATACTTTGAAGTTGTTTTTTTCTAAGGAATAAAAGTTAGTTAAAAAGACAAAAGACCTACGGAACCCTTTTTCTCAATCATAGAATCAGGCGTTACATTGCAGAAATCCATGACATGCATGAGAAACTAAACTACTTTGCTTTAATCCGCGAATGATCGATCGATCGAGCGATCATTCGCGGATTAAAGCAAAGTAGTTTACTTTCTCATGCAAATTTAAGAGCCTCAATAGCTCAACGGTATAAGGTATGGACTGGAATCCGCAAGGTACCCGGTTCAAACCTCACCGCATTGTCGCACCCACTCCTAATACAAGCTTTTAATTAAAGCTTAGTAGGAGGGGAAAAGGGAATATTAGACGTACCTAAAAAGTATTCCTAATATTCGTTATAAAAAAAATATATATATATTTGTCTGTGAATAGGACAATATTTGTATGTTGTTGTATTAAACATATGTTTGTGGGCGAATTTCGACCAGCCGGCGATCATCTCTTGTTAATTGTTAATTAAAATATCTTAGAAGACATGAGAGACTGACAATGCGGCCACTGGCTGCCGATTTAAGCCATAAATAAATGACGCTATCTTTTGATATCCATTAGTAAAAGTAAGCCCACGTCCGGGCAGGACAACGTCTGGCCAATTCGCTAGTACATATTATATATTTTGCACTTGTATAATTTAAGATATAGCTTTTTGCCAAATTGCACGACTGTAGGTGGCCTGTAGGATATGATTCTTTTTTCGAATTTACTAGTATGGCAAATACAACATATATAGCTATATCTTTTGATTTATACTTAGAGGATTGACTTTTACATAGCTATAAAGAATTGATTGTTACCTATTTTTGGAAAATGTTATGTGTGTACACTGTTGGTGTCCCTTGTCAATTAAATAAAAAATAAAACTAAATGTGACATAAATGGTCATATCTTTTGATTGCGTACAGTTTCAAGGGATCACATACCTCAGTATTTGGTAATAATTTCAATTTTATAGCTCTATGCGTTCCGGAGACAAAGGTTCTGTACCGACTGTACAGGCAGACGGGCTATGAAGTGATCGTATAAGGGTTCCATTTTATCCTTTGAAGGTACGGAACCCTAAAAATGTTTTAAATTAGTTAAAACTGTATACATAAGTGATTGTATGTATCCGTAATAGCTCAATGATAGAAGGCCCGTCATAAATCAGTGAGGCGCTCTGTTTGAACCCCGATCTCTCGCTAGTCTACCGTCATGACTAAAAGACACATCTCTTGTACTTTTTTTTTAAGAAAAAGCTTTTGTTAATTATCTTAAATTTGATTGGCCCATTGGCGCAGGGGAACTGACCCTACCTTCTGCTCCGGGGGCCGTGGATTCGATTCCCGCCTCGATTATCTATATGTATGTATTTTTATATTTCTACCAAAAAACCAATTGTGTATTACAGGCGTCTGTTACCATCATACCAACAGACATCCATGTGATATTTAGTCCCTTATATATATTTATTTTAATTATTAAATTTAACGGAACAAACATGCGTGTCATTGCTTAATTAAATAATATTGGCAGCGAATTGACTTCCTTGAAATACCGGTTGGGGGCGTCCAGTGACTTGTGATAAAATGATTCGCAGGTTCTTTAAATACCTTATTAGGCGGGTAAGTAATGACCGACTCGAACCGGCTACCGTGTGTACCGTTGGTGGCATCCTTCCCGATAATTGCACTACACCGTTACGTGTTTACCAGTTAGCAGACATATCGGTAATATGCATCTCTAGCGACCTGTTTGGCGCCTTGCAGAGGCATTATACGAGAACCTATAAATATAATATAACACATCTTTGTATGTACAAAACGACTGTGTCTTATTGTCAATATAGGATTCAAACGTCTGGAGACTTAATAAAATCAGATAGCTAAGAAAGCATTTTTGGCAAGAAGAGGCTGTTTTTGTTGCATAGATAGGTGTTGTACGAGGAAGGAAATTATTTGAAAGCACGTGTGGTGGGGGATGTTGGTATAAAAAAAATCTCTTCACACGCACATACATAATGCTCAAACACACACATACACACGCACGCACGCACCTACATACATACAGACACACCACACGCACACACACACTCCTTTCTCAAAAAAATCGGAACTTTGCTGATTTTCATCTCTTGTTTATATTTCGTGGTCCTACAGGAAACTTTTATAGTTTCGCTCAGTCCGTTCGTCCGTCTGTCGGCCCGTAAAGAGGTACCCCCACCAGAATTTCTGATCTATTAGATGTAGAGACTTCCATGTTGAATAATGAGAATTTTCCATGTTGTTAGAACATGCTAAAAACTCTCTAGGGAAATTATTTTGAGCGAAATCGGACAACAACTTTTGGAATTATTTACCACATACCTTTATCGCGTATAAGATACGGAACCCTTCTATATAAGCGGGCATTGATACGCTCTTGGCCACTTTATTGCCGTTAATCTTTTCAGGCTCATCTAATGTAGTGTTTCTTAATTTGAGTGTACATTTAGTATATTATAGTATTGCAACATTTAAATCAAATACCAGAACATTAAAAAGAGCCTGAATTGGAACGTTACTAGTAAAACATTAAGACCGCTTGTTTTTCCGAGTCCATTAAACGGCCCGATCAAACAACTGACAGAGTAAATGTATTTTCAGTACAAACAATTTACTGTATTATGTGTTACGGTGTAGTCTGGAAGGCGGCTGTATTATCTCCTATGTTATTGATAATTTTATTAATTGATTCGGTCATTGACTATTAGATCAAATCAAAACATGATAAGTGGAGTTTATGAAATGAATGCCAAAATGAATCTTCAATCAATCAAATCTGTATTTTCGTGTCTTAAACTTAAATGTTAGCAACTGTTTAAGGTGTGGTCTTAATAAAATGCGAATGCGCGATGCAAGCGAACTTAGTTAGCGCGAACCTGCGATAAAACATATTAATTTTTAAGAAGTGTCTTAATTGAAGATGATGCGATTGTATGAACTTTAGGACACTTCTTAGACATCAATATGTTTGATAGCACTTTCGTACGATCTAAGTGCACGCGCATCTTACATTCGCCCTCTATTAGGCCAACGCCTAATAGAGCGCGCACATAAAGGGACAGTGAGGGAGATATTTCTCTCTCTCTCTATGCACCTAGGCAGCACCCACCTCTCGTTCCGATGATATGTGGCACCCGACCAACTTAGGAAGAACCCGATATTTCGTAGTTCTCGTCACATTTCTAGTACCAGTCTAGTGATAATGATAATGATTTCTCATTATCATTTTATTATCACGATTTCTCGTGTCGCTGTCTCTTGGCCTATTGGAAATTAGGCGTGGACTCACACAGCGCGGCCGTTGCCAGCGGTGATTCGGTCCGCGGTGAAAATTGCCTGTTTCAATGGTATTATTAGTGCTAAGAGAGAAATGCGGGTGGGCTTTGGATAATTTTTGAAGTCGGATTTTTTTTTTATAAATGGGAACACTTTAGGCATTGAACTCCTTGGAGAATTATGCCTGACCATCGGTTCTTTTTACATTTTATTTAATGCTAGTTACATTGTAGGTATCTTAACCGAAGGAAGATAGCGACTGTCCGTCAATTTTTTATATTTATTTAATCTTTATATTTTTTCTTAATGCTAGGAATACTATAGAGTATAATATTTTTTTAATATTTATTAATATTATTTAGTATAACATTAGGTTAAGGTTAATTGTTATTAATAAATGTCATCTTTCAGGTCGAAATAAATATATATTTTTTATTTTATTAATTATTTATACTTTGCCGGGGATGTTATATAATTATCTATATTTACATGTTTTTGGGATTTCAGTCCAAGGTTCTGATTTTGTATATACAAGATAATGGAAACATTTTGTTTAATTTAACATTATTGCCAACGGTTTACTAGTACAGTAAGCGATTAATACGGTTTATGTTCCGTTTACATAAACCCACTATTATATTTACTTTGCAGTTAGAATGCGAACAAAGACAATAAATGTTTGACGTTATAGACTAAAATGTGTTTTAAACAGGGATATTTAACGAAGTCATGCGCGAAACTTAAATTAAAAAAAAACTTATATATGATATACGTATATAATCGCGATAATAAAAAAAATTACTTTATCATGATTGATAAACATCATCATACGAAATAGCTACATGTGTCGTGGTTTGCTATAAAAGTACATATGTTCATATATCCATGAGCAGTCAGCTGTACCGTTGATATCTAGATTTCATTACTGAGAAGTGGAACGACAGAAAACCAGCGGTGTAGGTAATATATAGCATATCTGAGTTACCGTGAGAAGGTCTGCAGGTGACGGCGCCAGATCACGTCTCACGCATCCACTTAACATAATTAATGGACCACTTCCTTATGTATCGAGATTGGCACTACTGCGTACAGCTTACCTAGTATACCGATAATACGGTGTAACCTCGATATAACGAAATTCAAGGGACTTAAAAAATACCACGTAATTTGTTACAATGAGGTGTGTTGTAAAGAGGTTAAACTGTCGTCTGGCGTCCCCCGCGATGACTCAGTGTTATTAATTCGGACCCACTCGTGCCTTCCGAAACACGGATATTTGAAATCCAGAGCTAGAGTGGGTCACCCATCCATTACCCGGCTTCGCTAAGGGTGAATACGCTAAGTTGAACTACCTACAATTAAGGTACGATCTACTCAAAATATTTTCTTCTAAAGTATTTCTGTTATGTATTGTTTAAAAAGCTTTTGTAACGTAATCTTTCAAACGAGATTTCATTAAAATAACAGCTAATAGCTGGTGTTTATAACTATAACAATTTTCAAAACACAATCCAACTCACGTAATGTGAAATTCCCATAATTATCTGCAAGAACAGAAGACATCGTGGGAATCTTCGGCAGGTGTACTTGCACCTAGACAATTATAATTCTTTTTGTTTAACCACATCCAGTCAAGTTACGTGATTGCATAAATATATAAAGGCACTCCAGACTGGATTATTATGAAGTAATAACGTTATTTACAATCTTGTTGTTTAAATTATATACATTAAAAGTCAGACAGAGTCCTGGAAATCTCTCTCAGAGCACACCACGAATAGAACTTATATTTGTTGGGTGGTAATGAGGGCACAGCAAGATATTTTATGGTGATATACTATATTCTCCTTGAAAGAGGCCTTTATTCGCGTTGTCATGACAGGGTCCTGGCAATTATACGTGGGTCTGTAAGAGTTTTAGTAGCACATCTTTTCAACTTGTCATCCATCAGTTGCGAAGCATTTTTGGCTGCGCTTCTTTTCATTGACTTATACTGCCCTGCAAGTAAGTGAATAATCGACTATGTATAATATTGATTGAATCTTCCTCTTCCTAGGTTTATTCTGGTAATCTAAATCTAATCTAATCTAAATCTAAAAATTTGGCTGGCCCGTTAGCGCAGTGGGCAGTGACCCTGCCTTCCACTCCGGGGGCCGTGAGTTCGATTCCCACCTCGAGTCTGGGTGTATCATCCATATGTATGTATTTATATATTTCTAAAAAAAATATATTTGTGTTTAACAGGCGTCTGTTACCCATAACACAGGCATTAAGTTGTCTACCTTAGGAACAGGCGTCCGTGTGTTTATATAGTCCTGTATATATTTATTTACTTAATCTATAAAAAGAGGCATTAAGTTGTCTACCTTAGGAATAGATGTTCGTGACGAATAACTTTGTCGAGTTGTTGATCAAACGTTAAATACAAAACCAGTGGAATAACTTTTGTAAGATTGTAAAAATTGGACATAATATACTAAATTTTAAAAAGTCATAGATAATATCTATGTACAAGAGTACACATGTCTACGCCTATTAATGAAAAATAGATCTACAGATTTGCGTACTATATGCTTATTTAAATATTTATACAATATTTCAATTTTTTGCAAAACTACATTTGACAGTAATTACTTTTACCGTTGTCATATATGTCTACGTTTTGACACGATCCTGAAGTAAAATGTGTGTGTAAATCATCTACAGGCCTTCTGGTCGTGCAGATGTCCATGGGCGACGGTAGGCACTTCGGTGCCTACTGCCAGCTCGTCTGCGCCCTTGTAACATTAAAAAAAAAAAAATCTCATATAAAGAAATGACAAATCATCATATAGTTATCATGGAATATCCTTTTTTCACAAATCCGATCAGCCTGTATAAAGACACGCACACACTCTCAGTCGGAATTGATAGCTCGCGATCTATTCGGTGCAACAACCCTGGGCAAGGGCGGGGGCACATTGTCAAATTGTATTATTTTGTATATTATCGTCATGTATTAAACTAAACACCTTTTATAATGTAACTACATTATAAAAGGTTTCATAACATAGAAAAAAATAAGATTTAAAAAAAAAAAATTGCAAATATTTTTTTAACACATCATATTTTGAGCCGCGTTTTGACGATGGCATTAAAAAAATAATTAACGACCAACACTAAAAAGTAGCGAAAAAAAATTATACACATACACTAGCGGAGCCGACAGACGTTGTCCTGCGTAAGGTGGGAATTTAATCCGTAATGAATTCCGTATGTATAATTGTCGAATTGCCAAATATAAGAATGTCGTTATACAAAGAATTCAAGTTTTATACATATATAGTTCGAAATAAGCATACAGCACGCAAATCTAAATATGAGTGGCCGAATTTCGACCAGCAGGAGATATCAAGTTTGGTGATTAAAACGTATTAAAACAAATTCAATCTTTAATTTGTGTGACCCGCTATTATTCGTGTCAGTTGTAACTTAATCTTTGTCCCAAATTCTTTCGTCATATAATCTTACCGAATATAGAATATGAGTAGATAATATCGATAGCTCCCACGTAAATTGTTGTAACCCCAAGTTCCCAAGTTCCACAGTAGAGCGTTACGAACATGTAAATTGAAATAAAGTTGTCAGTATATAACACGTTTGTGCATACAATTATATATTCAACTGTGACGATTACATTATTATATACAATAATATATTAAAAATTGACTGTTATATCACAATTTAGTTGTTTGTAACGCTCTACTGTAATGGTGGGAATTTTGGGTTACAACAACTTATTCTCAGTTGGCCTATAATGTTTAGTTTAATTATTTTTATAAGTGATTTTCGATTTAGTACCGTGGTTGAATAGTATAATATGAAAAGCGTAGTTTAGAGCCTCAATAGCTCAACGGTATAAGGTATGAACTGAAATCCGCAAGGTACCCGGTTCAAACCCCATCGCCGTTGGGATATTGTCGCACCCACTCCTAATACAGGCTTTTAATTTAAGCTTAGTAGGAGGGGAAAAGGGAATATTAGACATACCTAAAAAGTATTCCTAATATTCTTTTTAAAAAAGAGAAAAAAAAGAGAATGATCACTAATAGTCATTTTTGTTTCTGTAAAATAGGTCGAAATATCTGAAGACCATATTATAAGATTGAACAAATATAGTTCACAAATATGTCACTCGTAAAGGATAAACACAATTAACACAAATAAAAAAGATAAATACAATTTAAGACAGCTTACTAAAACCGTCAAAGACAAAATTAATCTCTGTTTATAAACATTTGGCCACCAATACCTTATCAACTCCAACGTGCCCTAAAGAGTTCTGTATATACAGTCGTTCCTTTTCACTTATCATTTTAGATTTACTCGGAGAGTCGGAGCCGAGGAACTCCTCATTCCGGATTTTATCCCCAGCGAAACCGCAACAGCAACTCACTCTCTATGTACCCGTTAAACTAAAACCATTAAAATATACAAGCCAAAATTGTTCGTTTTTTAATCTACTACAGGAGTCATAAACCAACACAGCGTCCACAGTCCCATTAACCTGTGTTTATTAAGAATTAATTTCCTTTTTCTTTATTCATTTGCATCACTCACCTATTCGAGGTGCCGCCTCCAAATCAGCTCTGCGGTATTTTTTAAATTCACAACAATTTTATAAAGGCCAAGACCTTTCTGAATAATGCTATTAATTTTTCTTTTTTTATTTGCTTTCCTCTTTGTTATTTATGTAGTGTTTCTTAAAAATATTTTGTTTTCTGTTTTATGTGTAATTTCCCAATTTTTTTATGCAAAAAAATTGTTGTTATTATAATATAAATAATATTGAAAAGAGTGTGGATATCTTTTCCAAATAAATTCAAATCTCTTAAAAATATGAATAAAAACGGAACATGAAATTGAACTACAAAGGACATATAAGAAATGAAGAGTGAAAGAAAGAATATGATATAATATCTTAATTATTTAATAATATCTAATAAAACGATAAAAAAATAAAAAATAATACCCTTAAAAAGAATTTTTTTTCGCTTAAGCTATCAAGGATATTATTAATTCGTCTCGAATAAATTTTAGTAACGTGAATAAATCGGCTGTTACCGATTTTTTTCACGAATCGTTGAACATCTGACGATTGGAATCATTAAGGATGAACCGGTGACGATATGTTAAAATGATTTCCAATAACAGTTAACGATTTTTTTTTTATAACAGATTACGTATAATTTTAATGAAAGGAATGTGCGAGTTTTATATCAGTTAAGTTTTTTTTTAATTTGAAAAAATAATCTATACTTTTTAAAATGTAAGGCTGAAGAATTTGTCTGTTTGTTTGCTTCAATGCGCTGATCTCAGGAACTACTGGTCGATTTGAAAAACTATTTCAGTGTTAGATAGCCCATTTGTCGAAGAAGACTATAGGCTATATGTCATCACGCCAAAATTGAATCCATTTTTTTCACCTAACTTTACGCGGACAAAGTCGCGGGTAACAAGTAATAAGTCAATAAGTATGTATATCTTGCAGGTAAATGCATGTTCAACATTATGTTTCTTTTATTTAAAAAAAACTGTCGACCCTATATATTACAAGGCGCAAACGAGCAGGCAGCTCATTAGCTAACTGACTACCAACGCTCATGGACATCTGCTCCGCCAGAAGGCTCGCAGATACGTGCCGACTTTTACGGAGTGGTTTGGGCCACCGGGAACTCTCACAAACCGAACGAAACGTGACAACAATACCAGCACTTGACGTGACAGCACTGCCGTCACTTCACGCCGATCTCATGTGAGAAAGAGGTACTGGTACCCTTTGGCTGCAGACCAAAGGACTTCAAGCGTCACGCTACCTCTAATTAAATCACGTTGCTTCTCTTTAAAAACATGGCGAGAGCTATTTAACCTAATCATCCACTCAGATGCCGGCCCCTGTCATCATTGCTACGACCTCCTCAACCATACGCAACACATTATCATATCAATGACTCATTGGTCCCATAGACAAGATGTACGTGACAGGAAGTTTCTTGCAAATGGCACGGTTGTATATTTTTGGACATGGAGGAGGTGGTAAAAATGATTTTATACAAGTATCATATGTTATTTAATTTAATTTCAAAATGCTAACCTGCACCTAATTGAAATCAGGCAGTTTTGTTATTGTACTTATTTATTTGTCATGATAAATGTCAGTTGATGCTGGTGCAATAAACTTATAATCTATTTATATATTATTCCATCTTTAGGTAAGTCAAACCGCCTATTTTTTAGGGTTTTTAACATTCATCAAGGACCCTAAATATTTCCGAGATAAAAATAAACTGTAATCAGAACCATAAATCCGTTTTTTCATCTAATAAAAACCGTATTAAAATTTGATGAAACGTCTCAAAGATGACCCTAGAAAAAATTAAATGTATTATTTTTTTTTATTATTAATTCGAATATTTCAGATAATACAAGGTAAAATGAAGTCTCAATTCTAGTAAATACTTAATTTTTAATAAGAATATGAACGGTACTTAATACTGCCCCATATTTACTTGACATTCATAATATTGATATGTAATGCACACGTACAGCCATTTAAAATAATTTTATACTGCAAGCAATTTTAAAATGGTTAATTTTAGATTTTTATGTGTTAATTGGAGAATAACTTAATTTTTAATTCCATATTTGAAAAAAATCTCAACTTTTTGTGGTGAAAGAAAACTCACCTACCTAATAAAAACTAAAAATTAATAAAGATTCAAGTTTTGACGTGGTAACGTCATATAAATCTTTGAACGTCGGCTACACGCATGGAAAAGCATGTGACTGTCACGTTACGCCTGAGCCGAGCGTGCAAGCGAGAGCGCTGAATAAGCGATGGGGAGGAACGAACGTTCTAAGCGTTCGGCGTTATCACATAAAATTACCGTCCGTAAATGTACTTTACAGACAACCATTTTTTTTGCTTTTTACGTTCTGCTAATAAAATATCGCTTGTATATAATAACTTTACCAACTAATTTGCACTGGAGTATTATTGTAACACATTTTTAATATAAAACACTAGGAAAACTTTGAAGTATGCCCAGTTAACCTTTTTTTTATCAATCCTGTGCTAGAAATGGGTTCGATGAAAACCCAGTCAAAATTAATATGTATTTAAACATGCCGGCAGATTATGTTATAAAGCGGCATTTAATTTAATAGTATTTTAAAGGCTATGCTTCATTCCTAAATATTAGTATTTAGTTTTGTTAAACCCATAATGTCGATTGTGTGTGAAGGAATGATTGAAATTCAGCCGCAGTTTAGCTACGTAAGAAAATAGTTCTTTTAAAACTTGTTATTTATTGAACTGCATTATTGTGATCGTTTTTGGACATGTTATTGTATATGTTTATTTATATTCCTCGAATATTTGAAACCTGTTGACTGTTTTGTCATGGTAGTGTAGTTCGACCCGAAGTTTTTATTGAGACAATTTTAGATTGATGTGACCAAATATAAGAAATAAAAGTAATTTTAAATATTTTCTCTTTTATTTTACCTACGTTCCCAACTTTTTTTTTCAGTAAAATACTCCCTTTTGTATATACGTGCCCTCGACCAAACAGTTAAGCGAGAGCTTGAGATGTTCTTGTAAAACTTTTTGCCATTAAAATATTGCCTTTTGTATTCGTGCCCTCGACGGAACAGTTTAGCGAGAGCTTGTGATCTTCTTGTAAGACTTTTTGCCAGTAATATATTGCCTTTTGCATTCGTGCCCTCCAAGGTGGCTAGTGAAACACTTAAGAAGGGTGCTCGGTACTTAATTTTTGACCAAACTTCCTCAAAGTGTGACCTTACGTTCTGTGGTTAATTTGCAGTTCGAAAAATTCAGTACTTAAACGCAGTTCCCGGCGTAAAAAAAATGGTCGATTATAAAAAAGATTTAATGGCTGTCAGTAGGAATTTAACGCTATATCAATTATAAATAAAAATTAATTCAGTTCATTTTTTGGCAATTCTTTTTGAACAAATAAGTGAATAAGTGATGAGTGAAATATTTTTGACTGGTGTAAACCAGGACTATAGTGTGAAGGGAAAACGGATCACCAACGTGCCTCCACGCTAGTATATCCATGCGTTCGGTACATCATTAGTTAACTTTACCGTAATCTCACTTAGAAGTTAATTGATATATTTAATATTAATATACATGATCACCAAATATCAGGTCATCAAATATAATAAGTGGCTCACCAGTCCTGTATACGACACCTGTAATAAAAACACATGTTTCACTGAAGTGAGTATTTTTTTCCCGACCGTACTCTGTGTAACCGAAGTTGATAATCGAGTGCGTCATCAGTGGATTTACCAGTTTTATGTTATTAGCTATGTTTTCCTTCATATGCTAACATCTTCTAAAACTGCAAAACATTCATAATTATAAACACAAATGACCGGATCAGTTGCGTTGGAATTCTATTCGCCAGATTGATTAGCTTATTGGGATAAATCGTATACGTAATAATAGGTTCTGTGTTACGGGAACTCCACGACCAGGCGGATAGAATTACATTACATTCCAATATATTATACCAATATATTATAGAATTACATTATATTCCAATGTATAAATAAAGTACTATTTCTTTTAAAAATGCCAATCTATATATATTGATACGTGCAACGAAAACTTACAGTACTGTTTTTCAATATTAAGGAAAAATTGCGCGGACGGACAAGTATGAAATTTTACGGGCACGATTTTTATTTTTAATTTGATTGATTTATAAAAATATTAAACAATCTGGCATATTTTAGTAAGGACACTTAATTTATGTAATGCTTAAACCTCTTTCAACTATCCGGAACAAAAATTTATTAGGATTTCTTTTACTGGAATCTACCCTATTGATTGTCTAATTAATGTATTCATTGTGCTGTGAGTGGATGTCAAAAAGTAAAGTGGACCTCTCCAAAGGTGAAACGATACAACTTCACCTTTTTGACATCTACTCATAGCGCAAGAGACCGATCAATTCCCGCCTATTTCATTAAGAAACACCCCAGCGGAGAGGAGAATATTGGAGCGATAAAAAGCAAAAGAAAAACGGTATTTATAGTGATATTTATTCAAACGTTTAATTATAACATAACACTAATTATTAATAAGTGACTATTTAGTGAAATAATTAAAGTTAAACTGTAATAACATAACGTAATCTACAATGACAATCGCAAAGGAAGGGTGTACCGATAGATTGACAGCAACCAGCAGGATTTTTGGATTTTCAGACATTCTTTTGAGTTTTGCCTTTGCTTTTAATTGGAACCTTAAATAAAACGAATTCAACAAAGCAGAATTCCAATCAGTCCAGTCGTTTTCGAGTTTGAGCTGAAGAGTTTGTTTGTTTGCTTATTTGCTTGAACACTCTAATCTCAAGAACTACTGGTACGATTTGAAAAATTATACGCAGACGAACTAAAGTCACCGACATTGCTATCAAAATAAGCATATTATGATGATATGGAGCTGATCTTTGTAGTCGTTAAATATTCTTAAATTTGCTAATTTTCAGTACAATTAAATTATTATTTTTCTTTCATAAAAGCCCTCTCCTGACAATAACAAACACAACAAAAAATGAAATAGCGAATTCGGTCCAGCCGTTCACGCATGATGCCGTGACCAACGGAAATTGGGATTCATTTTTATATATATAGATATAGACATAGTAAATAGATATAGATATTTAAAAGTTTTACACAAATAAAATAAAAGAGCTTTTGTCGTTTGTAGAATAAAGAAATAGTTTTGTTTGCCTATTTCTTTGCTTTTTGTAGGGTAACTTTCGATTTTGATGAAAGTCAAGTATCTATAAGTAAATGTGAAAAACCTTGTAAAAACCAAATTTTTGGAGTTACAACAAAAAAGCGGATAAAGAAGAAACCAATATCTTACCAGCCACAGAAGCGATATTTTGTAATAATGTCTTCGATTTTTTGGCTACGTTATGCACCACTACAACACTTTGACTGGAGCATAACGCTTTTTCAACACCATCTAACGCATTTTGTGCTGGAATTGATTCTTTGCCTTCTCCTGCCTAAAGAACAACCAGTTTAATACGACACATATCAAACATAATATCGAAATTATTATATATATCTTAAATAATATTAAAAACACGTATGTTCGTTTGTTTATTCGCAGTAACGATTAGACTATCGTATCCAAATTTTAGACTTCCCAGTATTTATTATTGGTATTAAATAATATTATAAACACGAATGTGCACTTTTTTATTTCCATCGGTTGGACTATCTCATTTAAATTTTAAACCATTCTTCTCAGTATTTATTTTTGGACTTTTTGCTAGAGGACTATTGGCCGAAAGAACTATCAGTACAGGGATTGTCGAATCCATATCTCATACGTAAGTTTTATAAAAAAAAAACGAAAAGAAAGCAGAACTTTGCTAATTCACTGTTATACAACAAAATTTCACGAGAAAGTTCTAAATATTTAAAAAAAACTAATCCTTAATAATAAAATTCTACTAGCAGATTCCCGCGACATCGTCCACGCAGTTACAACAGACCTTCAACTTAATCTAACTCTTTAGAAAAATCCGTTCTTAGCGGATGTTTGCAAACTATAAACGAACTCCTTGCCGAATTTCATCTTTGTACGTTCAGCGGTTTTAGAGATTTCTTGTTAGATGACCTTGCGCTTTTATCTATATCCATACTAATATATAAAGCTGAAGAGTTTGTTGAGTTGTACTTGAACGCGCTAATCTCAGGAACTACCAGTCTGATTTTAAAAATTCTTTCGGTGTTCGATAGCCCATTTATCGAGGACGGCTATTGGCTATATATCATCACGCTAAAATTAAATATATTTTGTTATAGAATTTTACGCGGACGACGTCGCGGTCACAGCTAGTTTATAATATTAGTATGGACGTGTGGGGTAGGCACACCAAGGTGAGAGGCTTTTCGGCGAGGAATGAAAGGTGGGAGCGAAGGTCGATATGCTCAACCACCGTAAAGGAAGATCTTCGTGTCCGGGCTAGTTGGAGTCGCCCGGGGCGGCCGCGCCTCGCCGACAGTTGTTCTTCGGAAGGTCTATATATAGTGATCGTAAGTAGAAACTTCGATAGCCGCTGAATAAGTGGCTGAGGAAAGTAGTATTTGACGCAACCTCAGCTCAGATGTTACGGAGGCTTGATTCCGATTCCGAAAGTTCGGAACTTCCGATTTTACACAGATCAGAAGTCGATTATCCTAGAGGTGGAAGTGGTTGCTGGTTTGTTGAAGTTGGCCTTTAAGAAACAGATTCAACGGAGTAAAAGATGCAATGCATTGTTTTTTTACTTTTTTACATCTAGTCATTCAGTTTTTGCGGTTCCGATTCCTATTCTGGCCCTGAATCCGGTTCGGATAAACCAAACCTTCGGTTCTGACATACCGCTTCCATAACATCCCTACTGCAAATTACATATTCGCAAATGGGTAAGATGAAGGAGCGAATAGTATAGTTTTACGCGTAATGTATAAAAGTCGTATGTATATATCGTTTTTAGCTGTCTATATTTAAACTTAATATAAGACCGGAATGCTGAGACATGCTATCATCTCTGTATGGCCTTACAAATCATAATATACTATATCATATTTTAGTGCTGATAAATCACGAACTGACCCAAAGAGCACGTTCTAATGTTCACGTAGATTATGCTCCAGCTCGTGTTCTTGCTGTGATACTCTATATTATTTGGCTATTTCTTACTATAGGTGAAGAAGGTATATAATTGTAAGCAAAACATATGCGAGCCTTGTGGTAATACAGTCGTCAATGGAGGTCGATAGGGCTAACTGTTGTAATCTATCCTATTAGGAAAGCGTAGAATTTAATCTATCTTTCTATCTAAATTTCGTAAAAATATTCGAATTACTTTTACAGAAATTTAAGTTTAATGAGCATTCTTATAATTTAAAACTATTAAACGATTGAAGTGTTAAGATTTTTTCACGAAACTTCGATTTCGGTTTGCAAATTATTGATTATCTATATATATAAAGTGAAAGGTCACCCAACAAGAAAACTTGAAAACTGTAGCATGTAGAATGATAAAATTTAGCAAGGATCTAGTTTATAATTAGCCATCCGCTAAGAACGGATTTCTCGCTATAACCTTTAGCCTTCCTCGATAAATGGATTATCTAAGAATTGAAAGAACTTTTTAAATCGGAACAGTTGTTCCTGAGATTTGCGCGTTCAAGTAAACAAACTAGCTCTTCAGCATTAAATATTTGTATTAATATAGATAGAAAGACCCACTAAGAGTAAATGCAAATTTGAATTAAGTACTTTGTTGTTAGGTATTGAACACAATATAACAAATATGACCTTTGAAAAAATACGTACATAGGTACGTACCTATATTTTGAAGTCGTTAAACTGTGTGTTTATTTGTCACGAACACAGTAAAAGTGAATGTGGTTATGTAGTTATGTACCCAGTGACTCATGAAAATTTGTTTATGTTTTCAATGATGTATCTGAAGTTAATATTGGAATATTTTCGTGAAAAAATGCCTGTGCTCATGTTTAACAAAAGACATTATGTATCTTTACAAAACATATTTTGTTTAATAACAGTAGAGGAGTATATAATAGTGACTAAAGCGTCGGGGGGTCAATTGGATCACGTAGATTGGGTGCAGAAAGGAAAAAAGGGTATTTTACGTTTTAGTAAGCTCATGTTGTACATATCGCCAGAAGCGTAGTTTTATGGAGGGCGTGTTGGTTTTAGCTAAATTGCCCAGAGAAAATAGCCAGGTTTGATCACTAACACTCACCTTCACTGCCAATCTTTCCTCCCCTGCCTAGCCAAATCTGGTATGATCCTACTAGTGCGGCTTTGGATGATGTCTTCTCTAATAGAGAACTAATGATGATAGTTCTTGGCAAGCCAAGGTCTTTTAGTTGATTGTACAGGGATTTTCCTGGCATACCTCTCGCTCCTACCTCTACCGTATATAAGATGGTTTTGTAATCGTTTCTGGTTAGCTCATTTGTTCGGTCAAAGTACTTGTATGTTTTTATGAGATGGTTTTTGGGATGTTGTTAGTCAGTCAAACCCTATTTGTATGTTGGTAAGTTGCAAAAGACACTAAAATATATGTTGCTACGGGGGCCCTGAAATTGTTTAACCAAAAACTCCTTCAATGTTATCAATAAACTTTATAGATAAATTAAGTTTTTGCGAGCGAATTTTGTGACCGCCGGGCCAAGAGACATAAAACGAGATTCAGAAAAGGAATCTGTTTTCCTAGCAAATTAAAAAAAATTTGGTGATTTAAATTAGGAAATCGAGCCCTACCTCACCGAGACGCCATGGCGATGCCGACGGCTAAGTATACAAACGATTCCTTGGCGACGGTTTGGCGACGTCGATAAATTAGCGTAGCCACGACTACTACTGGCTACTCATTTGGCAACAGCTAGTAGCCATGGTGTCTCAGTGTGGTAGGACTCTTGGATCAAAAATAGTATCTTTTCAAAGAAAGATAGCATAGTGCGAGGGTTTTAAAATTGAGGATTTTTTTTCCTAATACTTTATATCTCTATATTAATGCGTGAAGTGAAAACTTTCGGTACCATTTTATGAAAATTGCGCAGACGCAGGTGTATGACATTTGGCACAGTTATAGTTTATATAAAGGATTGTGTGCGAATACTATTTTTATAAAATATGCCAAAATGGACTTATCTATTGTTTATAATTTTATATTTAATGGTCTTATGGTATCATCATATTAAAGCGTGAAGCGAAAACGAAAATTGCGAAAACTGTGCGAACAATTATAGTTTATATGGAGGATGTTGTGCGAATGCTAATATAAAATATGCATTATAAATTATTACATTAAATTGTTAAAATAAAACCTATGTCACATGATTTACAGACACATGTATGCATTTTACTATATGATTGTGTTAAAGCGTGGTCGTGACAACCGTGTGTACATTATTTGTCAAATATAATGCCGCAGCCAGATATAGCTTCATTTGAATGATCATTTCAATGATCATGTAGTGTGGATATGTAGGACTTTGTGTAGCAGCGAAAAGTTTTGTAGAAGTTTGTAGTCTTCAAGGTCAAAAATTACAAGGACAAACCTAAAATATTTACGGTCGGTGCCGCCGGCGATGTCTAGTATACATTACAAATTGTTTACAAATGCTAATATTTTTATAAAATATGCAATTTTAAATTATTATAATAAAACCCACGCACACCAATGCCAAACGATTTACACACACATGTATCCATTTTACTATAACATTGTGTCAAAGCGTGGTCATGACAACGTATGTACATTAATTATCAAATATAACAATGTTTTACAAAAAAATAAAATTTTGTATATAGCTAAAATGAGCACATAGACGTCTGTCAAAAGACTTTAAAAAACTTGGCTTTAAGTGTGAAATTGATCCTATTAAGGATTTCAATGAAACACCACCACATAAAAAGTGGGATTCCTTGAACGAAATATTCAAATATAGTATTCTTGCTGTGGCCTTATGCAATGTAATACATTTCATTTAAAGGCCCGCAAAGCCTAATATAAATTTATTTAAGATTTAATTTTGAAATTAATTTGCCCCCCAGCCCTAGCATTTCCAAACTATAAGACTTAGAGACTTTAAATTTTCCATGTTGACCATGCTAAAAATTCATTAGGAAAATTATTCTGAACGAATTCGGGCAACAACTTTTGAAGTTATTACGTTTACGTATACGTTTATAGCGTATCAGATACGAAACCCTCCTATATAAGCGTATCTGCACACGCTTTTGGCCATTTTTATTTCCTATATCGCGTCGTGGTCAGCACTTTGGGAATTGAATAAATAAACGCAGTCCCTTCCACAATATTTAATAATTAACAGCAAATTATGTGCATTATGTATGTTTTTAGAGGAGAAAAAAGCTCTCAACTTTTTTGATAATTCACCATGTCAAAATTATTATTTTTATTTCGACACCACATAGGTTCGCCACAGAACTAAAGAGCTGCGGGTTGCTAACCCTTGGTATATACCAATACATAGTGCTGTTTTGCTGGTCACCTCAGTCGCCTTATTTGACACGCACACAGAGGTACGGCTTGGGATACCACGAAGTAAAATAGATTATAACAGATTTAATAGAATAAGTAAGAGAAACCAAGCAACACATTTTAAAATTTTATGTCATTAAGTAAGTCAGTCACTATGGACATTAACTTGCCCCACCAGAAGGTGCGTAGATGTGTTAGCCGGGCTTTGAAAAATGAGTACGTCATTTATTTTTAGGCATATACTGTAATCCCTCCTATAACGCGGTGCTCATATAACGCATTAATGTTATTCTATAATATATAATATTATATTATGCGCATTCGGGGTGGTTCAAGCGCATTTTACAACTTTTTTAATTTAAAATATTATGCGCGCGTTGTATAAATATTAATTTAATTTTAATGTTAAATTTTAATTTAATGTTTATACAACGCGTTTTCCTATAATGTGGAATAAACCTACCGTGTTATAGTAAACTGTAAATGCTCTCTTAATTGAAGAAAAACCACAGTGTTGATTCTAAATATTACACTGAGCTGTAAATATGTCAAGTACTTTTAAACGGAAAGATCTTTTAAAGGTTACGTAAATATCTGACATTATTTTACCGCGGAACAAAATTTAGATAATTTATGTAAAGATCTATTTAGTCTTTATTTATTTAATCACCTTGGGAATTAACAGTGTAAGAATAAGTCAGGCGGACACAATAAACTTAAATTAAAAGTAGTTATTTTCTCTTAAAAAAAAAACTATACGCTCAAAGTCAAATTCATATAGACTTTTTGGTAAGCAGTTATGAACGTCATATTTGTAATGCAAATTTTCTTTTAAAATCATTATTTAATAACTGGGTGATAAAATTTAGGACTTAAAAGCTAAGTTTACAAGGGTTCCTCGCGCCTTACCAACAAAAAAAGGGGAAGGGCCAAGAAAAACTCAATCGGGTAATTTTTTTGCTACTACCATTTTTACAAGAATTCAGATTTTGTTAGAGCAATTTATTCCCAAGCATTGTCGTCATTCAAATAGTCCTTTACATTACAATGGGATTTTGAAATGAGTTTACGTTTTATAAAAGGTTTAAATTTATTTAAAAAAAATAGGAACTGGCACAATGCTTTAAAGATGCCGACTCTGAGATTTAATACAACCTTTTTTAATGAGGGCTAATACTTAAAGTATGGTCAGTTCCTCCAGAGTTCAATTATTTAAAATTCAGTCTTATTAACAGTTACATACTAAAATATAGGGAATCTTTAGAAGACACAATTGTTTGCAATGCATGAGAATCTTAAGATACCAAAATAGTTCTAATTATCTAAACAAATGCATAAAAATTATAACTTAAATCCTGGCATGCTAGCATTTGCAAGTGTTTAATTAAATAATATTTTTTATAGCAAGGCTTCTGTTGATACAATTATATTTTCCATAATATACAACTGTAGTATAAAATGGTTATACTTAATAATTTTCAGTACCTCCACGAAATTTGTATGTTTCGCATCACGAACAGTCACTACGGCGTGGACTTCTTCAATCAGCTTTTGCTTTTCATCATCATCAAAGTTCATGTACCATTTCGCTAAGCGAGTTTTGCCCGCACGATTTTGTATTAAAATAAAGCGAATCTGTAAAAAATAAGCTCCATTATCTGATGAAATAAAAAATTGTCTAATGTAAATGATAAATAATAATTTTACTTACCATATTTATAATATGAGTGAGTTTTAAAACTATCTATAAAATTGGAATTCGGTAAACGCCTCCCCAAATCTGTAGCATCTGATTGTCAATGTCACAAGAAATTTTCAGTTTTGACATTTGATGTAAGGCCTACATACACGATTTTAAGCATTAATATTGTATACTGCATGCATTATTATTTTATTTTTGGCTATACTTACATTACTAACCTGTAATGTAAATATAGCCATAGCTAAAAATAATAAAAACAAAGACATATTACATTGACATATGGCCTATATTATATTGGTATTTGGTAACGTCTTTGCAATTTTACTGACCAAACATATTGAAAAAATATATGTATTTTTAACATGTACCACATTGAATTATTATACATAATTTGAGTTTGACTAAAAAGTCGGCGAATAAAAGGCACAACCGTTTTACATTGTTAAATAGAAAGCAAGTCAATGAACAAAGAATGAAGAAAAATGTTAAATAGAGCCTTCATTTGGCGCAAATATACCAAATTATAAACTTCAGTAACGTTTTGACTATACAAAAAATACTTAATATTGTCATTATTATGTCATAGACGAACCAGAATATTTGTACTGTAGATGACGAGTTACTAGCAAGATTAAAATTGTGGAAAGGAAATACTCGTTGATAGACATGGTTTATCCGTTAGCATTCGTATAGTAATTTTATAGCTTAAAATCATGGTAATATTAGCAATGTTTAGTAATATTTTTGTATGACCAAACTGGTATCTAGCAACACAAATATTGAGTTGTTTTTCAATTTCAGTAGATTTTTGACGTTGGTGATACTTGCTCGGTTTTATTAAGTCTTCATCAATGTAGTGCTTACGATATTCAATATGTTTCTAAAATAGATAGTTTTTAGGAAAACAAACGATTTCATACTTAAATGACGCCTACCAAGACTACAACAACTGAAGTAGAAATGGTGATACGGAATAGAAAAACTGTTATGAAAGACGGGATTATGACAATGTCGGGCATCGGAGAACCTTCAGTCTTCCACGCTTTAGTGGTTATATTTTTGGAGTTCTTCGCTTGGGGG
>JANCMC010047501.1:0-18601 GCA_024363005.1 Charaxes varanes | reverse complement strand
CCAAATTTTGTTAAATTTAATTATTATTAATATATTCATTATTTTATTGATCAATTTTTGTTTTTTTTTTTCATTTCATATATAGATCATGCGTTTGTTACCTATAACACAGGCATTAAGTTGTCTACCTTACAGACGTACTTGTGACAAATAGTCCCATAAATTTATTAAATACTAGCGGACGTTGTCTTTTCCTGATTAAGACGGTCCGATGGTCAGACGAAAGGTCCAGTACTAGTGCCATCTATTAGAAGTGTTCCTTAATTGTGACCATTCATATTTTGGTATTGTTTTAAACATTCCTTTGAGTATTCCTTTCTTCATTTTTTCTTAAACCTTCCCAGAAATAGTGCAAATAAAGCAAAACAGAGAAATTGGCCCAATTGGGCAAATAGGCCCAGCCGTTTTTGATGTATACAAACATACCTAATCTAGGTTAAATACCGGCAGCAGCGCCACCTACCAGTCTAATTTCTTTGCAAACCATCTACGAACCCCTTGGAATATACACACGAAATGTTATTCAAATCGGTACAGCGCTATAGGAGTAGGTCGACACAGGCTTGTACAGTCGATTTTTATACACAAACAAATTTTTTTTTAAAACTAGACGAATGGCTGAACCTGATCGAGGAGTGCCTCTCGCACGAGGTCCAAGCGATACGCGAGAAGGCCCTCGAAGCCCTGCCGCTCGTGCTGATGCGCTACCTGCGGGACGACGCGCTGCAGTTCGGGCAGCTGACGGCCAAGCAGAAGCGGATGCAGCTGGTGGAGAAGTACTGCGAGCAGCTGGCCAACACCGGGGTCAACGGGCTCGTGCTGAGGATGGGCTACGCGCGCGCTCTCGGTAAGGATACACTGATATTTTGTTTTTGAAGGTCATGGACCTTGTCTTTGTCTCAGAGCGGGGTCCAGGTCGTCCAATGGCATGATGGACGGACGACATAGAGTGACAGGAAGTGCGTGATTGCGGTTAGCTAGAGACGAGAATGGCATAAAAAACGTGATGCCTATTCCCAGCTGGGGGCGATTAAGGGTTGATCGTGATGATGATCAATGTCGTTGCAGTAATTTTTCTTGGCTATCCTGGTAGCGTTCCGTACTTGCTTAATGCTTTAGTTGGTCCTAATGTGTAGTTTGAGATTGTCTTTTCTTGTCCTCTCTCTTTCATCGGTCTCTTATTACGTCTTATCTGAGATAGAATAGCATCCCACAACAAATAAACTGAGGCCATCGTTTCCGGTCTACTGTATCGTCTGTATTTTGGGATTTCCTCGAGCGCGTCAGAAAACTTTATAAGGATTCTCCTTAGACACTATAAGGTACTCCCTCCCCCCAAATATAAACTCTTAATATAGGAAACTTCCTTATAGGATACCTTACAATCCTTATAGGATTAAAAATTCGGACGCGTCAGATTAAGATAAGGTAACTTAATAAAATGGAGATACATATATTTTAAGTATCTTACGAATACAGCGCGAAACAAGAAAATGGGAGAGCCACAAAGTTGTAACAAAAACGTCCGCTCGTCGCTTGTCAATTATTCGTAAGTATATATGTAAATGATAGATAAAATTTCAGGACTAGAAAATAAGAATTTAGATATATATAGATCGTACTTTTCGATTGGAACATTGTGGCTTAGTATAAATTCCTGTCCCGTTTGCCCCTTGTGTTATAAAAAATAGAATACAATATTTAATTATTGTAGTAGTATGTAGCGGGGGAAAATTATTATTCACGTACAGCTATGTTTGTACATCTACGCGTATGTATATTCAAATTGTTTTAAGCTCCTATCAGATTAGACGTTATTAAAGCCTCGATCACTCAAATAGTTAGATGTCTTATGAGCATAATCTATCTATATCTATCTATTGATTGGCCTGTGGGCGCAGTTGGCAGTGACCCTCCTCCTCTCAAATCTTCGGTAACCTAGTGAACGCCTGCCTGCTTACATTTTTTTAATACTACAAGGGACCAATGGGCAGGTGGTTCACCTAAGTGACTATCGACGCAAACCTGCATCACCAGGACGCTCACAGATGTATTGTCGGCGTTTAGTAGGGGTTTGGGCCACCGGGAACTCTCACAAACAGAACGAAACGTGACAAAAATACCATCTCTTGACGTGACGGTATTTCCACCACTTCATGCAGATCTTATGTGAGAGGGAAGTCCGGTACCCGGACGCGCTTAACTAATTCGGCTGCAGACCAGAAGGACTGGGAAGCTAGCGTGGCGTTACCCTTAATAAAACATATAATGGCGCGACGAGTTGGGGATAATCAAGAATAACTGGATGGTACTGGCCCAAGGCAGATCTAAATTGGAGAAACTGGGGGATACCCTGTCTCAGCGGAGGGGCAAAATAGATTAATATAAAAAGTACTGTTTAAAACTTTCAAATATATAGTAAAAGTAGTCCCCACTAAGCGTGTAAGCATTATAATTGTAGGAAAACTCGCTCATATTCTCATATTAAAGATTTTGTGTGCCTTTTTCAATCGTGCTCAAGTTTTAATATGTTTAATAGTTATTGGACCAGTGATATACTTTCTTAACTTTTTAAGAAACAGTGATTGGAATTAAATAAAAATATATATATATATAAATAATGTACCTCGCCAAAAGAAAACTTAAAACAAATAGATTTAACGCTTAGGATATGCCATCCATAAATTATATAATTATTGGCTATATTAACTGGTCTTGGATTGTAGATTGTGGGGGTTCCGGGGATGACGTTAGAGCCGGGAGCCAGTCATTTTAACTCGCCCCATATCCACATACTCGGCAGTCTAAGCGGACCTTGGTACTAGACCGGGATAACCCTAGGAAGAAGTTCCAAGAAGGCTGTCGTCTTACCTTATACAGGATTTCGAGGGTCTTCTCGAAGCAGGCGAACTTCATCATGGTGTAGGGGATCTGTCTGCCCCACAGCGGCACCAGGCCCTTGTAGAAGGTGCCGTAACCCTCGTTCTGCACCATCTTGGGCCACGCCTCTCGCAGCGAGGTCGCGAACCCGGGCATCGTTTGGATGCGGACCTGCTCACATGTTTAATTAGGAAAAGGAATAGCCAGCAAGAATATATACAATTATTATATTAAGTATTATTTACTTATAGGAGCGTCGCCAGCAAATGGCCCAAGGGAGGGGCGAGCCATTTTTAAAGTTGAGAAAAAAGTGAATGTTTTATACAGCTTAGACCATAACACCAAAGATATGCTGGAAATGTAACACGAGCTTTCATTTGAGTGTTTCCATTCGCGATTTGCTTTAATAATCAAACGAGTCATGGGTCATAGAATAAATTCAAAATTTCAAATTGCTTAAAATACAAAGAATTAGCTGTAAAGACTAAAGAGGTTATATTATACCGCCATATTATTTAAGTTTCAATATCCTATATTTACTATTTTAGTATTATAATTTAAATTTTTAATAATAGGGGGTAGCCAAATTCAAAGAAATGAAGGTCCTGAGTCTACTTAATTCATACTTTTCCATCCTCTATTTTTGGCCACACCTCCACCCGGTCTCTGTCTGCCCACGCTCTTGTATATGTATATAAAGGTATCATAAAGTTTTTTTTCTGTTGCATTACAAACTCTGGCATTTGATTACCCGGATATTCATCGAAATCGTGCATACAACATACGAGTTTACTTAGAATTTAAACAGCAGTTATTACCGCGACTGGGTGATATATGATGGGTGGCAAAGTCTATTTCTAGCCGTTTTCTAACTTACGACCTCATCAGAGTTTCGGAAGGCACGTAAACCAGTGGGTCCTAATTAATGTCATATTGATATTAATCGTGAGGTGTTACAGATTGTGTGGGTTCTGGGGATGACGTCAGACGGCAGTCGGTCTTTTTAACTAGACCCACAGTCAGATACTAGATTGGGATAACGCTTTGTAGAAGAAGACCATAGCGGCCCAGTATACTAATTATGTACCATTTACACTATACTATATTTTGAACCGAGTCCTAGTTTAAAGAGCATCGATAACCATCGACCCACAGACACTCAACCGCACGAACGCACCTTAATTGCCGACGGATATACTTATAATGGTCGTTTATTTTAAGATGTTCAAGAATAAATGGATTCCGGAAATGGACGCCGAAGGTCGAAGAGCGACAGAACGACCTTGCCGGCGGCGTCTGTGCCACTTTCTCCCGCTGCAAATCGAGCCCACGTGTGTTACGTACTCCTCGAAACAATGCCATGCTTTAGCGACAGTCAGTGTTGCCCACAGTGCAAATTGTAACTATCAACTTTAAAGATAATTTCCCTCTCCATTCTTTTTATTAAACTCCTATTTGTATGTTTTGGTAAAGTACTCCTCGAAATAATGTCATGTTTTAGTTGACAATCAGTGTTGCCAACAGTGCAAACTGTAACCCCTAACTTTGACAAATACTCTCTCTATTATTTATTTTTTTACTTCTGCCTTTGAATTAAACTGGGCAACAATAGAATCCATAATATTACTTTAAAAACTTATAAGGGCTGATAGACTATATTGGAATCTGTCACATTTCATTTAATTATCACGATATACAATTACTTTTTACTTTCAAATTAATACCCTGCAGTAAAAGTACTATGACATTGTCATGTCTTGTACTTATGACTAATGAATCTCTTCCTGTTTTTAATAAGGTAATTTCCTTACTTAAATTAATTTTATTTATTAGCCTATTACATAGACACGGGGTAATTTATCAGCAAGACCACTAAGACGGTAACACTGTTACCGGTTGCGATACGCCGACGCACTCTTTGGAACAGTTCACACAAACACCAAAACGAAGGCGGCGCTTCCACTCACGAGCGACGGATAATAGCCGAAGAGCCGTTGAACAATTTTGGTCGGGCATTTGAGAAACGAAAAAAAATATTTAAAATGAATACATATAAAACATAAATAAATATACATGCTACAACTATTTGACACACGGACGTCTCTTCCTAAGGTTAACAACTTAATGCCTGTGTTATAGGTAACAGGCGCCTGTTATACACAAATATTTTTTTTAGAAATATATAAATACATACTCATAGAAAAATAATTTTCTCAAATATGCGGGCAAATCAATATCTCCCACGTAAATTGTTATAACCCCGAATTTTCAACTTTACAGTAGAGCGCTATAAACAACTAAATTTTAATATAACAATCACTTTTTAATATATATTGCATACAATGATGTAAACGTCATTATCGAATATATAATCGTATACACAAATGTGTTATATAGTGGGGTTTTTATTTCAATTTACATGTTTGTAACGCTCTACTGTTAAGTTGGGAATTTGGGGTTAAAACAACTTACGTGGGAGGTATCGAAATAATAACATTTCATTCGAAAAATGAATACGCAACGTTTGAAATTTCATTATTGTCACCTTTTTCAACTTTGTGCTTAAAACGCGTCTGAAAATTTCATTATCGTCATGTTTTTAAAGTTCGAACAGGAGACACATCTAGTCTACAAATGAATCAGAAAATGGCGGCACTATTAAATTATACTTATAGCCTAGAGGCAAAATAAAAAATATTAGTTAAAGGAATGTGCCTAACGTAAAATAATAGTTAAAATTAGCACGTTCGTTTAACTATTATGTTTTATTTCACCCATTGGGCTGCATGGCTGTGTTGCATTTACCCAATGAAAACCGAACAACTATACAATATGACCTATACAATATAACTTTTGATATTAATTAAATTATAAATAACTTTTCTACCGAATTCTTATTAATCTCCCCGGATTGTTTTAAGAAAAGCACTATGTAAGTCTCGGCAGAAATCACTATTGCCTAATTCGTATTTTTAAACACCACTCGTCCGGCAATTGGTCGTTTTCAGTGCCTCGGCAATAATGTACTATTTTGTCATTTTTTTAATTATTTACGACACGACTTATAATGCTAGGACCTTTGAGAGTGCATTAATATACAAACGATTTTCGCACTTTTTTTAGCCCCCGATGGTATAAGAGGAGTATTATAGGTTTGACGTGTATGTGTATCTGTTTGCATCGTACCTGCTAAACGAATGGACCGATTTTGATGTGCCTCAAAATCGACGCATTAAAACTAAATCGAGATGAAGTTTTTGTAAAAGGTATCAAGGTGTTTAAATTTAGCAATATGCTTATTAAATAGACACTTCAGTAGTCTTGATCTATATGTTAAATTTAATTCATTTATAAAAGCGAAAGGTCACCTATCACGAAATCTCGAAGACCGGGACGGGGACGTACAAAGATGATATTTGGCGAAAAGGTATTTTATAGACATCCGCGAAGATAAAATTATTCGTTAGGGACACATTTCCTTAAGCTCTAGGTTTAATCCCTAAAGGTCTAGAGGGCTCTCGAAAGCTAAATTTTACGCGGACGAACTCGCGAGAAACAGCCACTCTAGCTAGCTAGTCCTAATAATATAATAAACGTGAAAGTTTGTACACATGGATGTATGGATGTCTGGATGTATGTTTGACGCTCTTTCACGGAAAGTACTGAATGGGTTTTAATAAAACTTGATAATCATATAGTTTATACATCAGAATAACACATAGGTAGTAAATTATAAAGATATTCTGTAATTATCCAAAATATAACGATAAATGTCAAGTAAGTAGGAGAAAATTGTGCCATGTGTGAGTTATTGTGGCGTGTGCTGTAAAAACCGTTAGAGTTACACGTATATAGTGTATAAAGGAAATATTTATATTAAGTTCAAAACAGGATAATGAATACAGTTCGCGCAGTGTTCAAAATTCATTTCATATAACATTCGGCCAGTGGCATGGTTTTTTGGAGAAGACATAAAGGAGATTGTTTAACTGGTTAATAGCTGGCAAGGTAACGTCTGTCGGGTCCGCTAGTAACCTAATTATGTAAATTAAACAAATTAAAAAAGATATAACTCTTAAAAGAACAACAAAACGAAAAAATGTATGTGGTATTAATGTACACGTAAGCCAAAAATTTACACTATACAATTTTAATAATACCGCTGCATGTACTATAACATTTATCAAGCTTCCATCGTGACATAATGACTGTCGCGTGGCCATTATCTAATTCGTAGTAACAGTATTATTCGATCTTGATAATATTATTGCTGCCATTTCGTTACACTGCCCGACATTACATTTATCGACTTTAATACGTAATTAGTGTCATATGTCATTTTTATATGTGACCTGGGTTGATATTTAATTTTTTTATGCCTGAGTCAGACATAGCTCAAAGTGTTTGTACATTATTGTCCTTGAAAACAAAGTTTTACAAAACTTTGCGCGGCTACACAAAATCCCCGGCCACACTACATGGTCATTGAAATGATCATTCAAATGAAGCTATGTCTGGCTCCGGCATAACGTTTGTTTTTTTTATTTATTTTAAATGTACATGGTGTGGCGGCAATTTCTTTTTTTTACCTTCTGACAGATCTGTCGCGGACGCGTAGAGTGTCGAAAATACCCGACTGAGTTTGTTATGGGCTTATCTCAGTGCAGGGCGCGAGGAACACTCATAAAGCTAATTAGCTTAAAAAAAATTACAAATATGACATTTACATGACAGGTACTAAGTCCACATCAGCGGTCAGCAACGTATGACCCACGAACCCTCTATTTATGGCCTGCGACTGTTTGGTTAATATCGATCAAATTCTTATAAATACATAATAATTTTATTACACGAGCACAAAGTTGGTTGTGACATACTAAAATTTGGCATTTTTAATATCGCATTAATAATGTCTATTATCAACTACATAAATAGATACATAGACTACACCTATTTCCAAATGATTATTTTACTGTTGTGGCCCACGAATGTCTAATTTCTTAACGATGTGGCCCTCGCCTGCCAAAACGTTGCCGACCTCTGGTATATATGTATAAAGAATTTCGTACTTTCTTTATAGCACAAGAATGTCCCAGGGCTCAGGGCAGCTAAGACGATCCAATAGAGCTCCAGCCTGATAAAACCGCAGGGCGAAGCTAGTAGATTATAAATGGTATCTTCAGCACAATAAAGAGGGCATCGTCCGTGCAGCAATGACGTCGGTGCTGGTTATTTGCGTCCGCTTCACTGGGAACTGTCAAATAGAAGATTAGCGAGTTGAGAATGCATGGTTCGGCATTTGATTTACATTATGGAGCCAAAACACTCGAGCGCCAGAATCCATTTTGTGCATTCACTGGGTTTTACCATTAACATCAATTGGTATTCATTATGAGCAAGCACATCTCGTAATTCAAAGATTTTGTCGAATTTCGATGGTTTTAAGTGTTTTTTTTTTGGAGGAGTCTTCAGTTTGTTTTTTAAAAGAATATTAAAAAAAAGTACTTAATTTGGTCAAGCCATACTCAAGTTATAATATTGTATAGGTACATTTTATGTTATAGCAAAAACTTTTAGGTGAAAAAATGGGGGCGCTAAAAAAATATTTATTCTTAAAGTGGGCAGTAGACAAAATAAGTTTGGGAACCACTGCTATATATGAATACGTGAAGCGAAACTTTCCGTACCATTTTAGGAAAATTGCGCGAGCGGAGGAGTATGAAATTGGCACAATTATAGTTTATACAAACGAGCTTGTACGAATGCAAATATTTTTATAAAATACGCGATATTAATGTATTAAATTATTTAAATCAAACCTCACGCACATAAGTGCCAAACGATTTACACACACATGCATACATTTTACTGTAAGATGTTATCAAACCGAAGGCACGAGAGATGATTCATATTTTGTATTATTTAATAGGGTTGCCAGAAGTTTTCTGAAGACGTTGTCTTGCCTTTATTTGGTCTCGTCTGCTATTAGCCACTGACAGTATGTTTTACGAAATAATAATATTAAATGGCACGTTAGTCATAAGGTCTGGTACGAGCGTTATCTATTTGAAGTATTCTCGAGTAGTGACAACATATGCATTTTTTTGTATTTTTTAATTATTCGCTTGAGTTATCCACTCTTTCTTTCCTTTAAACCTTCCCTAAAATAACGCGGATGAAACAAAACAAACAAGATTCAAATAGGTCCAGCCGTTGTAATGTTTTTGTAAGACTAACGGAAAACGGTTGATTTTTATATATCAATACCTCCCACGTAAGCTATTGTAACCCCAAATACCCAGCTTTACAGTAGAGCGTTACAAACAACTAAATTGCAATACAACAGTCACTTTTTAATACATTATTGTATCCAATAATGTACTCGTCAGTATTGAATACATAATTGTATACGCAAATGTGTTATATAATGGCGATTTTCTTTCAATTTACACGTTCGTAACTAACTCTCAACTGTAAAGTTGGGAATTTGGGCTTACAATAATTTACGTGGGAGGTATAACTTATTTTTTACGTCTGTATGAAATAGGTACATGGAGCGAGCGGAAGAAATAAAACGAATAGTGAAAGGTCAAAAAAATCCCACGCCGTCAACCGACACGACGTCCGCGGCGATTCCTTCGGGACCTTTACCCCAAAATACATCTGAAAAGAGTAAGTTCTTTTGAATTTTATTACACTCGTTTACATATGTATCTTTATAATTTATACACAACACTATGTGTTATATACTATGTTTAGTGTTTATATAATAACATTCTTTATTATTAGTAAATAGCGGACCCGGCAGATGTTGTCCTGACCGAACGTTAAGTTACTTACTATTTACTACATTCTATTATTCTAGAATATTCTTTCCGTTCCCTTTCCCAATATTTTTGTTACGGACAGATGACACATGCACAACATGGTGGCGTCTTCGACCGTGGACGTCGTCAAGCGGACTGAGCGTGGCTGGCACTAGTACGTACCATAGCGCGCGAGATAGATGCCGTCTTGTAAGAAAGAGACGGCGATAGTGCTATCTCGCTCGCGTAAACACGAAATGTTACTCGTGTAGGGTGTGTACTAGTGTCAGCCTTCATTTAGTACTTAAGTTCGTGCCAAATTGTTGGACGGCACGTTCCCATGACGTTGTGATTAACCAGTGTAAGTAAAAGTGCTTAGTAATAATATGCAGTCTACGAAAAGAATATAGACAAGTTGGTGGAAAAGACGCCAATATGTCCTTTACAGACTTCATGACACGTCCCGTTTCAATTTGGTCCAGTTCTGACAATTTGAAGTTGTTTTTATTTACAGAAAGAAAGGTTATGTATCTCCAAGTTGTCTATCGTTCCTGTTATATCATATCATGTGTCTTTAATGATTAGAACCCTCTAAGAATAGTTGCAGACAGTGGACATGTAGACAGCCAGCTTGCTGCAGATAGCATACATTCCAAAATTTTAAAAGTACATTAGAAATACTCTGAACAAATGGCTGGGAATAGAATCAGCGATTTGACACAAACTGAAATGTTTTGATGTACATTCACGTTCCAAATCAGTTTTTTTTAAAAGCTTGTGTCACAGTAGAGAAAATAGCGTAGCGGGATCTGGGTTTGTTTAGTTCTTTATTCGGGTACAATAATACATTTACATAATAACAATTATAGTAACATAAGATACATGGAAAATGCTCAACTACTTACAGGCTTTTTTTTATAAAATAAAGGGCAAATGGGCAGGTGGTTCATCTAAGTGGCTCCCGACGCCCGTGGACAACTGCAACACCTGAGGGCTCGCATATGCGTAGCCGGCCTTTGAGAAATGGATATGCTCTTTTCTTGAAGGTCCCTATGTCGTATCCGTTCGGAAACACCAAAGCTGGTAACTGATTCCACAGAGGAATTGTATGACGCTAGAAGTTTCTAGAAAAACGCACAATTGTGGACTTCGAGGGGATGAGGGTGGAAATTCAAATTCTAGCGAGATGTTCTGCGGTGAAATTCAGCTGCCGGTATAAGTCCGAACAATTTTTCCGAACACTCCCCATTATATACGCGACTATTACAACATGCACCATTGCAATAGAAAAAAATATAAATTATGTAAAAATGACATTAACATTATATGAAAATTAAAACTGACTATTGAGATTAAAAATCCATAACTTTAACTAAGCATAGAAGCGAGAATATAACCGAATACAGTTCAATTTTCTACCGTTGAGCTATCGAGAGGTAAGAATACAGTTGAGCTATCGAGAGGTAAGAATACCGTTGAGCAATCGAGAATTGAGAATACCCTTGAGCTATCGAGAGGCAAGAATACCGATGAGCTATCGAGAGGTAAACATGTATACTTTGAGTACTGAGCCATCGCGTCGGCGCTTCACACGTGGAATATTCAATCCAATTCAGTAATGCATTAGTAGGTCACGCGGCGTTAAAATCAATAACGACGTATTGCTTTGACGCATTGACGCCTCCAACGTACCTATAGTTCTTTATTATATATATAAAAACTAGCTTAATAGCGCGACTTCGCGTTGTGTCGATCAGCTTTGATACATACTCTTAACCATATAACATTATCTCTATACCGAAATTAATCAAAATTGGTTCAGAGGTTTAAGACGTGAAAACGTAATAGACAGAGTTACTTTTACATTTATAGTATTGGTAAGTACTCGTAAGGATAATTAAAATTGGAACAAAATTGTAGTACATATAACCATATACCCTGTATAATAGGGGTACCTTCGAAAGTAACTATGTCAAGAACCTCCAAAACGGATAGACTCATTTTGATGGTAGAGTTTTTTTTTTATGTTACAAGGGGGCAGACGAGCAGGCAGCAGGCACCGAAGTGCCTACCTGCGCCCATGGACATCTGCACGACCAGAAGGCCAGCAGATGCGCTGCCGGCCCTTAATGACGAGTTTAGGCCACCGGGATGAGATTGGCGTGAAGTGGCGGCAATGCTGTCACGTCTAGTGATGGTGTTGTTGTCGCGTTTCGTTCGGTTTGTGACACTATCCGGTGGCCTAAACTCGTCATTAAGGGCCGGCAGCGCATCTGCTGGCCTTCTAGTCGTGCAGATGTCCGTGAGCGCCGGTAGGCACTTCGGTGTCTGCTGCCTGCTCGTTTGCCCCCTTGTTACATAAAAAAAAAATTCTAGCTAAATCGGCTAAGAACATCTGCTCCAAAATTGAGTAAGATTCCATCCGAACAAACATACTGTGCAGGTTAAATAAAAGCTTTTAATAAACAGTTATTATTATGTTTTTATCTATATCACGTTTCTATTTAACTTGCCCTTTAATATTTTTTCTCATTTGTATGAAATATATAAAGGGTCGGTCTTTTCCGAATTCATGTCACATGAAAAATCCCATTTGTGCTTGAATAGCAGTGACTTTTGAAAGATCTTTCGACGTTTCATGCCAAAGTCCTTGAGGACGGCCGTTTTGAATGGTCCCAAAATATATTTACGCTTTATGATTCGTATTTATTGAATGGTCTGGTATACCGTTTCAGTAAACGTATACTAACATAGAGGCATGCATTAAAAATATTGCATGGTGGTATGATTCTATACTTTAGTTGTTTTATTCTCTGTGTCCTTAACTTTTTAGTGTTCCGTACCTTAAATTTTTTGTAACGTATGTTCTTTAACGTGACTTACAAAAATTACGGGTAATTAGGTGACTTTGTCAAATTAAAAGAAATCTTATGAAAAGTAAAAATCTTAAAAAAAAAATGGTAATGGATTACATGACGGTACGGAACCCTTAGTGCGGGAATCTGGCTCTTACTTGCCCGGTTTATTATAATTGTACTAAACTACGACCATGATAACTATAAAGTACCTATAAAGATATAAATTATCACAACATACATACGCTTACCCATATCTGCTATCTTATTCGTATTTAGGATACCCTTATAATAGATTACCCTCTTTTATAAGGAAGTTCTTAATGCGAATAAAGTAGCAGTTTTAATCATTTGTTACAATTCAGATTCTTGTCTTTAATATTGTGTTACATTTGGCTCAATCAACGATACATTTCATACGTTAAATTTAATAAATGTTGACACGCAATTCAAGTGCTATGAATCGGTAAGCCGTACTAGATTTAATTCTAATTAATTCGTAGGCAACAGTTGTACCACAACACACGTCTCGCATCAAAGAGATCACTCGTGTATTATATACCGGCACGATGTTTGTAATTGAAACCTACGTGATTAACCATTGGTATCATACGTGTATACATAACTGTTAATAATAACAGAAGACGAGAATATCGAAGTTTAATCAGTGGCCGGTATTTGATAGATGGGTGACCCATTCTAACACTGGTTTTCAAAAACCCGACCTCCTCCTTGTTTCGAAAAAAAAAAAGTTACATATAATGATAAAAAGGAAATTAACTTTTAATATATAAGCATTACAATTATTAACCAAGAGTTGAGGAGGTCGTGGCCTAATAAGTGGTCGGTTTTTAAGTCGATCGCTAAGTTAATTTACTTTGGGTGCGACCGGATGACAGATGGGTGACCCCTTCCTTTCTTTCTTCCTTCCTTTACATTTTGTTCTTCACTGCATAAAAGAGCTTTCATTAGAAGCATCCATTTAAAGTGGCCATCGCGCGCTCCGCCCACTCGCACAGGCGGGACACGGCTCTCCATACAGCACCGGCTGCCGCTTCGTCCACCAACTCCTGAAGGGAAAGGAAGAATCTATTAAATAGGTTTTATTATCATTTCTGAGCTTTAAAACTACCTTTGAATATGTGTTAATAAAACTTGAAAGGAAAATGAAACAATTACTACAATAGGTAAAAATGAGTCATCATTTGTTTTTATTATTTTATACATATTGGTCTTGACAAACCAGCAACAAATACAGGACAAACTTACAATGTGCAGAAAATAGTAAGAAACGTATAAAGTTTTTAACTACCATAGACACAGACATATGTATGGAAGTCATATCATAATTTTAACTTACTTGAACACGAGTTTCGTATGCCACCACTTCAGTTGGCTTAAGTAGCCTTTTCACCAACTGATCCAAGGCGCGTTTTGTTTCGTTCAGTTTCTCGTGATACCTGATCGCTTCCTCGCCTCTAGCGCTTCCCTCTTCCAACTCGTCGGGGTGACATTTGACACACGTGGGCCAGGTCTCGTTGAGCCACTCGTATTGTATGCGGGACGCTTCTCGTCTCCATATCACGACTATACGATGTTCCAGGTTAGTGATGTCAATGCCTGTAAAAATGTAAGATTCAGCGTGTTATTATCATATCTGTTACTAAATCGGCCAGCAGAGAAAGAAGCTATCGAGCTGTAGCAATTATTGGGCGTCTAAGATATAAAAAATGGGTGAGGTTGAAAAGACAGCTCTTAAATGTGTAAACTATATTAGTGAACGAATAATTTTTTTTATTAAAAAAAAATCGCTTACCTATAAAATGATATTAACTCAATTAATACTTAAGTCAAATGGTCCCTAATACAAAGTTTATATTATTTTTTGTTTTTATGTTAGCATAGAAACGAAAAATAATTAACTTAAACGATTAAATTCCAACCCACAATTTAATATATTCCCAGTGTTCTAATAAAAAAGCACAGAGTACCCACCAGATCCGTTGGCGAGCGCGTTAACGAATTCGGGCTGCGCGTGCGCATACACGTACGCGTAGCGGATGCGCTCGGGCGCGCGGCGCGCCAGCGTGCGCAGCTGGGCCAGGCTGTGCGCGTGCGCGCGCAGATCCCGCGCTATCAACACGCAGCACAGCCGTCGCCGCGCGGCGCGCCACTCGATGGGGCACACCGTGTCTAGAACGCTCTGTAACCATATTAATTTAAGCTATTAATAGATCGGCGTAAAGTGGCGGCAATACTGTCACGTCAAGAGATGGTATTGTTGTCACGTTTCGTTTGGTTTGTGAGACTTCCCGGAGGCCTAAACTCGTCATTAAAGGCCGGCAACACATTTGCTAGCCTTCTGGTCGTACAGATGTCCATGGGCCGTCGATAGGCACTTAGCTTCCTGCTGCCTGCTCGTTTGCCCCTTGTAACATAAAAAAAAAGCTAAAGGTTGGCAAGTAACGGACACATAATTAAAAAATTAGATACAGTCTAACTACTAGAATTCTTAAAATAAAAACTCCACATTATTAGTGTAATTTTATTTTAAAAATTCCATAGGATATTCGAAACATGTCTTGGAACAAACATGTCTTGGACCAAGTAGGGGTAAAGCCCAAACCATGTCTCATAGTCTTACGTCAAAAGGGCCAAGGATTATTAAGGAGTATCAAGCTAGAATGTGTCATCGATCTATCATCCGGTCGTAGCAAGAGCTACTTAACCTAGCGATCGACTCAAATGCCGACCAGTGATTAGGGCACGATCTCCTGGTACTAAAGTACAAAGCCAAAATCAAATTTCAAACAAAATGTACGAATATAAATAACATTAAAGCTAAATTGCATTGTGTGCCTATAAAGAGATGAATCGCTCAAATCCTAACGGCCCGGAAAATTATTCCGAGAGCGTTACGCAAAAACCTTAGGATCGCCGCCATAAATATGCAATGGAAAAACTCGCTAACAGAGATCATTATTTAGTATTATTTGGACTGATAATATTTTTACCACTGTTTCCGAAAATCCACACTCTTTAAAAAAAAAATCAACCTCCCATCACTTTTAAGTCTAAATGACTTAAACTTGATGGGATTTGATAGCTACGGTATTACCGAACCGATACGACTTAGGGACGTTTAAGAAAAGATCATTATTATATCTCAAAAGGTTGGCAGAATATCAGCGAGCCTTCGACTACACAATAGGCGTCAATTGTTTTTCAGGTAAATTGCTTACCGTTTAAAAGTAAAAAATTTACGTAACTTTTAAGTCATTTTTAAACGATATCGTATTACAAAGAAAATTGATGAGTACTGATTAATAATAGTACACGTTTATATACGAGTCGTACATAAATTACAGCGCATCTATAAAGAGACAAATCGCCCAAATCCACAAAAATTATTCCGAGATCTCTAAGCGAAAACCTCAGGATCGCCGCTTAAATATGTAATGGAAGAGCTCGCTAAAGGAGATTAGCATTCAAGTGGACGACAGACCGAGAGGAGGCCGAGTATCGCATAATTACCGGAAAGGAAAGGAAGTAGGCCGTTTGGGCAAACAAAAACGTCGGCGACTCGATGCGACCGCCGCGCCTGCCGGCCGGGACAAAGACGTAATTTGAAACAATCGGTGCACGGCAGCGGGCGCACCCCGTCGACTATTGATCTGCCTCGCGCCACCCCGCCCTGGCGCCTCGCAGACCAGCCCCCGTAGCCCGTACTCCCACCCCGGGTGGTGGGTGCACCCGCTCGCCGGCATCCAACAACGTATTTTAATTGCAAATCTGCCAGATAATGCACAAATAGATAACGCCATTATACCTCGGGCTCGCTTATTATTTAACGCTATCGTATTACAACTTGATAAATAAACATTTTTGTTTGCTGTTTGTTTTTTGTTTTTTTAATTATTTTTTGACGAGTCAACGCTGCTCAGGTTTTTCGCCTTGTTTATAGTGTCCACTAGCTATTAGGCGGGACTTGGGTCGCGCAGAATTCGACTGTTGTAAAGTTTTCTTTAAAAAAAACCGTTCCATGAGTTTCAGTTTTCTGTATGTGTCTTTGACTTTTGTGTGTTAATATTTTTCTTTAAATGAAAACAGCCTTTATTATTCTTTAAAACATGAACTCTCTAAAAATAAAACCTCGCAAAAATCGAACGCATGAGTTTTGTTGGTAGACAGACAAAAATGCAAAATTGTATTCCTTCGTTTTTAATTATCCTATATACACATTATACAGTGTTTGAGGAGGTCGTGGCCTAATCAGTGTTCGGCATTTGAGTCGATCGCTCAGTTAAGTTGCTCTAGTTGCGACCGGGTGATAGATGGGTGACCAATTCTGACACTGATTTACAAACATCCTGCTCGTCTGCCCCCTTGTAACATAAAAAAAGGACCAATCCACTCCTTTCCCGCAAAGGCGTTCAAGTCGTCGCGCCACCTCTTCCTCGGCCTACCTCGTCTACGGTGGCCATTCGACATACATCTTAAAAAATAAATAATTAAAAATGTATTATTCATTTTGATATATTTATCAATAAGTCTTGACAATTACCTTAGGAAACTCTTGCTTCCTAGTTGGATCAAGGGCCGGCTACAGAAGGCAGTATTAGTTCAGACGGCATGCATTGTGTAGAGATTTCTTAGAACGCAGCCCTACTCTACGGTAGTTTGGCCTTGAGCTTCGCTTCGGAGGACACCAATTTTTCAAATTTTAAAAGTGTTTTTTTCTTGTGTAAATATGTTTAAAAATATCCCTAGTAGGAAGAAAAATATAACAAAACGAATAGTTAATAATAATATTTCATTCATTCAATAAATACGAACTTGAAAAATAACATCAGGATTTTTCCTAAAAAAATCCCCCTTTTGCGTGGGAATCTAGTGATGCCGAGAAATTTTCGAGATAAAATTTAGCGAATGGGTTTTCCCTGTTTGTTTTAACCGATAAACATAAAGAATCCGGTTTGTGTCAGCTTATCTGCAGAACTTGACCGAATCACGTTTAATGGCTTCCCATTAAGAAAGAAACGTTAGGTAGAAATATTTTATTTCACTCTGTATTTGGTGTTTGAAATGTGGGTGAAATTGTATTTCTTCTAATTTACTAAAGCATCTTTGAATGAGGAATTATTTTAATTTCAAGATATTAAACTTAATTATTTGTCATTTAATCGGGCTGGCCCGTTAGCGCAGTGGGTAGTGCCCGGGGGTCGTGGGTTCGATTCCCACCTCGAGTCTGGGGTGTATTATCCATATGTATGTATTTATATATTTAAAAAAAAATGTGTATAAAAGGCGACTGTTACCTATAACACAGGTATTAAGTTGTCTACCTTAGAAACAGACGTCCGTGTGTCATATAGTCCTATATATTTATTTATTATTTATTATTATAATCTTCTTCTAACTAGGTAGAAAAACAGAGGATCCCGATAAATATCACTGAAAAACCGGGACATAATCGGGAACGACCAGGATAACGTTAACGTTATCCCGGTTTAGTACCGGGGTACGTTTCAATTAATACTTTTTTGTACCAATTATGAAATATTATAGACTTAAGTTGTATTTGTAATAGTGATGAAAGTTTGTTCCAATACAGATATATTAATATTATTTTTATTAAATTGAAAGGGAGGTGGCTGTGAGGCGAGTTAAGATGACCAACTGCCGTCTGACGTCAACTCCGAAGCCTCCACAATCTCTACAATTGTACGACTAATATCATTCAATGACATTTATTTATCCACTGTTTTACTTTCCGAAACACGGAGGAGACTGCGTATTTGAAAACCAGTGTTAGAATCGGTCAACAATCTTTCATATAGCCGGACTAAAAACTGCTTAACTTAGCGATAGACTCAAATGCCGACCACTGATTAAGCTGCAACCTCCTCCGTAAGTTTTTGTGGTTTTATAACAATATGACATTTCAGGTACCGACAGTTTATATTAAAAATTATAGATTTAATTGTGTTTATTATAGAATACGTAATTTAATGAATTTACGTCAGTTTTCTCACATTTCGTATACGAAACTTCCCATCA
>JANCMC010047494.1:0-22876 GCA_024363005.1 Charaxes varanes | reverse complement strand
CAGAAAAGGTACTAATATTTTTGATGTATAAATTGAAACAAAATTTTCATTGATATTTTATTGTCTAAGTTTTTTTTATGTCAGAAGGAGTAAACGAGCATGCAGCAAGCAGCTAAGTGCCTACTAACGCCTATGGACATCTGCACATCCAGCAGATGTGTTGCCGGCCTTTCTGACGAGTTTAGGCCACCGGGAAGTCTCACAAACCGAACGAAATGCGACAACAATACCATCACTTGACGTGAGAGCATCGCCACCACTTCACGCCGATCTTTGTAAGAAAGAAGTAGTGGTACCCGGATGCGCCGGCCCAGTTCAGCGACATGATTTTAAATTGTTAAATATGTTTTAGTAATATTAGTTAAGCTGAAGAAATATCAGCCATGATATAATTTAAGTAAGAATATATTGGGTGTTTAGTGTATTGCCGAAAATATTATTGGCCATCTTGTATTAAGAATGTCACGTCTGTACGATAACTCGAATCGGTACCAGATGTGCCCGAACTATATCCGATATTTCGACAGTGCCCTACATTATTTGAGGAAACCGTTTAGGAGATATACGGCGATGACATACACATACGTGTTTCGGAATTAAGCCGGGATGTCAAAGCAGTTAATATTTGAAATATTTAGGTTATTCATATTTTTAGATCAACAGGAAGAAATGGCAGATTCGGGCAAGCTGAAACCGCTACTTGCAGAATGTTTGGCACCTCTAACAATATCCGAAGTAGCTGGAGTATAAAAGGGTATTAATTCTTCGCAACCAGAGTCAAAAGGTAAGGAAGAATTAATCAGGCATAGATTCTGGTTACTAGAGTAGTTATATATGCAAATGATTCTAAAATTGTACCGGTTTTTCGTAGATATACTGACAGTGAATTTTATGCTTAAGGTGGCTATGATAGGCTCATTGAAGTCAGCTAAAAGCGACATAACAAAATGAATCTTCAAAAGAACTAGGTATAGTCGACCAAGAAATTTGTTTGCCACGCTAAGGGCGAATTTCGTAGGCACGTCAATTAGTTAAAAGGTTCATCTTTGCTTGTTTCATTTCGTTAATTTCTAACAATAAACTTTAGCATAATTTTCTCTAAGTAGGAACTGTCATCCAAAATGGTAAAGAAAGATAGAAAGCAACTTTATTCAGACATAAATAAACAACAACACTATATCTAAAAACTTAAGTCTACTACACACAAAAAAAGCACTTTCTTGGTCGACTAAACCTTAAATGATCCTTTAATATACTTGGATGTAAATGTATAAAGCATCTGAAATGAACCTTTAACAGAATAAGATGTAAATGTAGAAGGATTTAGAGGGAGTTTTATAACTGTCACGGTGGAGACGTGGACTCGCGGTGCCTCTTCTGACAAAGTAATTTACATAAAATGGTACCGAGAAAAAATTAATTAAAACTTCCGTGATATTTAGATAATTAAGATTAAATTAACAAGATATAGCTTCTTGCCAAATTTCTTAATTATGTCAAAGAGTACTTTGCTCATAGGTTTTGGTTCCATTTGCAAGTGTATGGGAAATGAGATATAAATGGCCAAATCGTTTGTGTATACTTAGAGGGTTAATTTTTCACAGCTGTAAATACCGCAGTCCTCGGTATCTACATGGGAAAAAGCGTCTTCACAGACAGACAGACGGACGGACGGACAGCAAAGTGATCCTTATCAGGACCCATTACGCAGTTTCGTATTCTGCAGTTATTTACACTTGTTATCTTTGAGAAGTTTCTTTATTCACAGGTTTTTTTTTTATTATGGGTCAGGGAGTAGGGACACATCATCAACATTATTCCCAGCCCACTGGATCTTAGCAGAATATAACAAGTTCCTTCTTTGTAAAATATACTAATTATTTTTGATCGAAGATCATGACATAATGAGGGTCAATCAAGCATAAATAAATTGAATAATACAAAACGTTAGGCGTGCGAAAACGTGCATTAATTGTTGATTTGTCATGGGAATTCGCAAGGCATTGTCCTATCTAGGATTTAAAAATAATGCCTAAATCATCAGCATTGCAATTATATACTTCACTGCCTGCTGTATTGTCTTAAGTTTGCTTTGTGCATATTAATTTTACCGTTGCGATATTTTTGTTACTTGTACAAAATGACGGGAAGAGTGTTTTTAATCTGTTTGTTGTTTCTGATTCTTTATTGTAAGTATTGTTAATAACTAGTATCTATAAAATTAAAGATCACTTATTGTTTAATAGAACTAAGTATTTATGTATTTATTAAATTGTTATTTCTACACATTTCTGTCAAAGTATCCTCAAATTCTACATTAAGTTACGTTTTCCTTCTTAGATTATTTATTTTGGGTGTTATTTCGTGAAAACTTATAAAATGATATCACTTCTCTCAGTGGTAAGTCTTCTATAAACATATTTATATAAACATTTTATAAACAATGATAGAGAGTTTCAGTATTCTGTATTGTATAGTAATGTTGTAAATATTTTATATTACCTACAGCAAAGTAGTTTACGGCATCACATGAATATTATAAACGTATTGCACATATTATGAAACTCGCCAGTTGCGTGTAAGATTTGAGACATCTTACAGGTAATAATAATTTCTAAAGATTTCCCATTATACATATTATATTTAACCCGTCTCATCGTCGTAACAATTCATAGATTAATATTGATTCCCGCGGTTTTGTTCGCGTTACTGTTAATTTTGACAATCAATTTTGGTGACAAGTGATCAACATTTTTACCACTGACAACGTGTAGTGTAGGCAAAATGTTTTTCATCTCACCTGTTCAAAAAAGTTTAATTGGCATTGGGGATAGTGAGGGAAAATATTTTTTTGACACCAATGGGATTTTCTGTTTCGTTTTGATTGGTCCTCGTTTATTCTTCTGACAGTTTTGTTAGATTGCGAATCGCTCGCTTAAAGATTGAATGTAAAAAGTATATGTCATTAACATTAATTTCTCTATATTGATAAAGTTAATCTAAAGTCTAAACCCATACTAGCTCTGTAAAATAAACGGAAAAGATCGAGTGCAGAATGGTACTTATTAAAAAAATTCTGGGCGGTTAGGTTTTGGATATGGAGATTAGAATATAAGGAGTAACATCTCTTATAGGAGAAAAGTTGAAACTGTTCACCATTGTAGCTTAGATACTAGTTCAAAAACCATCCAGAATGACGCTGATGTTGACAAATGTTATGGTATGAGCGTAGCAATTGTAGATGAATTGACCAATACTTTTCCAGAATGGCGCTGGTTGGTGTAGACAAATATTAAGATATGAATTAAATTAACGATAAAGCAGATGTGGCGCCCCTCCTTATTTTCGTAATTCGACGGACATTTTTCATGTACAGAGATGTTACAATGGGCCCATCAATGCCAGATTTTATACTTCTCCGTCACTAGACAACTTAATGCATATTCTGTAGATAACATACGCCGGCTACGTATCCAAATAATTTATAATAAAATTTAGGGCAGGTAACTCACTTGGCGACGATTTGGCGACGTCGCCAAATAAGAAGCATAGCCACGGCTACTACAGACGTCGCCATAGCGTCTCGGTGAGGTAAGGCCATTTTGTGTGTTTTACGTAATATTTTTTACCAATCATATTATCAGCCACATAGTTGAATGTGTCATCTGGTATGTGACAAAAAATATTTAACAAAAATTACTTTTAATTAAGACTTATTTGCATGTATCTCACCATAATAACCACAAGAGCGATAAGTAGAGATTCTTCGTTAACAGCATACCGGTCGAAGCGCTCGAAAAGTGTCTCCACATTGTTCTGAAATATACTTAAACAGTTCTAATTCTCATTTTACCCACGTCCCGGCGAATAGTCGAACTTTACCTTAATTTGACGGTTAAAGGTATACATTATTATATACATTTACTTAGAGATTAAAGTCAGTTCAGTACATTTTATAATAAAATAAAAAAAACCAATTCAATAAAATTACAGTAACTCAACTAAATGACCTTTACCTGTCAACATAAAACCTAACAATTTCCAACAACGTATACGATTGATAATACTCAATTTCGTTAAAATCAGGTACAGTGTTGAATAGTCAAACTTTTGGAAAATAGCACAAGGAGTATTGAACTGACTTTTGGTAATTACGAAAAAAATAATTTTACTGTAATTCTTCCTATAACACGGTAGGTTTATTCCACATTAAGGAAAATGTGTTGTAGTATTATTTTCGTACAACGCGCTTTTACTGCCCCGAATGCACATAATATATTATATATTAAAAAGTAATATTAATGTTTATACAAAACAAGGTCGGTCTTACTTGAATTCGCGTGACGCTGTTGTCTCTGATACGAGGTCCACCACTCGCAGATGTATCTTCACTGGAAATATATTTAAAAAAAAAACATTAAATTTTTTCAGACGTTTTCACAAAATACAATTAATGCATATAAAGATTCCCGGTATTATTATAAAATCCAACAAAGAGGCGTAACGTTTTACTTTGAGAAATATAGTTCACTTCTAAAATAACTTAATGAATAGCTTTAAAAAAAAAAGACGAACCAGACGAACAAAGTAACGTGCAAAGTTTATAGTTAAAGTAAATAAACTGACTAGCCCGTTGGCGCAGTGGGGAGTGATTCTACCTTCCGCTCTGGAGGTCGTGGGTTCGATTCCCACCTCGATTCTGGGTATATTATCAAACATATGTATTTATATATTTCTACAAAAAAAGTATAACAGGCGTCTGTTACCTATAACACAGGCATAAACTTGTCTACCTTAAGAACAGACGTCCGTGTGTCAAGTAGTTCTGTATATATTAGTTTATTAGATTATTTATATCCTATATATATTAGATTATTTATAAACATTTCATACCGTCGTCTTTGCAATTGACGCCTAGCGTGCAAGCTGTCGCACGCCATAAATCTGTCGTAGACCAAATTGTTGATGGACACAGTCTGCGAACGGATTCGCGGCACAGCGCCGCGACTGCGAGCATCTAAAAGAAAGCTTTAATAAATTTAACGCACTTGAAACACAAGTAAATCTAATCATTTTTTTTTTCAAAACGTTGCTCTTATTCAATGGGCTGATTACTTTCCCATTTGCTTCATTGCGAAGATTGAAAATTTTAATAATTAAAATTTTTCCGATCAATGTATCTGTGATCCCTGAAACTAAACTACAGCAAGCCGATTTATTCATTAGCGTAATGTTTTTTTTTAGAGTCAAAAAGATTAAAAAACACATGCACTAATTTAAATACGAATTAGCTAGGTTAAATAAAACAAGGCTACTTCGTCTAACGATTCTCTAACTGTTTATTAATTTCGGTTTTTAAAATTGATTTAATATCGTGTAATCTAGCAATAGTCGTAAACAATTCTGCCTGGGAACGTTCACCACTGGACACAGGTCTATTTTTTTAATTTCCAAGAATTGCAATACATTGTAGTACATACTGCTAAAATACAAATAATTTAATATCAACCATACTAGATAGACTATAGCAAAAGCGATATTTTTATTTATTATATTAGTTATAAATGGTAATTTTTACTAAATATGACTATTTCACTGAACTAAATTGCTGCCGATTAAATCGACTACCTGTATTTTGGGGATCACACGTCGTCTTTTATACAGCCGGATTTCGTTAAAAAAAAACATATGAAAAATATGTTAAGTGTATCGGATTTTAAACAGGATCCCCAACATGCGAATTGTGCGTAATATGCAGTAACGCATGTAACTTAGGTACAGTGTTGCCAACGTAAGAACCTAAAATCGATTTTTATAATCGATTTCAGGTACAATTTAGCCCTTTAAAACCTCCAACCTTCTAAGCCGTACGAAGATTTTATAAACATCGCGAATACGCAAGGAACATTCCTTGATAATTGAAAAATAAATAAAGTGCAGTAATGTTAATATGTCATTAAAATATGTGTGTAGGGTTCAGTAATGGTAAGTGTATGCATTTTGAGTACAATATTTTTTAGTAAAACTGATAATAACTGTTGGCAACACTGCTTAGGTACATGCTCAGGTAATAACTGCCAAACCATGCTTCAAATTACAATGACTTTTATTGGATTATAAAGATTAATATCAAAAAAAGGAATAATAAGTGATATTCACTACTAATATTAGTTTACTTTTGCAATTTAATTTTTTGCAGATAAAATTACCATTGGTATTCTCAAATGGAAGTTTCTAAAATATTTATATTTTAAACTAAATATAAATTAACTTTCTAATAAATACTGTATAATGTAACCGGTAAAAAATATTTTAAAGCATTTTTAGCAGATTATAGAGTGTTTTTTATTTTTAAAAAGTCCTCATTTAATACCATATTGCATTAATTCGTTAAAATTAAAACGAATTATTATTTATGTGTTTTCATATATATTAAATTTGATTTCAAATTTTTCATCACCTGAAATATAAATAATATGTATATGTTTATATACTGAGATCTTATAATATATTTTTATAGTTTAAAAATTATATTATGACATACGTTTTGACGTCACTAAAGTGTTCTTCCAAATATTTGAAGTGTATTCTTGATGCGATTCTTGATGCGACAGGGCCGGCCCTATAATAGGCCAAACAGAGCGGCCGCTCCAGGCGCCAAGTCCCAGGAGGCGCCTGGAACGGCCGTTTCGTTCCTATTTTATGTAAAAAATATAAACAAGTTAAGTAAGGACGCCATAATTGCTCCATCCTAAAATTTACCTAGGGCCGGCACTGCACTGCCTAAATTAAAAAAATATAGGACGTGAAATACATACCTGGAATCTCGATAGGGATCGAGTCTTGAACGACATCTTTATCAAATGTAACGACATTGAAGCAGGTAAAATAGAAAAGGTTACTTAGGTTAAGGATCTAATGTAGTACAACTTGCCATACATGCACAATCTAAGCTTACTTTTGCATGCACAATTTAAAATTTCTAAAGTTGCTATCAAAACTGGATATAATTAACATACAAAGCACAATGAAATATTTGCTCGGTTCTTAATTAAATACGTACATAAATAAAATAATTCACATCTGTATTTCGATACACATTTGAAAATTTTTATTATACATTTTTAAATCATTCTTTTTACTTAACTCTCTTTAAGAAAAAAGGATGAAAGAGAGATCCACTCGCTATCTACATCCTTCGACTATGCTTAAACAATATAATTGGAAGTTGATACCTACCCGTTAACACCAACCAAATATTTATAAATTAATATTTTTAACTGTAAAACACATCGTTGTGATGCTTCGTTTACAATGTATACCACTATAATATAAATTCGTTTACAATATATACGAGTATTTAAGTATAGAATAATTAATATAGCGCCATCTTCAAGGTGATATTATAAAAATTTTACATATTTTCATTCAATTGGTCTGGGACAAATGGTAGTTTGGCTAGAAATTTATACACAGCGATATCATTAAATCGTAGATCTTTTTAACTGCGCAACAGTTTTTTATGCGTTTTCTATCAATAAACAGAGAAATTAAAGAGAAATGTAAATATGTATGATAGATGCGTATTATAACGGAAGAGCCGAGAATTTGTGACGTGATATCATTTTGATACACTTACATAGCGCGCGTTCTGGCTAAATCTTACGAGGTAGATCAAATACATTATGCATTAAGAAATAGTATATCTAAAAAAGTCAGCGATGATATATATCTATGTCCCAAGGACAACCCACAGTAACCATTTTTATCTTTTACATATTACAAAACTATTTACAAAGTTATTTTAAGGGATACCGTATTAATCCTTATCTAATTAAATACGCTAGATACGTTGTACGTTTTATGCAGATCAAAACTGCCCTTTACACCATATCATTAAAATGAATACCTAAGAAGATGTGATAGATTTAAAGTGCGGGGGCATAGCGGCCGGCAGTAGGTTAGGTAGGCGACCAATAGATGGCGCTATGTTTGATATTCAATATTAATAGTAAGAGTAAGCCAACGTTTGGGCAGGACAACGTCTGCCCTGTAAACCTATTTGTTCCGTCTTAATAATTTCAATAATTTGAATCTCAAGAAAATAATAGCGTTTTAACTTTATAATTGTAACTCTCAAACGTCGATTAATTTTTGATGGCCAAGTTTTAAATTCGCCAGCTATCTAATTAATATTTGGCTCAAATACATACGTTGACTTGGCTGAACTGTCGAATTCGCGTTAGCGTTTTGCTCATTATTGCTCTGATTCTCTTGAGATCGTTCCTGGGTCTGAGTCTGATTCGGTGCCTGAGTTTGACCTTGAACCTGAGTCGGGTTCTCAGACTGGGTCGAACTTTGAGTTTGCGTCTGAGATGGAACTTGGCTCTGACTCTGGTTTAGGTTCGGGCTCTGAGTCTGACTCTGACCCTGGGCTTGCCGCAGTCTTGCAGCACTATGCCAAGCCCCATCCATTCCTGGTACGAGGCCCTGACGCAGCACTGACGCGACGATGTTGTGTAATACGTCCGCGGTCTGAGCGTGGTACACTGTGAAGATCAAAACATCCAGTCAAGCACACATATTTATACGGCCTGATCTTACAGCTTGCAAATAAATCTGCCTGATAGCGTGCAGATAACTAAACTGTCATTTCCTTTCTTATCAATAGCAATAACATTGACTTTAATATACTTTTAGCTCACAAGCTAAATAAAATTTAATGAAATGGATAGTTTAACCAGTTGGAAGAAAATGAAAAAATAAGCAAGATCTCAGGCAGTTTATACACAAGCGATGAAAGGGATATTTCATTAAATAAAGAATAATATAAACAAAAAAATAGCAATGATTAAGTAAAAGCCAGAAAAACGAAGAAACATTCATAGTATTTAAGTTTTTCGTCACTAAAGTCATAATATTTTTTTATATGCCATTCACACATATTATATGAATAAAAATCCAATTACCATTAAATAAAAATATAATCAAATTTAAGGCATATGACATGTACAAAGTATTTTAAAACTATAAACAATTGGGATACAATTCAATAATGTCCCCCTTTTATTTAATTACCCGCAAAGGAGCACGATATATAATTATTTTTTCTTCCAACTACGCAGTAATGTCATCAGAAAGGACACCCTTTCTGCTTAGAACCAAAACAGTGCAGTAATGTTGTATGAAATTTAATTACTGAACTGTTTTTTTTCTATTTTCATACAAATTCACCACAGAGGTTTAATGTCTCCAATTAAGTTCCCTCGTCCAATTTCTCTGCGGAATCAGTTGCCAGCTTCGGTATTTCCGAACGGATACGACTTAGGGACCTTCAAGAAAAGAGCAGAAATAGTGCTGTTAAATGAGATGATGAACAAAAATATATGAACTCGTCAGCCGACAGTAGTCCCAGCACCTAAAGTAAGTGTTGTAAATAGGAACGATTGTATAATTCGTAAATAAAGATAAAGGATTAGGCAAAAACAATAGGAGTGTTTCTCCTCACTTCACTGGACATTCCTTTTCAATTTTATTGCTTTGAGTTTGTGTATTCCAAGGAAGCTGTCATAATGTTTTACTAACTTCAATATACATTATGATTTTTGAAATTCGAGTTATAGAGTATGAATATGTATTAAAATGCCTATGCAGAGAAATAATATTTTGTTCGAGTTACAATCAAAATTTTATTTTGACTTACTAACGACTTTAACTTAAAATGATTTGATTTATCGAGATTCTGCTGTACTTCTAAATTGTTAAATATAAAAAAGTAGTGTATTATATGACCACATAGTGTTTTAATTACTATAGTGAACTCACTTACTAAAGAAAGTTCTTTCAATTCTTAGGCTTTGGCTCTGGTCAATTGGGCATAATTTACTGACGTGAGTTCACTAGATACAAATGTTATTTTAATTCCTACCTTAGATTTATGAAACAAATATACGGTCAGCACTTGTTTTGGAGTGATGATTCACCAAGTATTAAATTGTAAGGATGTCGAGCGAATGCACTAAATCAACATATCTAATACTGTGATAATTTATATTAAAAATATGAGTAACAAAAGAGTTGTTTAAAGTTCCAAAGTATTCAAATTGTCAAATTACAAAAGACATTAATAAATTAAGAATTGTTTACAAAAACGATACTACACATCAACTTTATCTACTGACATTTGTCATTTCTCAAATTCTCTTTTACTTTGCTCTAGGGATGTTCTGAACAATATTTTCGGTTATCAATTTTATGATTTAAACATTATTGAGCTTGTTGAATCGATTGTCTATTTGTCAATTGCAAAAATGTTCTAATTTACCTTCGATATTCTAATATCAATAGATATTAGATATGTTACAAAAATCTTTCGCTGCTTGTGACAAGGAGAAGTAATCATATGGAAGAAAAGTTAAAAAGTGTCCAGCAGTATAAGTTAAACAGAAATTCAAATTTTTTTCCAAAATGGCACTGTTTTAGACAAATAATATGGTATGAATAAAGCAATAGTAAACCACTTGCAAGATGGCCAGTTAAAAAATTACAAACAAATAAAATAATCAAATATATTGTATTTTATTTATTCTTTAATTATTTAAACCTTTAAAATATGACCACATCTGTACTGTATACAGATGATACTGCTTATCCTCTACTCTCCATAATTAAAATGTTAAGTATCTTTTAAATATGACATATTTGAATATTAAGAATACGGAACTTCAAAATATGCATATTGCATGTAGATGTCAAAACTGTCATGAAATATGCAAACCATACAAATAAGTGAACAAGAAAGTTAATTTAAAAAAATAACAAAAATAGTTTATCAGTTGTCATTATTACGCTTTCGAGTTAAGAATTATAATATTTAGTTAATCTTAGAAACTACTTCTTAATAAAAATCATTTCATCGATGTACTGTAATGACGTTAAAACTTTAAAATGCAGTGTTGTGTGCCGCTCTGTAAGAATAGACCTGAAGACGACTTCTGTATATCTCAGGGAATTACTTTTCACACGTAAGTATCTCAAAACTGCTGGCCTTCTGGTCGTGCAGATGTCTATGGGCGCCGGTAGGCACTTCGGTGCCTGCTGCCTGCTCGTCTGCCCCTTTGTAACATTAAAAATAAAGAAAAAGTAATACATCCTGACGCTATACACGTCCTTTGTCGGGCAGCTATTTTAAGTATAGAATTTGATGTATGTCTAACCTATTATTTTCAGGACAAGGGTATGTTTAACGATATGAATGCTTCATGAGTTTAATATGTAGTGACATATTATCCCACCAAATTACGCGTATACTCGACGCCAGGTTTAGTTTTTATCGCACTCCCTCGAAGCCATTTAAACTTTGGACCGTCAACGCGGCGGAGGCGTCACTTTTATTTTGATAGCATGTAAAAACGGCGTATCTACTGAAACACTCATAAAGTTTGCACCTTACTTTTTATTATTATTAGTCACTTTATAACGACTATTTGTGAGTGACAAAGTTGTTGAAAAAACTCTTTGTTCGAGTCGCAGACGTTGCGTGACTATCTTTTTTTTGAATCGTGAAATTACGAGTCTTTACGTGGCCCACTATTTGTGCCCGTTCTTTTGTAATAAATATCCACGATGACCGCAAATAAATTAAGTAAAATATCTTCGTTTTTATAAGTATTATTGAGAAGGTTCCTGGATGGATTTATAGGACTATACAGATTAGCACTACAATTATTCCGTTTTCATATTTTTACACTTCTTTTTGTCTGTCTTTGTTCTTGTTTTTATTCAGAATGTATAACTGCAAATGTTCGTCTCTTACCTCAAACTTTTCTAAATTTTTAAATGTACAAAAGAAACAGCCATCGCTGTTTTTAACATTTCAAATTCTAACCGGCCATTAGCAAGGCAACGTTTGGGCGAGATAACGCCTGTCGTACACATTTAATAGATTATTTACTGCAATCTCTGCACAAAATTGAGCGCGATAACCCGTAATTTCACGGGATTTTCTTGACTTCCTGCGATAGTCCAATTAAGCATAATAAAGCCTGGTCTTATTACCGTCGATCACCAGTGATTCATGATAACCGAGCAAGTTAAGACGGTAGACTATCAATTCAGTAATTACTTCTTTTGCCCTAGTACGAGGTAATCGCTTCGTAGACCTTTGTAATTGTTTGGATAATCGGCTAGTTTTTTTTTAAAATCCATTTTTGTTATGCTGGAACCAGATATAGCTTCATTTAAATTTTTATGTAGTGTGGCCGGGGACTTTGTGTAACTGCACAGAGTTTTGTAGAACTTTGTAGTCTTCAAGGACAAAAATGTACAAACACTTTGAGCTACATCTGGTTCAAGCGTTAGGAAATTTTTTCATTTCGTTATTATTATATGTATCTTATTATTAATGTTTTATTTATAATTATTTTGTCTCCTACCCTCATACAGTTCGATTATATTATCCCCAAAATATTACATAATTAAAAATTAAGTGCCCAAGAAGGGTTACGTATCTGATACGCAGTAAAGGTATCTGGTAAATAACTTAAAATTTGTGTTTCAATTTCCCTGAAAATAATTATCTTAACGAGTTTTTAGCATGTCCTATCAACATTGTAAATTTCAAGTCTCTGCATCTAATAGCTGGATGATATAAATATAAATAAATATAAATATATACAGGACTATATGACACACGGACGTCTGTTCCTAAGGTAGACAACTTAATGCCTGTAACTCTTGAAATCTTAAGAGTAAATTAACGATACGGATATTTGAGTCACCCAGTTTAATAACTTTAATTTTAATTAAGTTTATAAACTTTGAATAAATGCCTATGAGTATGAGTAAGTTGTCAGTAATGGATGCGCTGTCCTGTAAGATTTCTTGGTTGATATGATTGCCACGCTCTTGGGCAATGGAAAAAAGGCGCACAGGTTTACCTGTGATCAGATGAACTGTCTGCCCTTTGCTCATTACAAAAAATATCTATGTCCTATTTCATTTTTACAGTAGAGTCCTGAAATTGATTACTCGCCGTGTACTAACCCTAGTAATGAGTCAGTACTTAGATGTAATTCCGCTGGGTTTATTAACATACTAGAGTTGTTAGACAATTGCAATAGTGAAGCGTCTGCCTGTTAGATTTGAACATTATCTACTCGTCTATGGCTAAAAGGAAATCTATGATATAAGTATTTATAAAATACCTACTTCAATTAAGTTTTCCATTAATTTTACAAAAAGACAATCCCACATTCGTTTGTGCCCGAACAAATTGAAATTCAAATGATATTTTACTCAAGTAGACTTTTACAAGCTCTTTTTATAAGAATAATTTGAATCATTTATTCATTCCATTTAACAAACATATTTAAAGAATATTTATTCCCTTAAATAATTTGACGTGTTGCTAAATCAATTTGATCGCACACCAAAAATAAAAAAAAAGTGGTTTAGACGTTTAGGTAGAGTCAGTTACATACACTGCGATGTTTCCGAACGTACACGACGCCGTCCGTCGTTCTAATAGAACGCCAGTCCGCGATTCGAGCGAACCTAGTTCGTGCGAACGTGCGATGAAACATATGAATGTCTGAAGCGTCTTAATGGACGTTCGTGCGAATGCATCGCCTTGAATTAGGACACTACTTAGACCTCAATGTGATGTGAAGATGACGCCTTATGGACTTTTAAGAAAAGAACGTATGCAATCCTCCTCTTAAGAGCAGCTGTATATATGTATATATATATATTTACCAATTAAGGAGCCAACACGACACTTCAGAGGTAGCTAAAAATATTAAGCATTACTAAAGTATTTAAAAAAAGAAACAATCATAAAAATAGATGGGAGAAGGCTTTGTCAAATCATTGTAGAGTTGGAATCAAGATATCTGCATTGCGGCGCGGCAGCCTATCGCTTTATTCCTCGAAAGCCTTATGTACAACGTTTATTCTCTTGTTGAACGTTATATACTTTTAAAAGTTTACTTTCACTGTTCAAAAGGTAAGTAGAAAAACTAAAAAGAAATAATAAGTAACTGAAAATTCCACCCAAAATACCGCAATGTTAAAATATACACAGTTCTATGACTTGCCAGGAATTTCCTGCCTTGCATCATCTCTATGGGACCAGTTATCTTGTCCGGTATTTCTAAACCGATACGACCAAAGAATCACTATATATGTTTTTCATTACCATATTTTTTATGATATTATATGTAAATGGTTATACTACAAGACCCATTCACCTTTGTTTGCTTGTGTTTTCTGTCATCTTCACATATAAATTACAATCAAAAATATATAAAAGCTGAGGGTCACTTAGCACCAAATCTCGAAAATGCGTACATTAATGAAATTTCGTAAGGAGGTAGTTCATACTTAGTAGAAATCCGCTAAGAAAGGATTTTTAATGGAGCCTAAAATAATGAACAATTTTTTTTCTTTTATAAAACAAGGGGCAAACGGGCAGGCGGTTCACCTAAGTGACTACCGACACCCATGGGTAACTGCGACACCAGAGGGCTCGCAGATGCGTTGCCGGCCTTACGAAATGAGTATGCTCTTTTCTTGAAACCTTCACCTCGGCTGCACCTGACTTATGGACAAGGTTCATCTTTCAAATTACTTATCAAAAGAAGAACCTATGAGTAAGTTACAAAGGGTTAAAATGTATATTCTGGGCAAGTGCTTTCCATCGTAGACTGCATAAACATTGATCATCTGGAAGAAGCGACTTTTGAGGGCAAGTAGCTTATCTATTACTAGCTGGGCCCGCGACTTTGTCCGTTTAAAATTAGGTAAAAAAAATTTAATTCCATTTTAGCGTGATGATACAAAGCCTTATTTATCTAACACTTAAAGAATTTTTCGAATCGGACTAGTAGTTCCTGAGATTAGCGCGTTTAAGTAAGCAAACAAACTCTTCAGCTTTAATTAGTCCTATGCTCCTATAACACGGTAGATTTATTCCACATTACAGGAAAACGTGTTGTGGGATTATTTTCGTACAACGCGCTTGTACGGCCCCGAATGCGCATTATATAAAATTATATACAGAATAACATTAATGCGTTATAAGACCACCGTGTTATAGGGAGTATTATAGATATATTAGTATAGATAAGATTGTATATACCTTTACCAGTCTTGAACATCGCAACATTATTGTCTAAAATGTGTTTTCTATTGTAGTGTAGTGACTGTAATATGAGGACGGGTGCGATATGAAAATAGTCCAGTGAAGGTCAGTGCATGAAAATTACATGCGTATTAAATACGCAGTAATAAATAAATTTACGAACCCGATATTAGGTCATTTCTCATAATAAAGTGGCGACCACTGTACTGTTAAAACGTTTACGATCTCCGCTATTAACATTAAAAATTGATTGAAAATTGAAAATAAAAACCATAGTTTATGGCCTGTTTCAATGTCTGTTTACAATAGGTCATTACGTAAAGTGATTGTGATGGATATAAATAATCAGGTATCCTTCTGCTATGTATATTATTGTTCGCGACTTGTTGAAGGTTTTTCTGGTTTGTTCATTCGTATTATTTTAAATCTATTTAAAACTGTTTAGTAACAATTTCAGAAATTTAAGTAAAGGTGGCGCCACGCTTGAAGTGCTTTTGGGCTGCGGCCGATTTGGGCCGGCGCGTCCTGGTACCAGTACCTCTTTCTCACATAAGATCGACGTGAAGTGGTGGCAATGCTGTCGCGTCAGGTTTTGGTACTTTTGTCGCGTTTCGTTCGTGAGAGTTTCCGGTGGCCTAAACCTTTCTGTATATGCTCGCAACGTATCTACGAGCCTGCGAGGCGGTGCAGATATCCATGGGCGTCAGAAATCACTCAGAAGATGAACAGCCTACTCATTTGCCCATTGTAATATATAAAAAAAAATGCCTTAACATACTGACTGACAGAGATAACAAAAAAAAACCTTTTTGCACTACAACACTAACACAAACATACACACGCGCGCATAATATTATTTATTTCTATAGTTGAATCAAGTTATAAGTGTCGGGATACAATTTTCGCGCAACCATTAATTAACGAGGTAGAAAGTAGGCCATTTAGAAGTTAAGGAGCTTTTAAGCGTTACCACTAGTACCACATACTTTATCATTCAGTTTTTGTGTCCCGAGTGGGCACTATGATAGCGTATCAGAGTCGAGGTGACCTTTCTTTTAATTAGCGGTAGCGCCACGCTTGTAGTCCATTTGGTCTGCAGCCAAACTAGGCCGGTGAGTACCTTTTTGCTCACATGAAATCTACGTGAAGTGGCGTCAATGCTGTCACGTAAAGTATTGTTATCGCGTTTGGTTCGGTTTGTGAGACTTCCCGAGGGTCAAAAATCGTCATTACAGACCGGCAACGCATCTACTAGGCTCCTGATCATGCAGATGTCACTTAGGTCACCCGTTGCTAGTGTAACATTAAAAAATGGTTTTCTATAATGGTGTTACTTTTCCAGCTTGGCAGCATCACATTACGAATACGTAGTCTCGTGATGCTCTACGTTAATACTAATTTAGGGAATAGATAGGATTACTGAGTAAATGCTTTATGTGTAAAGAGTAAACATTCTATATTTTAACTCATCATTTTTTAGTATATGGAAAGAAAGAAAGAAAAGCTTTATTTGTAATGCATATATGTATAAAGTACATTAAATAAAATTAAAATTACATTGAAAAATATAATAGCAGCATACAAATAGGCAAACCAGCTCAGCGAATCCCGCGTGTCATAAGAAATTTTTGACGCGCTGCGCTGATTTTCAGCTGCAGCCCTTTATTCTAAGTGGCGTCACGGTTACACGAGTATTAAAAGAAGAAAACAATTGGTGGGTTAATTTTACAGAAGTTATATACAATAAAGGTTGGAAAAAAACATCGTAATTACCTTCAATAATAAGCTCCGTGATACCATAACCCTGATCTCGCGTATTACTAGCAAAGCACTGATATATCCCCTGGTCGTTTTGCTGTGAGTTTCTGATATGTAGTCGCAAGCCGTCTTCCGATATCCTGACTCTATCCGTATCCTTTATAACTTTGCCATCGTGTATCCAGTATATCACCTCAACGGGATGTCCGGACACCTTGCAATCAAAACTGATGTCTGTATTGTACTTCGTTCTTAATATTTCTGGTTTTATTCGGACGGATATTGGTTCTATAAGAAAAAAATGAATTTTGTAATTATGGCAAACGTTTTATTCCTACAGACTTTATCTATGAACATCATTTGTATAATTATTTATAAATCATTACTATAACAGTTTTATTATTTAAATTTAAGTACATTGTAAATATCTTCAATTAATTTACGAAAATACGACTAAAGTTTCTTATAACATTAGAATTCATTAATTTTACGATTTAACAGCTAAGTTTACAAGGGTTCTAACGCGCCCTGCTCTGGGAAGAGTTTTCCGGAATTATCCCACACACACATATAATGAAAGATATATATACATATGAAAGACTATACGAGCCTAATAAAGCTCAGTTTTTTTTGCTAGTTTTATAAAAGATGGCAAAGAAACAAACAGTATATCAAATAATTGATAGAATCAGGCGTTCCTTTGCGGAAATCCATGACATGCATGAGAAACTAAACTACTTTGGTTTAATCCGCGAATGAATACGAGGAAAAATCAGTGTAATGTTGCAACCCGAAAGCTACACCACCGAATCCGCCACCAAAACAAAGCACTACACTGACTTTCCGATGCGCCTCAACGCACGTTTCGCTTCGACACCGAAGCATCATCAGGAGATAGACTCTTATTGGTATGCAAATAAAACACACAAAAGTGTATTCTATTTTATTTTTTCATTGATACAAATGTATTCGATTTAAGGAGGAAAGCAAATTTTGAAGTGTGAGGAAATTCCAACTACGTATTTTTTGGCGCAGTGGAAATATATAATTAAAGGAATAAATGGGAGCAGGTCTCTAATTTGTAGGAAAAGACGATAAAGATTTCATAAAATGTCAAATATGACATAATTTAATTTTAGCAGTAAATGCTATAACTACCAAATCCCGTAAAAAATATAAAGATCTTTTTTTATTAGTCTAAAGATAATTTTAATATCTCAAAAAACCGTTTTTATACAATTTTACTTAATTTAAAACGGAAATAGTAATTTAATCACAGTGAAAAGTGAAATATTCTTTAAAATATATTATTCTTATCCACTGCGAAGAAAGCATTGAACATACTATAAAATCGATAGAGTTCCTAATTAAAAACAAAGATAGCTTTTTTAATTGGAGATACCCAAAAATAACACTAGTATAAATAAAATTACCAATTAAGGTTTTTTTTTACAGTTATTTTTAATTGACTGCTTAAAATTATTTGTTCATAATCAACACTATTAGGTGTCCATTCACTCCTACTCTACTTTTCTCGCATTATTTTGGTAGGTACTCAGATGAACTTGCAATATTTAAGTTGCTTAATAATAACTTCAAAACTTTATTCTCCCCGGCGGGGAATCGAACCCCGGTCTCCCGCGTGACAGGCGGGGATACTCACCACTATACTACCGAGGATATGTTCTTCAGTACAAATTAGTCTCACAAGTTTGTTCTCAGTGAACCGTACTAACACTGGATTTGTAATATCCGATCACTCCGTGTTTCGGAAGCCACGTAAAACTATGGGTCCCGATTAATGCCACTAAGTGCTATTAGCGATCGTGAGATTAAGGGTTTCGAGGATGACGTCAGACGGCAATCAGACAGAAAGACTCACACACACACAGAGACAGAAAGCCACGGCAAACACCCCTCAAAAAATGATTATGTCTGAACTCTAGACGAGCAGTATAGAAATGTTTATTAGAAACTAGTTCATACTTTGCTGCTTATAACCAGTACTGATATACGGCCGTCTGGTTATATATACTACGTAGGTGTAGTGCAAGTTCTACAAACGACATCCTGCGATACACTTGCGAGGTCTCTCAACTTCCTCGCAGATACGCGAACACTATTTGCGGCGGCCGTACACAGTTGGGGACGGAAGCGAACGTAATCTTTTAATTGAATTAACCATTCTAAATACACTCGGGTGTAATCAAATCGCTTAAGAGAACATGTTTTTGTAAAATATTTCATTTTTTTATTTAAAAAAAATATGTATTTTTAATATGGGAGTAAAAGTATTGAAATGATCTTTAATCTCATTTTAGAGCTCGCTAGGCAGGGCTCAGAGCGTAGTATGATAGGGCCCGAGCCGGGTGTACTGCTGGCGGTATGTACTATTGCCGCAGCACTGCAGGACCGGGCAAACAAAGTGGTTTTAGCCGAGTGAAAAGGATTAAAGGGACTCAGACACTCGATGTTGTTTATGAGTAAATTAGGGACTAGTTTCTACAAAAGCCTCTTAGGTTTGAGTAAGAAACAGTTGAGGTACGTCATGGCGGTTTTTACGGGTCATTACGGGACTAGGGCGACTCTGTTTCGTGGATGACGTCAGATGGCAATCGGTTATCTTAACTCGCCACACAGCCACATCCTCTACAATCTAAGCGGACCCTGGTACTTAACCTCGTTGACGCTAGGAAGAAGAAAAAGAAATAATATTAATAGAATATTTACAATTCTAAAATATTTTCTGACTTTGGACCATAATTTTTAATTCGACAATCGATTGATCCACTATCCGAGTCTGCGACAACTTTTACAAGCATCGTGCATTCAAAAATATATTAAATAGCAGTGTTTTCTTATAACACGCATTGACTTCTTTTACTGCAATTCCCTATACCTAACACCTATACATATATCCGCGAATTTGTTCGCCTAAATTATATGCAAATTCTAGGGTTTCAACTTTTTATGCTCCTTTTTTATGTTAGTTAATCTGTTCTGCGACAATGCTAGGAAAATTTCCTTCATCCATCTCTGTCCTGTGCCAACACCATCCAATCCTTTTGAAACTACCCAAGTTCGTCACGCTATTGCGTTAGAGGGTGACCGTGAGGATGATTGGTAGGGGACATCCACTCTGCGGAGACCTACCATTACCTGTCCGGGCGCAAGCGACTCATATTATTTCAAATAGTGCATTATTTTGGGTGTATTCCTAACGGCGCATCAAAGGGAGTTCTAAGAGCAAATGTACTGGTTTAACAGAAAATAGCAGACTCGCACAGCGCTGTATTTGCAGTTCACAAATTACGTCGCTACATGCGTGCAGATTTCATCACCTAATTTTAAGATTAGGAGGCCATTTACTGAAAATCTTGGAATATGCTTTTCATTATATATAATAAGGAGTACTTATAACAATTTTCAGACCTCTTTCTTCAAGACTGGTGAAAGCCTCGTGTAAAAAATACCATTATTATTAAAAGTACTTAAATTCCCTAGTTTAGAGGGTTAGGGGGGGAAATGTCCCAATTTTATAATGTTTCTGTTAGTTTTGTGCTAATACTAGCTTACATACAAAATTTCGGCTTCCTAGGTCTTCAGGAAGTACTCTATACAGTTTCATGGTCATCAGTAATTAAGTCAGTGGCAGAATTAGTGTTTTTAGATATCGATTAAATTTAAAGTATGCCTGTTAAAAAAGTTCCCTGTTAGCATCATTTCTCGAGAATTTTCTTAATCTAGTGTCATCGAAACCCAAGTTATGAAACTTCAAAAATCCGACGAACCATTTCGAGGAAAGGTAATTAGTGTCGGCTTCCCTGTTTTTAACTTCGCGGCTCTTCTTGACGGATTACTAACAAAACAACCTTTGCCTGGTCAGCTATTGTATAATTTATTAGTATTATATATTTTATTACGTTCAGAACTATATCGCATGTAGCAAAAAATCAGGACGTAAGTCGTATATGTTTATGTGCATATATATGCACACATATACAAATGTATATTTGTCCCCCGAATCGTGACTTGTGGTCATGATTTAAAACAAAAAACATGGAAAATTTTGTTAACATTCTATTTTTATAATTAATACTTTTAGTAATTTTCCATTTGTTATTGAAAAGAAAAAATAGTATATTTAACCAACCTGTTTAGACGTAATTAACCTTTTTGTTGTATTTTGAAAAAAGAATGGTTTTTTAAAAAATTATATTGTAACCAAGGCAATTTCATTGTTAAATCACTTTTAAGAAATCATTGGAAATAAAGTCGCAAAGAAATTCGTTATTAAGGGCCGGCAGTGCATCTGCTGGCCTTCTGGTCGTGCAGATATCCATGGGCGCCGGTAGGCACTTCGGTACATGCTGCCTGCTCGTCTGCCCCCTTGTAACATAAAAAAAAAAGTTCCTTTGTAATCTTCAATAACTTGGTTAATTCATACAGCATTTGAAGTTGAAATCTAAAAGAGACGGGTTTCTTAGCAGTCCATGGATTGACCGCGCGGGTATCGAGTCCATCTTATTGCAGAGGAAGGAACCAGGGCAGAGCCTGGTGTAGGTTTGAGATTTGTGATCCAAGTGTAGGTTTGAGGGATTCCTTTAACGTGTACACGCTAGGTATGCTTTGTTTCTGGTGTAACATGAAAACTTAAAAAACAAAACAATTTTTTCAATCCATAGATATTGCAAAGTAAAGTTTCGTGTTCGTTAGGCGGCGCGTCCATTAGCTCCCGGCCAGTTGATTGAGCTCAGTCTTTTATTCGACAAAGTCAATATTGCCTGCTGTGTTACTGAAGGCCTTTGCTAGTACTACGCAGTTAAGTGATTTTTTATGGTAGACGTTGTTTCTTTTCCTCGTCAACTTTGAGGGTAGATTCTTTATAATTTATGAGTTCCAGGCCAAATGTATTTTAATGTTTTAGTAATTAAGTATTAAGGTCATCTTAATTGAGGTTTGGGCTATACATAACCTTGTCCAGTTCAAGGTAAAAAAAAACGAATGCGGTTTATTGCTTTCTGAAAAAGTATTTTGTTGCTTTATGTATGACTTTTGCATGCTTTATTCAATTCTAACATAGAGAGATGAATTTGTTAGCAATCTATGGATTTACCGTGTGACTCTCTCCGTAATACATTTCATTTAGATAACAGAGGACGTCTATTAGGGCGAGAAAAACGACCCCGAACATTATCACACAACTTGAGCATATAGGTTTGTGGTTTAACTTCATTTCAAGATGTTTTATCTGTCAATAAATATAGTGAGTAACATATCTAGATGTTTCATGTGTCAATAGAATATAGCGAATAAAGCAACCTTCGGAGCAGAAGGCAGGATCACTGCCCACTGCGCCAACGAAAATATGAAGCGAAAAACCTTCTTAGAATATTTAGACAGCGTGAAATAAGGAGATAAGGGACCTTTTCGGTATTTCTTTTAACGGTTTAAAAAGAAACCGCGAGATTGAATGAGAATTGTTTTATTTGAAATTCAAATATGCCTTATAGCAGAATGAATAAATTCGGTTCGGTTTCGGTGCGGCATTAATACAAAAGTAGCATTTTATCTGTGACTCGAGGACGATGTGAGAAGCGGAGATCATCTCTGAAGGTGACGATTTTAATATATTTCTCGTCGCGAACGGATATAAAAACAGTCTGTGGTTATATTGCGTGTTTATAAATCGAAAGGTCACCTTATACAAAATTACGAAAACCGCGGGACGTACAATGACTGACTGAACTGACTGGCCCGTTGGCGCAGTGGGTAGAGACCCTGCCTTCCGCTCCGGGGGTCGTGGGCTCGATTCACGCCTCGAGTCTGGGTGTATTATCCATATGTATGTATTTTTATATTTCGAAAAAAAAACAATATTTGCGTATAACAGGCCGCTGTAACCTATAACACAGGCATTAAGTTGCCTACCTTAGGAACAGACGTCCGTGTGTCATGTAGTCCTATATATTTATT
>JANCMC010047480.1:122840-225185 GCA_024363005.1 Charaxes varanes | reverse complement strand
ATTTATTGAAGGCTTATTTAATTAGTCAAAACAGTTCTATCGATTCGACCCGGATATTAGTTGCCGACATGTGTATTTGATTATGAGGTATTGTTGTCATTAATTGAAAGCTGAAATTAAATTAAATTTACACTAACACTTCTCACAAATATATTTTATTTTATAGAAGTTTAATACGATTATAGCTCTCTGACCTGCGAGAATCGTTGTGTAATTTTAAAACCAATCTAGCAATTTCCCTTGGCGAAGAGTATATCATGTCTTTCTTAAGTATTTGATTTTACAATATACTTTACATGAGACACATGGCCATAAAGTGAAGCCTAGTTTCCTCCTTATAATTTCAATTATGCATGCACATATCTGTACTAAATACAAAAATCCACGAAAAGAATATCTACAATTTAATAGTTCTGAAAGCCAAATATTTGAGTAAAACATAAACCTATAACAAAATTGCAAATTATTCGACAGTTCTAAAAGCCACGTCCATTCCTACGCAACGTAACAATATTTCATTTAATACAAACCTATTTGTAAATACCACGGTTGCAGTTTTACAAAAAATATTTCAACGAAAATGAATTTTTGCATTCCTTTTAAATCATTAACACGCTTTTTTACATATATTCGTGCCATATATGTAAAAAACTAAAAAGGTTAACAATATCATTCAAACGAAAACCTCGCTTCGGAATGAAGAGCATGGAATCAGCGTGGGAATCAATTTTGCAAATTAAATAAAAAATATCTCTAGTAAAAATGCGGTGCGTATTGTGAAAATTCTGATATCAATGTGAAATTTTTATTTTATCATACGTTACGAGATATTAAAAAAATCATAATAATGTTATATATAGGACGTTCATAAGAGCTTATAAAAGAGTCTATTTAAATAAAAGATTTTGACTTTATTATATATATTTTTGGTTTTGCTGATAAGTAGCAGAAGAACATTGAAATACTGTTTAGCATTCAACCTGAGATATGCTAATTGAAAGGCGGGATTCTGTATCATTAAGCCACTCAGGTTTTCAGACCCGTATTACTGAGTAAAGTGTACCTACAATGTAATAAGGTGGTTCTTTGTCCTTACGTAGTTCATATTGTTTATTCATACATTCATTCCATGTACGTGTGAGAAAGGATTTACATTGTTTACAGCGTTCCATTAGAATATTAAATTTTCTTTGTGCAATACTGAGGTATAAATATGTCAAATTCACTTAATTTACAAGACATGGATATACATAGTTAATGTTACATTGAAGAGTACTCAAGTAAGAGCACTTAACTATTTGACCAAATGGAATATTGACGTCTTAAAAGGGTTACTTTATAACTTGTAATGGGGATTTACAGACTTTTATTGCTTATATATTAGAAAACAAGTTCAACTGTACATGAAAAAATTGTTTTTGGAAGATGAATAGTCATGGCATATTATTCCACCGACAATTTCTTATTATTATTTCTGCACAATCTTCAAGCCAGCGCAACGACTGGCGACAGAATACCTAGAAGCAGGACAATTGGCACAAGCTCGCGTTTGAGGTCAAAACACACATTTTGGATTGCTAAGCCATTATTGTTATCAGTTAGTTTATATAAAATACAACGTCTCGTTGATAAATTGTCAATCGTTTTATCTGCGACGTCTGGGTTAACTGGATTAACGTTTGTAAAATGCACTAAATTTTCAGTCATCTCACTCATCCGAGTTGCAAATTTCCTAATAAAGTAGACTACTCTATGCTATATCCCATAGATTCTTATACTCTGGAATATAAAACATGTGAGATCTGTGCTAAACTGTGCTAGATGTGATCGTACCAGTTGTCAAATTCCCTTTTGTTGCATGTCAGTAGTTTGAATGAAAGTGTAACTTAACTAGCGTGATGTATTTCATATATATTGCTTGTACGAGGCTTTGTTACGAAAGTAACGCCACCTAGTGTCATACAAGTTTACTAACTTATGAAAAAAATTGGTGTTTTATACTTTTTTTTTTTGCCTTTAATATTTTTGTTTTGTGAGTGCCATTTTTGCATGTTAAAATCGTTTTCGGGTTTAATTTATGTGTTACCTATTTCTCTCTGTTTTACGGTTATTAATAAAAAGAACGATTTGAAATCCTAAGAGTCGCTTAACCATTCATCTTAATTAACAGAAAAATCCTTTAAAAGGTAACCATGGGCTGTCTTTTGTTTTGCCAAGCACATTTTTTTCCATACTTAGAAAAAACAAATAGAATATTTTTTTTTTCAATTATGCCAAAGTGTCGCGAGATTTTTTTTTTTAAATCAATGTTGTACATTAATATCATTTGTTTTATTTTTGTATGTTTTATAATGATTCCTTTTTAATAAATAAGTTTTCAAACTTTGTATTTTCTTATTATGCGCTAACAAAAGCCCGCTATGTCCCATATTTTTGGCAGAGTTTTAATTCAATTTTTTTTTTAAGTTTTGGTAGTTTGAAACTCCAGGAAAAAGTAGGAGGTTATAGGTTTGTCTAGTCTGTGTGTCTGTCTGCATGGTGCTGTTGACATTTTCATTTTATGTATATGCCTAGTTTAATAATCTAATTAATTTAATTACTAACAGGAATAAGTCCTGAACTCTTGAAATAAATACTAGTGTGTCCTGAATTATATTCAGAACATCGTATCAAAATGGGCCCATCCAACAGTGTACTTAAATAATTTTAATTAATAAAAACCTATAAACAATTAACGAATATCAATAATAAAATGTTGCTATTTTCATTGAAGACAACGCATCGATAAAATAAAAATACCGTATTGTAGAGAAGAATTTTCTCGTTCGGAAAGGAAAGAAGAACCAGCAAGAAACTCCTTATTAGTACAAAATTAATTGTGTGTTCATTACGTAAACGAATTAAAAGACAACTAAATGTTATATGTACATAAAATATTAACTTTAATTTTTTGGATATACTTAGACTTGACGATACTAATCAAAAATCATTTAAATTATGTATTTATTTGATAAAATAAGAAACATAAAGCTTAACAAACGTATTTTTTTTTATACTTCGAGCGAGATTAATAGGGATTAACAAAAAAAGGAAACTACGAAATACCTTAAACAATCAGCTAAAACAATCAGCAGAGCGTATCACGTCACCGTATATTATAAATGCGTTCCAATAAGCGATCGCAACGTTTTAAAGTGCTCATTCAGGTATTCGACATGACGAATGTGATCATCGCGGTCGCGGCAAAAACATCTAGGTGACTGATGTGATTGAGGGTGACTATATATAATATAATATTATATATTACATGCGTTATGAGGAGGTCGTGGCCTAATCAGTGGTCGGCATTTGAGTCGATCGCTAGGTTAAGTTGCTCTCACTGATGATATTGAAAGAATTTTTAAAATCGGACCAGTAGTTTCTGTGATTAGCGCGTTCAAGCAAACAATTAAACAAACTGTGCAAAAAAAAAATAAGTGACTATCAAATTAAAATTGGCCCTCATTCGCACGAGAGCTAAAAAGCGTTACGTTAAATCTCGGCGTTGGCGCTTTTTCAGCGTCGTCGGTACGAAAATATACCGTTTATATAACATTGCTCGATAAAAAAACGTCGCGTGAGAAACGCGTTGTCGTGTGAATAGATACTGGAGAATCCATATGTTCAATTTCGAAGCTTTTTTAGCGCACGTTCAAAAAGGTTTCGTGCGAACGAGGGCTTTGTCTTATTAAAAGTATAAATCTTAAAATAACCTGGTAAAGTACTACATGTTGATACGGAACCCTGAGTGCGCAAGTTTGACTCACACTTGTCCGGTTTATTTTATACAACAAGGAGCAAAGAGAGGTATACCTGAGTGACTACCAACTCCCATGTGTAGTACATGGGATTTGGTAGTCACTCAGGTCGCTAATCGCAAGAGCTCAATGCCTCATCGGTTTGTTAAAAGAAACGATTACAACGCTGCGTACACATCTGAGCATATACATGATTTTCTTCAAAATCGATTAATTTCTGATACTGCATGCTGCAAGCTTAATATATGTATGAATTTCTAATTAGCCTCTGGCGTATTTGAATTGGTGTCGAAAACTTCAAATAAGTTACAAACTTTAGATTGTACTGCACTACAGTATTTGTCAGTTCATATTATATATCCAATAAATGGGATAAAAGATCCAACTATTACTCACAGCTTGGGGCAAACTGGCAGATGGTTTATGGTATCGCCGAAATTGGTGACTGGTTCCACAGAGATGTTGTACAAGGCACGAAATTCTTAGTAAATCGCTTTTTTGCGGACTTTTGGACTTGATTGATTTTGACTTGATGATTTGAATTTCCTATAACTTACGGATCTCCAACTTCACTAATAGACAAGTCTTCTGATCATTAATAGATTATAAGAAAAGCGTCCCCCTCGTTTCAGAAGAATACATCTGACTGCAGAGACAAATTCATCCTTTCCAATCCTTTCCATGACAGCACACGTGGTAATCTGTCATTTCTCGGTAACAAATGATCAGTACATCTCCCATTGTCCGGCTCTCTTTATGTAAGAATTTCTGTAGCTGTTAAGTGCCCACGCCCACCCACGAGCACTCCGTCCAAGTTATTTTAAGTGTTTTATTTTTACCACAGGTTCCTCGCCTATGCTCAGGTAACTCTAGGCAAGTATTAAGTACATGAGCTGGTAACGCGAATACAACGACCAAGTAATACTATTTACTGTCGCTTCTGTATTTACAATTCAGCTTTTTGGAAACCTCAATAAGTTGTTTATTTCTTAAACGCTATCTGAACTTGAGATGAAATTAAGTATAGTTTAACTGCAAGTATATTTCAACAATAAGATAACTGACACTTTTGATAAAAAAATAGCCAATTCCACAGAAAGGTATATAATAGATAACTAATTTTCCATTTCCTTTTAAGTTTTATCAAAAATACAGCGTTATTTTTACCTACTTTAGCGGAAATAGGTGGCGTTACCTTAAATACATTTACCAAGTAAAATAATTTGAAACTTTACCTCCGTGCCCTCTTTCTAATTTTGGACGCCTACTAATCTGTTAAAACTGAAAATTGTAATCTGCTGTAGCTTTTGCGAACTTTCTCTAATCAGGAGATTATCAATCGATGAAAATTTAATAATGTCTGCCCTAATTATAGGGACAGCTTTAAATCTCGTTATATCTACTACCGGTTATCTATTATAACATAATATGTCATGATATTAGTAGTTTTTAGTATATAATCCTTAAGAAAGAGATGATTTGTGCTTAAAGTCAGATAATAGGAAAAAAATAAAAATTGTTTTCTTTGGAGCTGTCTGTTCCAAACAAATTTAATTAATTAATCGTAATTTTTGATCAGAGATGTAATGGACGTAAAACATTTCCCGTTGCACGTCGTACCCTCTTTCTCTCTCAGTAATCAAGTCGGCAATTTATTGTTACATTCATGTAGCAACAAGTTTTCAAAAACTTTTTTTTTCTTTTGTAAATTTTTGTACAAAGTTGTCAAGAAAGCATTATTATGAGTTATATATTTTAACCACGAATGATCTTGGTAGCACATAGTAGCAATTACACTTGTAACAAACGCTCGAAACTGCCGTCAATCACGACGTGAAGCTTACAAGTCGTTCTCCGAGTCGCTCACGTCTGCGGACGGCGGACCGTTTCTCTTAGCCGCGTCTTGTCTGCTATTTATCATCTGCATCAGATCCACCTTCTGCATGGTAACTCGTACTAAATCCTTCAGTATCTTCCTGATGTCTTCGTCTTGCGAGATTAAACTCTTTATATTTTCTCTAGTGAATCCCAAACCTCTTCTTCCAGGGATCGGAGGTTGCAAAGGAAGCGGAATTTGCAGTTTCTTTCTTCTCTCTCTGGGCGGTCTTAAGCCGGGTTCTATTGGCTGTATTATTTTGGGCTCGACTAGATTCTGCTGTCTGCCCGCGGTCATCTGGCCCTTCGTATCCTACCTTCCCCCCTATCCGGTCGTTGTTCATGCCTGACAGGGTAACGCTTAGCGACTTACGAAAGCATACATTTGCCGTGTACACCGCTTAATGCGACACCGGCTTCTAAGATTTGTTATTTCGACAAACATTACGTTCCACATTAACGTTATTGAAACGAAATACTGTATGATATAAACGAAATACTTGCAAGCAAAATTAAAATTTTATCGCTCACTTTAAGCGATTAACTTTTCTTCCGACTACGCAGTAATGTTGATCACTAATTAACCGATTAGAAAAGACGCCTTTTCTGCATTGGACCAATGTATGAAATTTCAGTACTGTACTGTTTTTCATTAAAGCATTGTCTTTTAAGTTGCTTGCTTGCTGTTGTTTTTTAACTTGCTTAACGGAGTAATTAATGTACTTTTATTAATTAGTGCCACTAACATAACACTCGTTCATTAATGACTCACTTTCCGCGGTGCAATAATCTACTATTTTATCTTCGCATTAGTTGTAGATCCACGTCTTTTTCCGCGTGGAATTGAAAGAATTCTTTCACAAAACAAATCCTGATTTTCTAATTTAGAAGCTATCTAAAGATAGTTTATAATATTTAAAGAAGATTTTTATAGCTATTACTTGTTTAATTAAATAAATTAAATAAAAAAGTCCTGACTGAGTTTCACTTTACGAATAACCTTTGTAGAGTCTATCTCCTGATGATGCTTCGGTATCGAAGCGAAACGTGCGTTGAGGCGCATCGGAAAATCAGTGTAGTGCTGTGCTTTGGTGGCGGATTCGGTGGTGTAGCTTTCGGGCTGCAGCATTACACCGATTATTCCTCGTATCCATTCGCGGATTAAAGCAAAGTAGTTTAGTTTTTCATGCATGTCATGGATTTCCGCAAAGTAACGCCTGATTCTAACAGTTATTTCAATAAAATAAATAAAATTATAATAAAACTAAATCTTCCATAACGACGAAGTCGGGAAAAATCTCCAATACTTAATTATTATTAAAAGATTCTTTTTCATAGATTATTAACTACTTTTAGATTGTTTTTTTTTTTTTTTAATTCATGAAACTTAGCTGTGATTGTTGTCAAGTTTATAAAGAGAAGAGTATTAATTACAAGCGTCTGTATACTTTAGTAATCATAACATTACCGTAGCTGCCATGAAAACGCTATAAAAAATAATAAACAATTTACGTTCATAGACACGCGCCCGCCTTATTACAAGTACTCCGTGACACCTCTCTCCTCTCTGATTTTCTATTTTAATAAAGATGACTGAAAAATATCATTTTTATAAGCCCTTTTACAAATTTATCTTCATCCTCACTAATATTTTATACGCAAAAGTAAGTATGGATGTATGGATTCTTGTAACTCTTTCACGAAAAACTTACAGAATGAGTTAGAGTTAGTAAAACTTTACAATGATATAGTTCATACATCAGAATAACACATAGGCTATAATTTATAAGAATATTGTTTGAATTGACCAAAATATAAAGATGAGTGTCACGTACAGAAGTAGGAAAAAATTCTGCAATCAATAAATCTATCATCACGCTATTCTGACGTGTGCTGCAAAAACCGTTAGAGTTGCATGCATGATATTCATATAATGTATTATATTCATATAATGAATAAATGCATGCAATGCATGATATTCATATAATGAATAAATATATACAGGACTATGTGACACGGACGTCTGTTCCTTAGGTAGACAACGCAATGCCTGTGTTAAAGGTAAAAGCCAACTGTTTGACACAAATATTTTCTTTTGTTTTTAATATATAAATATATATATGTAGACAATACACCCAGATTCGAAGCGGGAATCGATCCTACGACCCACGGAGCGAACGAAGGCAGGGTCACTGTCCACTGCGCCAACGGGCCAGTTGATACTATCAAATGTGCGTTACAGAATAAAAAAATCATTTATTTGTAACGCATATTTGGTAGTAAGAAGTTTATCCTTACATTGAAATAAATCCCTTTATCGAAGTCTGCCGGGTCCGATAATATTTTTAATAAAGATTCCCCATCATCATCAGCCCCTGTTTGCTCCACTAATCCTAGACGTCTCCCAATATGCGTCAATCCATCCTGTCCTCGGCTTGACGCATCCAGCTTTAAGATGCGATGATAGTTTATAAAGTGAAAAGTAAACAAGGATACTAGACACCTTGTCTTCTTCTTCTTCTTCCTAGCGCTATCCCGGTTAAATACCAGGGTCCGCTTAGATTGTAGAGGATGTGGCTGTGGGACGAGTTAAGATAACCGATTGCTATCTGACGTCATCCTCGGAACCCCCACAATTTCTACAACCTTACGAGTAATATCACAAAGTGACATTAATCGGGTCCCCCTGTTTTACGTCCCTTCCGAAACTCGGAGAATGTCGGATATCAAATATAAACCAGTGCTACAAAGGGTCATCCATCTATCACCCGGGCGCAGCAACTGCAACTTAACCTAGCGATCGACTCAAATGCCGACCACTGATTAGGCCGCGACCCCCTCAAAGAAGAGTTCCGTATCTGATACACGATAAAGGCCAAATACCTTTAACGCGTATAACGGCAAAATAATCATTTTATTCATGATTAAATAAGTAAGTTTTATTAATAATTAAGTAACGTCAAAAGCTATAATTTGATTACGTTCAAAATAATTTTTTTCTTCGTTGAGAAATCTTAGATGCGGACCGCCTTGAGGGCGGACAGACGGACAGAGCGATTTTGTTTTATTCCTCATATATTTGAGAATTTAACGTCAAAAATGAATACAATGTCAAAGATAATTCAAAATAGAAGTTTTCATGCTATAATGTCAAAAGTAAAATATTTGAAATAAAATAAATAATCCATAAAAAAAATACCTTATCTTTTTAAAATTTAAATTAATATTTTAAAATTTAAATTAATCTAGATAGCAAGATACATCTCGTTACCTAGGGTGGATATGCACATCATTCCAGAACCGTAATAGAGGGCTGTCAGGTTTAGTAGCAAATATACTGAGGAGTATAGAATTACTGCATAGTAATCTGATCATCATAGACGCTGCACGCTTCCGCATGATTACAAAGAAATCATCAAGATGAGCATTTGCATTTGCATTTAATTTGGGAATTAATAATACACCATCTTGCCAATAATCTTCTCGTAGACTGTATTACTAAGCACTTTTATTTACACGGACAAACACTACGTCTTGGGAACGAGCCGTCCAAAAATTTGGCACAACCCTATCTACTAAATGGGGACTGACACTAGTACGACTTTTTAAATTATATAGTGTTCATGAAAGTTTTGTGCTTCCAGTCTAAGGAGTTCGGCGAGCAAAGAACGGCACTTCCCGGTCGCAGCCAGAGCAACTTAACTTAGCGATCGACTCAAATGCCGACCACTGATTAGGCCACGACCTCCTCAACCTTATATTATGCCAGATATCAGCTTCATGAGATTTGACAAAGCTGTTATCGGACAGATAAAAAGGAAGATACACCCCCTGGACACAGATTTTTATGACAAGGCGCAAATGGGCCTGATTTGAAATTGGTTATACGCGATCTTCTAAAAATAGTAAAAAAAGTCGTGTTGCTATTAAGTCATTCAAATACGAAGCGGCAATTATTCCATATCAACATTTATCGGAAAAATGGCTTTAAAAATAATTGAAAAGAAAACTTTTTAACAGCGCGGATGAAGTTATAGCTAGGAACCAGTAAAAGCTTCCAAAATAAAATTCCTTTATTTTATAACTTCCGGATTAACATTACTTTCCTTTTGGTACGAAATTAAAACACATTAATTAGTGTTGCTGGTTATTGTAAATTCATCTCATTTTATTTGTATTTAAAGATGGATCATAAAACAAAACTGGTAAATTATTTTATGGTCTTGAGAAGAGACTTGTTATCAAAGTACATATTCGTTACATATTCGTATTCGTACATATTCGCATAGTAACGTTATGCTTCAAAAGCTCGTATTTTGAATAGTCTACGTAGTTCCATCCTAGTTTTTCCGCTTGCATTGTCATAGAGCAGTTTTTCAAATAGCGGTTCAGTATGTGTTAGACTTCGGTAGGGAAAAGACGTGTCGCGGAAAAAATTCCCACCAAAACTTCGCGTACGAAACAATATTTAATGGAACTGACGAAAAATTGCAGATGAATGCTAAAATGTATATTTTAAAGTCTGTTTTAAATTGAAAAAAGTTTGTGGAAATGCTTGAAAAAATGGTTGAGATAGAAAATGAGGATAACATTGAAGGTAGGTATTGTTTTCTTTTTACGAATATACAAAATATTAAATAAATTAATATATAATTAGTTATTTAAGTTTAGGTTTATATTTGGCGATTTTTTAATAAATATATTTTTTTCAAATTAAATTTAAACCCGTAAAAAAATATTTTTAGACGCAATTAAAATTTAAGGTAAGACTATTAATTAACCACCACTGAATGAAATATAATTTTTAATTTTAACAATTTAAAATGTAAAAAAATAAATTAAAGTTTTTTGATTGACAGTAAAAATTTAAACTTTCATTATACGCTTTGATAATATCGGATCACAGATAATTTTCTTCGAGGCGATTCTCAATTACTCTCATTTAATAATTACCCATTCATTGTTTTCTGAAATTCAAATCTCTGATTTCGTTTAAAGGTCGGCCATTAGGTTTGGACCGAAAAATTAAAGAGAATCTTAGATTTTAATTAACTCTTCAAAGTTTTTAATTATTATCTTCAAGAAAGTTAAGAGTCCCACTGACATGAGGTGAAAGGACATTTTATCGTATACTAGCTGTACCTCGCGACTTCGTTCGCGTGTGCCACTCTTATCACTTTCGATAAGGATTAATATTAGGTTTATAAAGACCTTCACAAATAGTCCATTATTTTAGAACAAATTTGGTTAGCATAAAAAAGGTTATACTGAACCAACCTTAAAAGATAGACATATGCTGTCGCGGACTTTTATTTAGAGCTTTTACAGGGGAACAATTTTGTCATACATGACTTTTGCGAAACTTTAAGGAACAAGGAAATGACCCAATTGAGGAAGAAGAGGTGGAAGAGGCTATTGCGAAAGTAAAGTTAGGAAAAGCAGCAGGCCGAGATAACATAGTCCCAGAATTCATTAAGTATGGAGGACCTAAATTGATAGGAGCTCTACAAAACTTCTTTCAAAGAGTATGGGACGAGGAAAAAATCCCTAAGGACTGGGAGTACAATGTTATAATCCCCATCCACAAGAAAGGAAGTCAGAGTGATTGCTCTAATTACAGACCCATCTGCTTATCTCCAGTGATCTACAAAGTGTATACCTCCATTCTAGAGAGCCGGCTTAGACCACTGGTGGAGCCAGTCTTGCAGGAAGAGCAGAGTGCCTTTAGACCCAACAGGCAAACTCAAGACCAGATATTTACCCTGAGGAATGTGATCGAGAAGTTCTGGGACCGCAATCGTAACTTGTTTCTTGCATTTTTGGATCTCAAGGCAGCGTTCGACTCGGTGCCGCGAATAGAAATCTGGAATGCATTAAAGGCAAAGAAAATCCCAATAAAGCTTCTGAAAGCTATAAAATCGACATACCAGGAGCCGAAGGGAGTGGTACGTTTAAACGGCAAGGAATCAGGGGTGTTTGGAATGGATAGAGGGGTGAAACAGGGAGACTCTCTGAGCCCACTCTTATTTATTGTGTACATGGATGAGATCGCATCCATATGTAAAAGGCGCACATCAAGACTACACTTGGGCCGATGGAATTTACACCCTGTTGTGATACAATTCCTCCTCTATGCGGATGACAATGTACTAATTGCTAATTGTCCCGAGCGACTCCAACAGGCCGTTACAGAGTGGGATGAGGAGCTAAGGAGAAAGGGGATGACAATTAATACCCAAAAGAGTAAAGTGTTGCATGTCGGTAGAAATCAGGAAGATATCCAAATTACCTGTGGGGAGGAAGTGATGGAGGGGGGTGAACGAATTCACATATCTGGGCACGGTAATTAGTGGATCAGGTAAGCTAGATTCAGAGATCTCTAGCAGAATCTCAAAGGCAAAGAGCACATACTACCAGATCTGCAATACTGTTATTGGGAAGGGAGAAGTGGGGCAGGATGTGAAGCTCCACCTGTTCAAGTCTGTTTTTATGCCAATACTTCTCTATGGAGCGGAAAGCTGGGTCCTTAATGAGAGGGTAAAAAGTCGTGTTACGGCAGCTGAAATGAAATTCCTTCGGAGAATTGCCGGCAAGACAAGGAGGGACCATATCCGGAACGACAGGATCAGAGAGGATTTAAGCAGTCGCCCTGTTATAGAAGTCATAGAGAAGAAGCAATTAAGATGGTTTGGACATGTATGCCGCATGGCCCCCCACAGAGATCCGATAAAAACTCGGGAAGTGAGATCATTGGGAAGAAGACCCAGAGGAAGGCCAAGAACCTCCTGTATCAGCCACCTAGAAGGAGTAGGGAGAAGCAGAGGGAAGACCATAGCAGAAATGACGAACCTAGCAAGGGATAGAGGCGCATGGCACCGATGGGTGGAAGCACCCCCACGCTGAAAGGCAAATGGGTGGAAGGATAAGAAGAAGAAGAAGAAGCGTATTATTCGTAACATTGCCTAATTTCCTTAATGCATATTTTTTTTGTAGTAACCGATTTTTCATTCATCACACACACACACACACACACACACACACACACACACACACACACACACACGGGACACTGTTCCCGTTATCGACACCTCTATCGTATGTTTGAGTTTTCACTTCTGTCGGTACTCCCGGAGTACCACTGTTAATTTATTATTTATGTTAGTCAATTATTCATCAACATTTGTGATCTTTGCCTGCAATGTCAGCAGTCATCGCTGAAAAAACAGGACTTGCTACGGATATCTTTATGCAAATAATTTAGTGTTTTTGAGTTTTGACCACTGTGCCAACACTAGTATTGATATATACAGTAGTCGGCTATAACTTTTTTTGCGAATAGCTGTCAACTAGGACGACCTTGTGACTGGGCAAGGGGGAGTCTCCGACGAGTGAGTTTGGCGGGGATCCAGGCTAAATGCGTCCACCTGCGTTGTCGTGCCAACCGCCACTGACATTTTTATTGAAAACAACCATCACAGCCGCTAGAGGCCGTCTGCATGACGGTTGATTTGCGCAAATCCATCATGTCTTCTCCGAGTCAATGGCGAGGACACACCACTATATTTACGCGTGCCTTATATTTTATGTCAACGCTATGGCAGTGCTATGGTCATCGCACAGCCGTTCCATATATTTTTAAAAAAAATTATTGTCTTTGAAATCTAATCCATCTTGTATTCTCCAAATCAATGGCTATTTTGTATGATCATTTACAGGTGCATTAAATCTTTTGTCGAGGTATAGTCAACCAAGAAGTGACTTACCATTTTGGATAACCGCTCCTAGTTAAAGAAAATTGCTAAGGTTTATTGGTAGAAATTAACCTAATGCATAATAAGCAAAAATAAGCCTTTTAACTAATTGACGTGCAAACCCATTTTTTGGTCGACTATACGTAGGTCAAAGAACAACTTTGAAAACTTTCATATTTAACGAAAATTGAAGAAAAAGTATTGTGGGCTACACCTAAGGAACTCTTCATTAAGTAAGAAAATAGTTCGATCCAACCTCATAGAAGGCATGTCGATTTTTTTTCACGGTTTGGTTGACTTGTGCTATATTTGTTTAATTTTTCCCAGTAAAAAATAATTTTTGGCTTTAAGTTTACTTATAGTTGTGTACTCAAGCCACTGAGTGGTGGCTTGGATTGGGTTGGAGAAATCCGGGTTGAGCAAACACGATGGTTTGACGACATCAAAGGCCCTAGCATACGTCAACATTTCGAATAGAAGAGCAAACTTTGAAAATATGCGTGTCAAGGCGGATTGCATTAGGATTGATTAAAAGGATGACACAATAAAGACTTGCCTTCTGTCGGCTTAGCACGACCATTTTCATCCTAAATACAGTCGAATCTTCGAATTCAAACGGTTCGAAATGTTCGTGCTAGGGCCTCAGATCTGCCTTTGGCACTACTAAAACTCGGCTATTATATAAAATCATATCTTATAATTTAAATTCAATCAAAATTTGAAAAAATAAGAATTATGTATATATGTACGCGTTTAAAAAATATATGTGTCGTCCTTATAGGAACTTTAATCGTATGTACATATTTTTTGGCTGACCCGTTGGTGCAGTGGGCAGTGACCCTGCCTTTTGCTCAATAGGTCGTGGGTTCGATTCCCACCTCGAGTCTGGGTGTATTATCCATATGTATGTAATTATATACTTGTAAAAAAATATTTGTGTATAACAGGCGGCTGTTACCTATAACACAGGCATTAAGTTGTCTACCTTAGAAACAGACGTCGGTCTGTGAGCGCTGCAAATCTATGCTCTCAAGTCGTCACCCCCACTCCACTCCCCTCACGACACCATCATGATGATGGAGGAGGATGGTTAGCAGAGCGTCTTCCTCTATGATTTGGCCGTCCTCTGCATCTAAAGAATAAATAAATAATTAAAAATATGTTATTTTAATACATTGAAGATACGCAAAAAATGTAAATTTTCACCTTGATGAAATTATAAATAATATAATTGATAAAACCGGATATACGACATAATAATTATTATTACATTTACATAAATGTCGTTCGCCGTCCACCATCAGGTCTCCTAAGAGAAGAATACGCTGCTGTGTCACCTAACTCGTATTACCTCTCAGACTCCCTCTTCTGAAACAAAGTCATACATAAGATTTAACAATTTCAGGCCACCTAATTAACTACCGTCACCCATGGATATCTGTATCACCAGAAGGCTCGCAGATGCGTTGTCGGCCTTTAAATAGAGATTTAAGCTACCGGAAACTCTCACAAACCGAACGAAATGCGAAAACGATATCATTATTTGATTAGACAGCATTGCGTCCACTTCACGCCGATCTATGTGTGAAAGAGATACTGCATACAATTCAACTGCAGACCAAAAGGACTGCAAGCGTGGCGCTAACTTTAATTAAATAAAGCTTACTTTCTTTATCAATAAAAAAACAGAAGAGGACCACTTTCCGGAACGTCTCACTCGCCACCATAGAGCGAACGACTGCGGCCAGTAACAGGTCCTAGGCCACGACCGCGTCGATCGCTGCCTAGGCTAAAAAAAACATTAAAAAGTGACCAAACACTAGATATAATATCAAGTCAACAAATGTAAACGCAGGTTATCCGAACAAGTTGTGATGACCTTGTGATGTCAGACATGACCGGGTTTTACGCGCACAAAAAAAGCTTTTTTTTTTTTTTTTTTTTTTTTTTTTGCTGCCGGGTTAATTGACCGACGACATTGAGACTGCATATAAACTACGTATTTTAAAGACTATATCTATAATCTATGACTATATCTTTCACTACATAACTTCTTAGCTAAAACCAGCGACATCGCTCTTGTGAATTCTGTGCTTTTATTAAATTTTGAGGTTTTTATTTTTTCTGCGGAATCCTAATCATTTTTTCTAAAAATGAAGTAGTCTTTATTTTTCCTTGTCATATCAGATATTAGTCAGTAAAAGTTTCATTAAAATCGACCCAGCTATTTCGTAGAACAACCGAAACAAAAAGACAGATAGACAAAAATTATTTAACTTGTGTCTTTGGTACAGGTATCGTATATCTTATTCTGCTTCCTAGCGTTATCCCTACCGGGCACTTAACCAAGTGCCAGAGTCCGCTTAGATTGCAGAGGGTGAGCACAGCCTCAGGCGAGTTAAGACGACCGATAGTCATCTGACGTCATCCTCGGAACCCCCACGATCTCTACAATCTTACGACTAATATCACAAAGAAACATTAATCGGGTCCCACTATTCTACGTGCCTTTCGAAACACGGAGTAGGTCAAATATCAAATATAAACCAGTTCTAGAATGGGTTACCCATTTATTACCTAGTCGCAGCAAGAGCTACTTAACCTAACGATAGACTGAAATGCCGACCACTGATTAGACCATGACCTACTCGTAAAGGTATCGTATATATATATATATATATATGTTACCTGTCGCGATCGTCTCAGATATTTAGATGGAATGTTAAGTGAACCAAAAAAGATTCTATTAAAATGACTGACCATTTGGATATGACTAAAAGTCATGACCGATTTTTGAAAATGTGAAAAGAAAGTGAAGTGTAATATTCGAGCGTGTTAGATTTTTATTTTAACACACGATCCAGCTTGACGTCCTAGTCGCCCTATACTATAATCTGACAAACTGAGGACGTTCGTTAATCTGAGATCTTTAAAAAAAATGGATATTTCTTTGATTTTTTTTTTAATTATAAGAATGTAATCAAACAAATATACATATACATAGAAACAGTTTTATTTAAAAATAATTTAAGGAAGAGAACTGAAAATATAAAACTTTATTCAGAGAGTGCCGACAGAAGTGAAAACTGCTGCTGCTGCGAGAAGTGAAACCACCAAGCGATCGCCTCCAGCTTAGATATGATCGCAAACTAGATGCGGTTATAACCCATCTTTATACAGACGATAACCGGCTGATCTAACCTTGCTAGGACGGAAATTTAAAAAAAATGGAATAAAGGTGTATGAAAAACTTGTACAGACGGCAGGATAATGTTTTTGAAACTCTGAAATGAGGCAACAGAGAAACATGGGATGTGCGGTCAAAACTTTTGTTGAATATTTACAATTAATACAACAACGTCGCTATAACCTAGACCTTGAGTTAAATACGACTGTGCGTGCTGAAATGAAACAATTGGCCGGAATTAACTTTTAATGTGTTTTCGTACTAAACTAACAGAAATTGTTCATCACATCATTAGGCATGCCCGGTATTGATATCCGCGTCCGTTTTGTCACTCGCTCCTAGGAATCACTCTATCCGACTCACTCGCCCCGAATTTATGATAAGCACCCGCTCTATCTCCTTTACTTATTGTCGTAAGCTTTCGTCATAAGTTTTTTTTTCCTGTCCTATCTTGTCTCGCTCACTCACCCTAGTGTTGTCATAGGCACTAACCCTGTCTCGCTCACTTACCCTGGAGTTGCCGTAGGCACTACTCCTGTCTCGCTCACTCATCAAGGTAATGTCATAGGCAATAGTCCTGTCTCGCTCACACACCACGGAGTTGTCATAAGGAATAATTCTGTCTCGCTCACTCACCACGGTGTTGTCATAAGCACTAATTCTGTCTCGCTCACTCACCACGGTGTTGCCATAGGCACTAATCCTGTTTCGCTCACTCACCCCGGTGTAGTCGTACACACTAGCTCTATCTCGCTTACTCATCTTAGTGTAAACCTTGTCGCGCACATTCAACACTATCTTGCCATAAGGGCTCTTTCTATCGCGCTCACTCACGTCCAAATGCTGTCTCGGTCACACACTCCAGCATTTATGCAGGCACTCGTTATATCTCCCTCACTCATCCCAATGTTGTCATAAAAATTTTCCTTGTGGCTACTCACCTCATCCCGGTGTTATGGTCTTTCTCGTTTACTCGTCCCAGTATTATTGCAGACCCTGCATTACCACCGTTGTCGTCGTTAACACTCACACCGTCTCACTAACTCACCCCGGTAGCGGTGTTGTTTTTGAAATTATCTCTGTTCCGCTCCCTCGCCCCAATGGTGTCATAAAGATCTGTCCTGTCCCGCTCACTCACCCCAATGTTGTCATAAAGATTGTTCTGTCCCGCTCACTCACCCCAATGTTGTCATAAAGATTTTCAAAGTATCAGCGACAATTCTGGTGATGCAGAAGACTCGCAACTGACTAATTCCCTTTTTTAGGTTTTAATAACCCCCCTTAATCTGGTCTTTCGAAAAATCCTTTCTCAGCGGAGTTCTACTAACTATGAACAACCTCCTTGCCAAAAATCATCATTGTACGTCCCGCGGTTTTCGAGATTTCGAGTTAGGTGTCATTACGCTTCTATATATATGTGTATATAGATTGAGGTCCCTCATTTGAGGTCATTACACCGTTGTGCGTCATGTAATAACAGAATATGCAACGCGAATGAGATTTACTTAACAAATATACCTACTCAGAGTCAATCAATCCGTATATTTACAGGCAAATTTATTTACACTTCCAATTATATAAATATCAACTTTAACACTAAAGTTGTAAGGTTGTAGATGCATTGTATTTATGTAGTTGCGTTGTTAACCTTTAAATGGTAGCAAGGTTATCTAAATTGGTTGTTATAGGTTCGTTTTACACGTGTATCCTTATCGGAGGACTTGTTACGTTGTACAGATAACTTCATATAACGAATAAAGTTTTTTTTCGTCTGATATGACTGGCTGGGAAAAGGCTCGGTCCACTCTACTTAGTCTAGAACACTGACTTAAATTGTCCTGTTTATCGGTATTTTACAGAATCAGAGGACGTAAAAATTTCCACCGTAGACCCACTGACTACACCTTCCGTGTAGACTCATCGACCTCCGAACCCTCAAGACCGAATTGCAATAGATATAGTTTGGAAGGAAAGAGCAGCAGTGATAGGGAGCTACCGAGCCCAGTTGCTCCATCCGCCGAAAATTTCCTACCTGGACATACATTGCTCTGGCATGTCTGGAAGTCTTTCAACAGACTTCGGACACAGGTTGGCTGAAGCATGGATAACATATTCAGGTGGGTGTTTACAGAAGATACCAAGATGGGATGTTTCAGTGGTGCGGAGCAGATGATGTCACAGTTCATGTCGTGCTCTATGTGCCTTAACATCTCCAAGCAGAGGTTAATGGCTGCATCAGATAGAGCGAATGATGTGGCCATAAAACCTGTACGCAGAAGGATTTAATGGCTGAATCGAATAGAGCAACTTTTTGGGCCGCTATTGTGTAACTATGTTTTCTATGAAGTTTGTTCTTGATTCCATACGAATACGGAATATTGTTCAGTGAATATGCTCAGGAACTCCATGACTGGATCCCTTTATCACAATTTACCTCTTGAAGGCCTTCAACCTTATGCAGTTGATGTTCAAGGAAGCACTCACCTCTTCGTCCTTTATATATATATATATAAGCTGAGGCAGTTACTCACTGATCTAACTGGTCACAGAAACGATAGGGCCTTTGGTCCGCCTTAAAAAAAAAGTGAGTTACAGCTTTGCACAAACAGTCTGAAATTTATGCAAAGAAATAATTTCCTGTTCTTGGTAGAGCCGTTTAAAATACACTATATATATTAAATTAAATGGGAACGTACATACGTATTTCGGCAAACGGAACGCGTTTCACACTCGGGTGGGTATTTGGTTCAAGCAAATTATAAGATTCTGCCGAACTTGATATGCATCGGGGTTAGCGAATGATACAGTTAGAGGGGGGGGGGGGGGGGGGGTTTGAGGGGCCAGGGGGTTTAGAGGGGGAGAGGCGCCCTCCCCCGCACCTAACGCGGGGGGTGGCAGGGCAGGAAGGACACGATAAAAGATGCTTCATTTTCTGGGGAGCCGCACCACACAAACACCCCAAATCAGAGTCATCCAGGAATCGTATCAAAAGTAACGCCTGATTCTATTAGTTAATTGACAGATGTTTAAATATTACTTAAATCAAGTGGAATTATTAAAATATGCAAGACTGTTGAATATTTTGAAAATATTAATCAATTAGATTAAAGACATAAATCACGTGACTCCAAACAGCAATCTGAGCGCGTGACGTCACTGCGTGTCAAACAAATTGTCGTTACTAACGTATGCTCCGATCACACTCCAGTACAGTTGTTTGTTTGACAAGTCGTTACGTCATACAAGACGCCATGATAGTCACAGCTTTTTGGCGCAAATTTTATATGGTTTTTATAAAAACGCAAAATTAACCCGATGAAAGTTTGCTTTTCACTGAATTGTTTATATCTTAGGTCTAGTTGACAGCAAGGCACAATATTAACTAGTTTCTGAAAAATAGTCAACTAGCCTATTATGGGGGTAAACTTCTAGGGTAAAAAAAACCACACATACAACAAAATACAACTTATCTTTCAACAATGACTATAGGTTAATAACTCGTGCCATCAGATGTCAATTCATGTTATAATATAATAAAAAATATACAGGACTATATGATACACTGACGTCTATTACTAAGGTAGACAACTTAATGCCTGTGTTATCGGTAACAAACGCCTGTTATACACAAATATTTTTTTTTCAGAAATGTATAAATACATACACATAGATAATACACCCAGATTCGAGGCAGGAATCGAACCATATGATTTTCTCATTATTATATTATAAGTTAGATTATATTCTTTTCAGGTGAAATATTTAAGAAAGCGGTAAAACTTTACCCGGCCCCGGGCGGCAGACACCTACGGCACGCCACTGATTATTCTAGTAAATATGTTAATAATACTAATTAACTTGCACGGATTTCTTAATGACGCAATTCGGGGCGTAATTGTCCAATTAACCAATCATAATGTTATATATACAAGAAAACAAGTAAATTCTTATTTAGTCAGCCCCGTCCCTATCGACAATGGGCCAAATAAATGTACTAGTCCTAAGTTATATCATAGTAACTAGTAGCTGTGTTATATGCCATGATGTTGAATTATATGATTACTTAAACAGAACACAACCTGCGACCAGGCAGTTATATGATTTCGCATTTGAACATCCGGTGAGTGAAATTTCTTTTACAAAAATAGAGGACAACTAAATTTTCTGTTTATTAAATAAGGCGGAAGTTATATAGTAATAAATAAATTCGGGAGTCGTAAGCGAGCTCTATCCTGTATTTTCATCAAACCTAAATTTGCATGAAAAAAATTGTTTCGTATCTTTTTTTATGTTACAAGGGGCAAACGAGCAGGCAGCAGGCACCTAAGGGCCTACCGACGCCATTGGATATCTGCACTATCAGAAGGCTATGCGTTGCCGGCCGTTAATGACGAGTTTAGGCCACCGGAAAGTCTCACAAACCGAACGAAACGCGACAATAATTCACGCCGATCTCATGTGAGAAGGAGGTACTGGTACCGGGACGCGCGGGCCCAATTCGGCTATAAGCGTGGTGCTACCTCTAATTAGAAAGACGTGAGTAGGGTAAAGGGATGAAGAAAAGGATATAAAGGTAGATGAGGTCGTGCAGATGTCCATGGGCGCCGGTGGGCACTTCGGTGCCTGCTGTCTGCTCGTCTGCCCCCTTGTAACATAAAATAAAAAAAAAAAAACAAAAAAAGCTTCACCTACCGAGTTTAAAAGTGAATTTCAAATATTTAATTTCTTCGAAATCTTTCTAGTCGTTTATAAGGAGTTCAATGACATACACAAGTATAAAAGATTTATGTATTGTAGATATTGACTTGTTATAAGTACATATGGTAATCATTGCTATTTTTGTAATGCTATTGTTGGATTTTCACTTGCTACTTGCGTCATATTGTGAGCGATAATGATTTTGCGCTACCATATTTGAACACCTTATGGCAAGAGTCTACCATGACTAATCCGTAATAAATAATAATTATAGCGTTAACTTTGTACTGTCAGTGGCTTTGTTTCATTGTTTTAACATACAACGTCCCATTGTGTCTCGGACTAATCTCCTCTTCTCTCCTCCTAATCCAATCGTGTCAATACTGTGAGTTTATTTCTTTTATTAGTCTATCGTTCCCCTTCTTAAACTACCCTCCTTTTTTCCTAGGCAAGCCTCATTCACCACTCCCCTCTAATACTTTGCACAACTTCTTCCTCAATGTGCCTGGTCGTTAATAACCATAGGTCCATGAACATTGCAATATTTGACAATTAATATTTTTGCCTTTCGCGACATCATGAATCCGCTTTGACCACAGATCATAGAACACAATTTTCTTATACAATGTATACATGTATGTGTAAATCTTTTGACATTTGTGTGCGTAAGGTTTTAATTTAATATACATATATACAATGCATGTTTTATAAAATTCGCACACCCTCCTCTATATAAACTATAATTGTGTCAAATTTAATAATCCTCCGTCAGCGCAATTTTGGTAAAATGGTACCGAAAGTCTTCGCTTCACGTATTATACGCGTACATTTCATATTTATTCATTTGTATATAGAAAAATTAAATTACAATACCTCAAAGGATCTGACAGGTTTTTATTAGCAGGTTATTATAGAATAAGGAAAAAGCTTTATGCGAGTACAAAAACTATATCTCTAAATGGTAATCAAGTTATGTTCTGCGAAGGTTCACTGCTTGACCTAAATTTGTCAGGTTTCCTCTTTTGTACAAAGCTGCCATGACATAGTAGGACAAGTCAAAGAAGGGCTAGGTCAATTACTTAAGTTGGTTGTGGAAACAGGTATTTAAAAGACTTGTATTATTTATTTGACCTGCTAATTGTTTCTGAAGTTTGCTCATCAAAAGATCTTTATATAGCAACGGCGAGAAGAAAATTCGCTATAGTGCAACCTCCATAATAAATATTATATATAAAAAATCAGTTAAGTAACAAAAAACCATCCACTTCAACTGTGTAGAATTCGATGTTTTTGAATAATTCCGACGGGTTTTAATTGGTTTTTCGTGAAGAATTCTTATTCGCTTCTCTTCGCTCCTCTACACAAAACCCTTCCTCGGACTTCAAGGAATATAATAAAGAATACTTATATTGAACCAGCCAATCAGCTCTTAAGTGATTGAAAGTGTTGGCAACATTTTTATATTATACAAAAATCGACTGTATAATAAATAAATAAATAATAAAATAAATATATAGGACTATATGACACACGGACGTCTGTTCCTAAGGTAGACAACTTAATGCCTGTGTTATAGGGACCTGATTAATGTCACTTTGTGATATTAATCGTAAGGTTGTAGAGATCGTGGGGGTTCCGAGGATGACGTCAGATTGCAAAAGAGAACGATTTTTCTTGAATAAGATGTATTTTTCGTATGAAAGATCTATTCAGTTCAAAATGTTCTTTACGTCTATTTATTATAACTAGCAATGCCCGCGACTGCACTAACACTTAAAATTAGGCAAAAAATAAAATAAATTCAATTTTAGCGTGTTGATATATGGCCTATAGCCTTCCTCGATAAATGAGCTAACTAAAACTGAAAGATTATTTCCCATCAGATCTGTATTTCCTAATATTGACGCGTTCAAACAAACAAACTCTTCAGCTTTATATATCAGTATAGACTATAGATTATGAATGCATCCAAAAGACAATGAATATTGCGAAATTTGTCAGATACATTCATCTCAGTTATTTAAGATGCAATGCTTTTTTGCAGATGATCTTTCTATGTTTTACTTCTTTGTTGAAATGTAAGACATATGCACTAAATCTTACATCGTACAAGACAGGTCTATTAGATGTTAAATTTAAACTAAAATTTTCATTTTAAAGACATATATTCGTATGGGGCATAAAATCTAATACGCCCAAATGATAATCATCGTTCAAGCATGTCTGTTTTCCCCCCCTTTATCGAATTTTATCGAAATTTCGTATATACTAATGGGCAATCGTTTACAGAGACGCGTTAAGCATTCGGGGGCGATAAATTGCGCGATTCTGCCTTAAGCTATTTGCGTCTCTTGATTTTAACGAGGTTTTATTGGCGAAATTAACTTTTTTACATTGTTTTGTTTCATTGTTATGTATAATTTGTTACTACCTTAGGATCATGAGTACATTTGAACGAATATACTAACTGACATTCGTCTTTTTTAGGGTTCCGTATCTCAAAAGAAAAAAAGGAACCCTTATAGGATCATTTCGTTGTCCGTCTGTCAAGACCCCCTTTCTCAGGAACAGGAAGACCTATAAAGTTAAAATTAATATCAAATACTGACGGTTATACTCCGTTGAAGCTGTGCGAGAACATCAACCCTCTAAATACACGCTATCAAAAGACATGGCTGTATATATCGCATTTATAAATATCTAAATATTGAGGAGGTCGTGGCCTTATCAGTGGTAGGCATTTGAGTGGATTGCTAGGTTAAGTAGCTCTTGCTGCGACCGGGTGATAGATATGTGACCCATTCTCACATTGGTTTATATTTGGTATCCGACTTAATCCTTGTTTCGGAAGGCACGTAAAACAGTGGAACCCGATTAAGGTCACTGAGTGATATTAGTCGTGAGGTTGCAGAGATCGTGGGAGTTTTGAGGATGACGTCAGATTGCAATCGGTCATCTTAACTTGCCCTACAGCCACATCCTCTACAATCTAAGCGGATCCTGTTACCAGACCGGGATATCGCTAGAAAGAAGAATGTAAATGTCTTTGTACAATGAGTCACTATTGCTGCCTTTTTAGTGTTCGATAGTACTACAAGAAACCCTTATAGTTTCACTCTGTCCGTCCGTACGTCTGTCTGCCCTTAAGGTGGTAACCCCTACAATTTCCAAACTATTAGACGTAGAGACTAGAAATTTTCCATGTTGATAGAATATGCTAAAAACTCATTAGGAAAATTATATTGAACGAAATTCGACAACTTTGAAGTGGTACAGCCTTTGGTATGGAACATAAATTGTGTTTCTCGCTATAACTCAAAAACGACTGGGTCTATTTGAATCCTGGTTATATACATACATTATTTTCGTGGAAAGATATAAATACACATACATATGGATAATACATTCAGACTTGAGGCGGGAATTGAATCTACAACCTCCGGAGCGGTAGGCAGGGTCACTGCCAACTGCACCAACGGGCCAGTTAAATGAAAATTGGGTATATATTAAGCCAGCTTAACGCCAGTACGATGGAATGAAATCAGCAAGATTCTAGGTTCAAACCTCACAGGGCTATAGTCTTGGGCATTCCTAACCAATTAAATGGTAGCGAAAATATTGGGCATATCTCAAAATATTACTAACTAGCTGTTTCCCTCGACTTCGTCTGCGTAAAAGCCTTGCAAGAGTCCTTAAACCTTAATTCGGTCCTATCGAAAAATCCATTCTTAGCGGATGTCTACAAAGTATAAACTACCTGCTGGCCAAATTTCGTATTTATACGTCTCGCGGTTTTCGAGATATATGACTATCCGCTTACATATAGATAATCTTAATCATATCTATCCTAATATATAAAGCTGAAGAGTTTGTTTGTTTGAACGCGCTAATCTCAGAAAATACACATCCGATTAAAAAATTCTTTCAGTGATATATAGGTCATTTATCGAGGCTATAGGCTATATATCATCGCGCTAAGTCCAATAGGAGCGGAGCACCAATGAAGAATGTTTCAAAATCGGGGGTTCTTTTTCCTGCGTTTATTGTGTAAATGGTTTTAGCTTTGCAAAAGTCATGTATGACAAAATTGTTCCCGTTTAAAAGTTCTAAATAAAAGTCCGCGATAGCATACGTCTATCTTTTAAGGTTGGCTCAGTATAACATTTTTATGCTAATCAAATTTGTTCCAAAATAATGCATTATTTGTGAAGTTCTTTTTATAAACATAACATTAATCCTTATCCAAATACTATTTCGAATCCTCTAAGTGATAAGAGTGTCACACGCGGACGAAGTCATGGGGTACAGCTAGATTTATATATATATATATATATATAAATCATTTAAAAAAATCATGCAAAAGTTGGTCAAAGGTTGGGTGAAAAGTAATCCAGAAATTTTATTAAAATCAGTTTGTTAACTTGGACATACTAAGACAATACCCCGTAAATACATGGAATTTCAGATGAATCGTTTTTCCCCAACACCATATTATTCTCAAGAAATCATTAATATGCTATTCCACTAGATTGCATTAAGAGTTCTTTTTATTTATGACACACATATATATTTTCTTATTGGGAATTTTCAATCCTACATAATTCTTCTTCTTCTTCTTTCTACCGTTATCCCGGTATAGTACCAGGGTCCGCTTAGATTGCAGGGGAGACTGTGGTGCGAGTTGAGACGACCGATTGCCATCTGACGTCATCCTCAGAACCGCCACGATCTCTACAACCTCACGACAAATATCACCCAGTGACATTAATCGGGTTCCACTCTTTTACGTGCCTTCCGAAACACGGAGGAGGTCGGATATCAAATATAAACCAGTGTTAGAATGGGTCGGAGCAAGTCCATATTAGGTTTTGAAATGGGGCGGCCGATTGGTAGGATTCCATGGTGGGAGTCGTTTCTTATACTTAGGAGTACTTTCCGCTAGTTAGCACCTTATTGCATTAATATAAAGGAACTCAACGTTGGAAAAGTAAAAGGAAAATCGAGGACGTTGTAGTTAAATCAGTGGTCAGCAGATCAGTTGATCGTTACATTAAGCAGTTATCACAGCGGCCTACTGATACATGAATAACCCACTCTGACACTGATATTTCAAATATTTGACCACGTCTGTGCTTCAGGAGGCAATGAAAAGAATGAATCGCAATTAATTCATTCACTGAGTGATATTAGTCATGAGCTATATTAGTTATGAGATTATAGAGATTGTGGGGGTCCCTGGGTTCAGACAGCATTTGGTGGTCTTAACTCGCCCCACAGCCACATTGTCTGCAATATACGGACCCTGGTACTGGACCAGAATAACGCCAGGAAGAAGAAGGACGTATAAGTGTCTCTGGGCTGTCAAGGCTAATTATGATTGGAAATAATAGTCTAGTGTCCGTTGATAATTTCGTATACCTCTGTCATTCTTTGTCTTTTGGTATAGAGTATCAAATACTGAATATAGCTTGGCATATACAACTAGAATGGGCGGGTTAAAAGGATGATATCCTCACATCAAGCCATATTCCACAGTATCTAAAAACTCATCTCTTTAAACAAAGTGTAGTGCCGACCATGACGTACGGTGCCGAAACATGGATACTTGCCAATGAGGCTGTGCACAAAACAAGAGTTGCACAAAGAGTCATAGAGAGGTCTAAACTCGGTATCAAACTCCAAGACGGAGTACGCAATACTACAATCCGACGGAGGACAGAAGTTCGGGATATCGGAGAAACGCTGTCACATCTCAAGTGGAGCTGGACCGAACACTTGCCCCAACGAAGTGACGACGGAGGAGTAAGAAAGTACCTAAGTAGTGGCCAAGACTAGGAAATCGGATTGGTCGTCCAGCCAGGAGATGGCTAGACGGCACAATATCTGTCGCTGGAGAAACTGGTCCAGAATGGCTCAACAAAAAAAATGTTACAAAAATGTGAAAAGTAAAAAAAGTGGTACAAACGGTGAGTAGCGTATATCCAGTAGTTTTAAAGAAAGGGCTGTGCATGATGATACGGTCAGAAGTAATTTTTATTAGTTTTAGTTAAGCCGAGGTTATAATTAAACGGTTTTTGTTATAAAAAATAAGATATTATGTGATCCAAAGTCGTATCGACAGGTGCAATAAAAACTTCCAAGGACTCAAAAATGCTGCATAATTAAACAAAATTACTCATAATTGCATTGACACTGCCCTTGTATTTGTAAAACTTTCACACGATATCCATAATTAACATAGAGTTTTGTTTTAATTATGACCTTTTTTATGTTTTAATTACTGATAATAATTCGAGTGAATATTTTTTTTTTTTGTAATTTGTAAACTGATACAATGTCTCGCCTAATATCGATTTCATATACAACCTTATGTAATTTTGATAAAAATGTTGCCAATGAAGTTACATTATTACTACAAACCCCTTAGGGAAATTATATAAAATAATAGAAGTCTAGATCAAGTCCAAGTCAATGAACTGAAAGTAGAAAGGTTTAATTCTCTAGCTTGTTATATGTGTGTGTATGTAATAAATATATGTGAGTGGGAGTGTACAAATAATCGTACATTTGTGAAAAACCTAGGAATGGGGAAGTGCAGTCAACCCCTTAGCTGGGCGAGTAAGAAACGTAGAGGCAAAAAGCTTATGTGAATGATCTCTCACAGCAGTTCGATTCGTAGCCAATCAACGTCCGCCGCACGTTCGTAATTGCAAAATGACTTTGCCGCTACAATGGAAACAAAAATTTGAATACATATGGAGAATTGGTAAATTGCGTAACGTTGATTTGCATACGGCGGCTGACTCTATAATCGGTTTAAGCGATGGCTTATTGTTTTATGTCCCAGCAATATCATTTATAGTACAATTCTAAAGTTTGTGTGAATGATGCCTTGATTTTATAGGAAATAAAAGATTAACTGCTGTGATTTCGACAATATTAGGCAAACAGTAAAGTATTTCTCATACTCTTAATAAAGCGAACTACTTTCCATAAATCTGCGAGAATAGCTTTGCCTACCTACTATTAAGGAATAGTACTATTCGAGATTACGTAGAAAAAAAATTATTAGTTCACAAAAATCTGAGATTAAGAATATGTACATTTATGCAACCTAAGACAGAGAACCGCTTTAATTTCTTTTTATATGTAACTAGCTGCTTCCCGCGCCTTCGTCCGTGTAAAATTAAACTGATGGGGACCCTTTGACCTCCTTAACTTGGCCCTATAGAAAAATTCGTTCTCTTTGTCTACTAACTATACATTTGATGTCTACTAACTACAAACTACCTGCTTGCCAAATTTCATTATTGTATGTCTCGCGGTTTTCGAGATTTCGTCATATGTAATCTTTCACTTTTATGTATACACTAATGGACCCGGCAGACGCTGTCTTTCCCGAATGTTGGGTTACTTCCTATTGACTAAATCCTATAAAATTATTCCCGCTTCCATTCCTGGCCTTTTGACTGATATTTTTTATCGTATATCCATCTCCTGGCTTTAAGCTACCTCCCCACCAACTATCAGCCAAATCGTTCCAGCTGTTCTTGATTTATTATTAGTGTAACTACCAATTTTATTTCTATTTATAGACCTAAAATTTAGATGAAAATATAGACAATGCCGCGGGCAGATACCAGTATCATATACATATTTAATATTTCTATACCTACACCACAAATATATTACCGTTTTTATGATTTTCCCGAAAATATGACATAACATACCTACAGTAAAACATTCTTTTCGAAAAATATAACCTACTTTTAGCACCGTATTCTGAAAGATGCGGAAGCCTTCAGGCGAGATAATTGTTTCCTACAACACTTGTGTGTATTTTAAAGGTGTATTTTCTTCAAAACCAGACATGTGTTAAACTTATTCATAACTAGCTGTAGCCCGTGGCTTCGTCTGCGTTGATTCAATGTTATTGTTAAATTTTTAGATCTTTTTTTGTTGCGGAACCTAATTTTTTTTTTCTAGAACTGAAGTAGCCTATGTTACTCCTTTTAACATCAGCATTTGTCGGTAGAAAGTCCCGCCAAAATAGGTCCAGCGGTTTCGGCAATTACGCGGAACAAATAGACAGACAAAAATGTTTGTAACTTGTTTTTTGCTATGTGTAGGTATCGTATGAATAGAAAAAAAAATATTTCGACTTTACAGGCAGACCATTTAACCTAATCAAATTGCTGTGTCAGAAAATTCGTCCGCGTAAAGTTAGGTGAAAACATTTAGCATGATTGCATAAAGCCTTCCTCGATAAATGAGCTATCTAGCGCTGAAAGAATTTTTCCAATCGGACCAGTAGTTCCTGAGATTAACTCGGCCAAGTAAACAAACAAACGAACTCTTCAGCCTTATGTATTAGTATAGATTTTATATGTTCATTGTATTATGATATGTATTGCTTTCCAACCTAAATGTTTTAACATATAATCTTAACTTAAATTGAAATTTTGTCTAGCCGGCTTCTCAATTTTCAAGCGGGAACGAAATATCTAACATAGAAAGCAACCCGTAAGTCCCACATCTTCTAGTAAATCCTTCAAGTATTTATGTTGGCCTTTAAGAAAATCGAAAGGGTTTAAGTATGATTTGAGCATTTGTAATAGAATAACCGCAATGTTCTTATAATTTCAGTCTTAATAATCATAGCCCAATACTTTTTCTTTCAACTAAGCATGACCGATCAGCAAAACCATTGCTGTAATGTATGAAATTTCGTTACTGCACTGTTTTCAATTTTCATATAAATTTACCACAAAGGTTTAACATCACCCATTAAGTTGCATATAAAAAGTATGCATGAGATCAAAAACATTGTGGCTGGAAATAAAAATTGACCGAATAAATTCGACACAAAAGCAAATGGAGCGCATTCAATGCCATTGTACACTTTTGATACTGTATATTTAACAACAAAAATTTTAAAAATGAAAATAGATTGCGATTCTGTTCAAACAAAAGTACGTTACGGACCTTGTTTAAGTGAGTAATTAACGCACTCGTTTTAATTTAGTGTAATACAATCGTGCATTAATGACTCACTTTCTGCTCAGTGCAATAATCTACTATTTTATAGACAACTTTTGACTTATGTAAATGCGGGAGATAAATTCTATTATCTATATTAAAGATAAGACTGTCATATCTAAAACTTTACATGTAAAAGGTCGTTGTTACGAACTAACATGCAAGATCTTCGTCAGATCATTGCACCTGGAGACGGATCGATGTTTTGATAGTTCAAAAATCTGTAGTCAGGAATATCAATGCAAACTTACGGCTATCATCTCCACAAAATTTTAATAAATCTACGAATTTGGTGGTTTAATTTTCCATATTAAGAACCAATATTTCAAGGTTAATTAAGGTCTTGCATCGAATGTGAAATCATGCATACTAATAAAATAAATAACCCATCTTAACATAGCCAATTCTCTTGTAAAACTTTACTTAAATTATTTACGTCTGGAATAATCCTTATTCAAATCTAAACTGTTGTTAAAAAAAAATACGAGAGTTAAAAATATTACAAAATAAATTGGTTAAGGTCTTATATAATTTTAAACATAAAAAAAAACTACAACGAAACGGAAATAATCCCTACTAATCGATAGAATGAGCAAAAAACCTGTATTTATTTGTATTTTAGTATAAGAAAAATACTGAAAAAATCAAATTTCCGCAAGAAGACAAACTCGCCGTACAAGAAGGCATAACAAATTAGAATTACTGACATTCAGAACGGACTATGAAACAAAGAGTATTTATACTCTTTGTTTCATAGTCGGTTTTCGGTCGGTCGGTACAATTTGAAGTTTTTAATATAACATGGTACTAGGCGATATAACAAATACAAATATTTAAAAAACGCCATACTGTATTTGCTCAACACCGCTTCTCAATATCCATAAAATGTAAGAATTTATTCCATATGTAAGAATGTGTTAGTAATAATATTTTCTAGCATTAGATATTTATTTGTAATAGAGATTGCCTGGTGGTCGACATTCAGTCACAAATCTTAAGTTTGCGTAATATATGCTTACTTAAAGATGTATACAAAATTTCGATTCAAATTAATGCGAAATTTTAATTTTTGACGATTAGAATTTTTTACCGTCATTGTATCTGCGCTTCGCCACAATTTTATAGTAATAGGTATACATGTGTGTGTATATCACGTAAACCGCTTCGTGTGCGTGTGGTTTTATTTTAATAATTTAATATATTATTATTGCATATTATAAAAAAAATATTAGCATTCGCACACCTTCCTCTATATGTACTGCAATTGTGCCAAATTTCATACTTCTACGTGTGCGCAGTTTTCCTAAAATGGTACCAAAGGTTTTTGCTTCGTATTAATATATACAATACATCTTTATTTTTCACCATGTTAAGATTAAGTTTTAATAAGTGAACTATGTATTTTCTTATGAAAAAAAAGGACTTTGAACCAATTTTATGTAAATATGTTAAAAATTAATAGTGTTTTGAAAAAAGTTTCATATCATTTTAGAATTTTATAAGCATGACATAGATCTTTTATTATTTAAAAAGAATATTTTCTTATTTGATTTTTAATCGAGCAAAATATCAAACAGTTCTATTGAAGCTAAGGAAATGACGTAGAAAAGGTTAATTTGATGGTTTATATATATTAAATTTTATGGTGGTTTATATATATAAATATATATATTAAATGAAATAAATTATTTCAATATAATTCTAGTCAGCAGATGAACTTATGATCAATGATTTAATATATAAACGAGCTAGTGTTAATGCCTATGAGATCTTACTAGTTATTAGCTTTAATAGTGGTTTGATATATGATTATCCGATAATTGAATACTACTGAAGGCAGCACAGAAACGGTAAGCAGTTTGGCGCCATGGCTTTGGCTTAACATGTTCCAGACTCAAGGCGGGAATCGAACCCACGACCCCGGAGCAGAAGGCAGGGTCACTGCCCACTGCGCCAACGGGCCAGTCTATAATTGTAACTATAAGGGTTTTTGCAGCGCACGCCAGAATACCTCGAAAAAGACTGAATTTTCCCCTTCTTACTTAACATTAATCATTATATTTTGAATAAGATACACAATATCTTTATATACGTATAGCCTATGTGTTATTCTAATGTATAAACTATATTATTTTATACTTTTATTAAAATCCATTGTGTAGTTTTTCCTTGAAAGAGCGTCAAACATACATCCATATATCCATGTGTACAAGCTTTTGCGTATAAATTATTAGTAGAATATGGACGAGATATAACCTAAGTAGAAGGAAGAATTAGACTCATGTTATATTAAATTTCTTCTGTTCTTCTTCTCGCTAAAAGCTCTTGCTAAACGTAGGCGCGACAATAAAAATTCGGGTATCGAATAGTTAGTCCCTAAGGTTTTTTTCCAACCTTTTTAGCCGTTGACCTATTATGCTTCTTGTTTGTTATATTCTTTTTATATTATAAAATTTTAAACGGAACGTATTACCCGTATAGTTTACGAGCAACTCGCAAGATCCTAAACATAATTACATGTAAAGTTTTCGAAAGCTATTAAATGAGTTTTAATACGTTTTTTACAACTTTGGCACGGTCCGGGACATTTCTTGAATTTTTAACGTTATATGCGCTAACACGAAAATAAAATCTTAACTCGACAAAGATGTTTTGTTACGTGAGATAACCTTTGTTCGGTCAACGTGACGTCCAACGTTGGATTACGTTGGACTCCACCTAGCTACGCGACCCCGGAGTACCCTTGCTTCTACTGTCACATTCCCTATATCGTCCGTGACAGCAGCATCTGCATCATTTTTCTCCTTTCCATCCAAGTTTTATCATTTTATTCCATTCTTTCATTTACTTCTATATAATTTTCTAGTTAGAGGTGGCACCACGTTTGCAGTCCTTTTGGTCTGCATCCGAACTGATCCACGCGTCCGGGTACCAGTATGTCTTTCTCACATAAGATCGGCGTGATGTGACGGCGGTAATGCTGTCACGTAAAGTGGTGTTGTCTATATGTTGTCGCGTTTCGTTCGATTTGTGAGATTTCCCGGTGGCCTACTCCCCTCTTTAAAGGCCGGCAACGCATCTGCGAATCGTCTCGTAGTGCAGATATCCATGGGGATCGGTTATCACATAGTTGAACCGCTTGCCCGTATGCTCCTTGGAATATTATTAGTAGCTGTTAATCATTAATAAATTTTCGATGAATAGCACCATATGACGCCGTTCGACCTTTCCAGACGTTTGGGTAAACAAATTTTTGGTGACAGGACGTAACTGCACTGACTCACGCTTTTGCGCATATCTGACTTGGTACTCACTGTTTTATGCAGATTCTAAATCTCTCGACTAAATATTTAGTTTATTTTTTATTGGCGTGTTTTCAAAATGTACGTAGATAAAAAATATTCTCGCTATTTGACCAGCATCAACTACCGAGCTCAAGTTTGATTATAATTTAAAGTTGACGATTGAATCTAAAGATTTTGAATCAACTCTATAGCACATACCCTATTAAATTTAAAGAAGGAGGTGCTGCTATATTAGAAGATAATAATAAAAATCACCACAATCTTATTGAAGGCATTGTTATTGTTTTAGTTGCATTTACGGTAATAATAACAACAACATCAGATTTCTTACATGCAATACATACGTTTTAGGAAAGATAGGATCACATTCTTTATGTTGACGTATGACTTGCTTAGTATGCAAGACGTTTCGTTCAGAATCACAGTTTTAGCAACTATCAACATAGAAAATATGTGTCTATGTCTAGTAGTTTGGAAATGCTAGCGGGGGAACACCTTACGGGCAGACAGACGGACGGACAGAGCGAAATTATAAGGGTTCCATGTAGTTCCTACGGAACCCTAAAAAACAGCAGTTTCTTTTAACTTTTTTATGTAGTAGTTGTGTTAATAAGACAAAAAAAAATTAATTTTGACAAGTGACGTCAAAATCGCTTGACCCCCTTCTCAAAACACTGTCATATTTTGACGATACTCTGCGTCCCTCCCTCCTCCCCGTTTAATGTGATGTAATATAAAGGCTGACCCCTTAGTTTAATAACAGGTATGATGTTATTTCATATTAATATTTATACATGTAAGTATATCCAATCCTAAGAGAGGTCAAGTCGTGAAAGTGAAAGTCAAAATTTTCTCTATTGAAATGGGGTTTTTTTTACAAGCAAGCAAGCATTAATTTGCATATTATTTGTTACAGTATTACTATGTATTTAGGTGATAAACATTTTCGACTAGTTAAAACGATGGTAGTAGCGATTTAGTTAACGCGTCATTGCAAGACATCTTTTTTATGTGTATGTTCTGATATACACTGCGAGCACTAAGCTCTGACGTCAATTTTGTTAAGGTGTTCCTTTTTCGTTTGCTATACTGGATACAGTTCAAAACGAAACGCGGCCCAGTATACTGACATCCCCATCGAATTTTTCCATTTCCACTTTTTTAAATTTAACTTTTAAATTTTTTAACCAGAGCCGCTCTGTTTTACATTGACCACGTGATCAAACTACTGTAAGCATTATAGTTCGGAAACTCCAGTACAAAAATGGCAACTATTTATCACATCATAATATATTTTCAATGGGTACTGCGGCAGTATAGTGGGAGTCTATACCGGAACGAATTTAACACCAGCGTGAGCACTCGCAGTGTATATCGGAACATAGGCTATAAATGTTAGATAAACTCAAGTTCAGGGACTGATATAACATCGTTTATTAATATATTAGATAATTGTTATAAAAATTAAGATTATCTTACCTTATGAGAGCTCTAGACGCATACACGGTCGGATGGTACATCAATGACGGGTTCAAATATACCCTGTTCAAATTGACCCCTCTCGTATCCGTCCTATAATGACCTCTAGCGACGCCGTCGGGGTTCAAAAACGGTATCATCTTAAACACGTACAGCTTCCGCAACTGTATCGCTATAGGATCGTTTCTCGTTAGCAGAAGATTGAGGAATCCGTTGAATACGAAACTGGAGGGAGTTTCGCCCGGATGCACCCGAGCCGATATAAATATCACCTGGAAACCAAATTATTTCATTCCACGTCAATTTCAAAATGGCTCTAAACGTTTATTTTTAAACTAGTAATACAGTACGCCAAGAAATTGGTTTGCCACGCTAAGGTCGGATATCGTTTGCACGTCAATTAGATAAAAGGCTTATTTTTGTTATCTTCTTCTTCTTCCGAGCGTTATCCCGGTCAAATACCAGGATCCGCTTAGATTGTAGAGGATAAATGTGTTGGTAAGCGCATAACTTAACAACGCCTGGACCAATTTAACCAATTCTTTTTTTAAATGTTCGTTGAAGTTCAAGGATGGTTTTTACGTCGAGAAAATATCAAATAATTGCCGGGAAAACCCTAAAAACAGCCCTTTTCTTTTACCCATACAAACGTTTTATATCTAAAATGTAGAGTCAATTTGAACTTACGGGGATGGGAACGGGGATGATATAGGATAATAGAAGTAAATAGTAAGTAGCCCATCGTTCGGGCAGAACATCGTCTGCCGGGTCCGCTAGTATGCATAATAAATGTATTAAATAATAAAAATAAAATATCTCGCACACCAATGCCAAAGGATTTTCAGACTCTTGTCTAAATTTTTATATTAGATTGTGTCAAACCGTTGTTACTGCATGGCGAACTTTATTTGTACCAAAATTCATACGCCTCCGTCTGCGCAATTTTCGTAAATTGGTACCGATAGTTTTCCTTTTACGTATTAATTTATAGATTCTGCAGACTCATCGCTACTGCCGACTCTAACTGTAAAATAAATTATACGCTAGGGTAAACAATTTCACTATATTTGGTGCGCGGTTACTGTTACTGTTCAACTGGCTTACACTGTAAACCATCTGTCGATAGGACTCAGTGGTTACAGGTTCGAATTCCGACCTCGTGCTTTGAGTAAATTTTATTCACATCGCCATGTTAAAATTTGCCTTTCACGTATACATAGATGTGTTCAGTCTATAAATGCACGCCGCAAAATAAAATCGCACATACAAACACAAGCAAGCATTGCAATTGTAGTAGAAAGGCGTGCATTTTTAGACTGAATACACATAGCATTATATCATCAAATCAGTCCGCAAGGACTAACCTCCTATATATAAGATTTAAGTAGATTTACACTATAACTCTGTATAGATAAAAATGGTGTGTGCATCTGTGCTAAAATATTTTTCTTATATTTTAGATGAAACATAGAAATAGAATATACTTAAAACATCATAATGCCAAAATTACTCACGAAGGTTAACAATAATTAAATAGTAATTGTAGATTAACGCCATCTATCGGCTGGAGGTGGCTTTAGTTCAGTATCGCCACCTAGCGTTGAATAGATCTTACCTAAAAGTGCTACTAGGTGGCTCTGTACGCCACAATTCATAAGAGAATCAACTAACGGTAAATAGTGAATGAAAAACTTATTACTCAGTCAGCTCCAGCATTGTTCCGTAGAAGTCCACGACAGTCTTGATTACTTTCCAAAAACTCAGAACGTATAACGGTAGATTTTAGGAATAAGTAAATTCACGCCAAATATACGGGACTCTGGCATAGAGACAATATTTAATATGGAATTTAAATACAAGACAATATAAATTGGCCTATACGGAATAGGCTAATTTATTAATTTTAGCAAAAGTTTTATCAAAAAAAGGTTCCCATACAAAAAAAAAACAACTCTAATCAAACTCGTTGAATACAAGCTCGAGGCTATTAACAGTATCAAAAACAAGTCCCTAAGTCGCCTTATAAGTTAAGTGGGATATTAAAAAATGTTGGGAGTGGCACTACTCTAACTGGATAACACACGGTAGTTCCTAATTAGGAATTTAATAAGTGTATATAAAGTTACGTACTGACAGTTACATGATTCGATTACAGATTAGCTAAACGGTTACGCATAATAACCCGGTCGCAGCCAGAGCAACTTAACTTAGCGATCGACTCAAATGCCGACCGCTGATTAGGCCACGACCTCCTCAATTTTAACAAGAGACTAACACCATAAATGTGTTATCTGCAACAAATCATATTCTGTTCTATTCTATTTACTTTAATCGAGAAACTTTCTATGATTATGGTAAAATTTTAATTTCATTCACAGTAGAAATATATTTTATCGCACAATTAAGATCGTGCCTGGGCTTGGTCGGTGAGATAGGTTTTCGTTAATCATCGGTGGGCGGCAGACTGGTCTAGGCCGAAATAATATCAAAGTTCATCTGAGTGATGAAATAGTGTCTCCTTTTTTGGAGTACAAGCATCCGGTGGTTATTTGCAGTTAATGAAGAACTGTGTTGACGAAATAAGGCTTAGGTTTCAACTGCTACATTAATCCAATTAGGCTTTTTTCAAGTACGTATAATATTTTCTACTTCTAGTATAGTACCAGAGTCCGCTTAAATTGCAGAGGATGTGCAGCGAGTCAAGGGAAAAATCTCACGACCCACATCCCTGAGTGACACTAATCTGGACCCACTGTTTTACGTGCCTTCCGAGATACGGAGTACGTCGTATTTTCGGTACACCGTGTGTGTGTTAAAATAGGGCACCCATTTACCACCCAGCCGCACTAAGAACTGCTTAACCTAGCGATCGACTCAAATGCCGGCTTCTGCAATAGTAGGCAAATACTTTTTTAAATAATACATTATGATGTTCTGGTGATAATATCGACCCATACTAATAGCTAAAATTGCAATAGTCATACAATGTATAAATAGGTACGTAACTTAAGTGATAAAAACTAATTAAAACTTTAATTCATTTTAAAAATCATATTTTTACTTAAGATTAAAAATGTTTCATATTCTACTTTATTTGTAAATTTTACATATACTGCTAAACAGTTTTAGTTGCGGATGAGTAACAAATATCGACTCACGTAAGTTTTTAGTACCTACCCTCCACGTCAGACAATTGATTAGCTTGGATCATGTTATAAGTTCTTACAGCATGATCTAGATTAATTAGTTGACTAATTTTGTATGAGGAAGACCAGCCTACCGTAATACAGTTTTCACTAGTACGGTGGCAGGTGGTTCACTTGTCCTTTTGTTATTTTGTAACAAATAAATATAACTGTACTAAATGGTGAGGAGCCGATATACTCGTGATGAGGGCGTCCTAAATTGATAACAAATACAAATGACACAAACAAAATCTTTTGGACCTATACCCCCATTCGCACGAGAGTTAAAAAAGCGTTGCGTTAAATCTCTGCGTTGGCGCTATTTCGTCCTCGTCGATACGGAAATATACCGTATACGTATACATATAGAGTTGAAAACAGAATGTGTGGTCGATAAAATAGCGCCGCGTTTATAAAAGCGCGCGTGAACACAAACTTGGGAGTTCATATGTTCTATCTGAACGCTTTTTTAACGCTCGGTAAAAAGCTCTGGATATTTTTTAAGTGATTAGTTCTAATTAGTCAAATTTAAAACATAGACTTTCGTGTGCAGAATTTATAGTTACAATAAGAAAAACGGTTTTTAAACGCGCGGGCTAAGCTACCAAGCTCATGAAAAAGGCCAAAAGACCCAATGTTGAGTTTAAAAACCGATTTCTCCGTGCTCTTTGCTCCTTCGACAATTTTGAGTTGGTAAAATATGAAATATGAATGTGTTAATAACGTATAATTACAAACAACCATTGGCAGTAATTTTAAGCTCCGCAAAGGGTATACTTTTAAACGTAAAACGGACCCTTTCGAAGACAAAAACTCGTACTGGCTGCGTCCTACAAACGATAAAATTGAACCTTATGGCCCACGTAATAACGACACTGAATATTGCACTGTGTGCTGAAATTTTGCGAAGTTTTCATTCATAATTTTGCCATCGTGTTATTCAATCTTTAACCGTATGCTCTACGTGTTAAAGTCCAATGCGACCGTGTTATGATTCTTGTCAAACCGTCGCAGTTGTTGAAGCCGCAAACCGCAGACAGCCGGCTATGTCTGACACATTTTAGTATGAGAAATTATTGTTTTAATGCTGAGAATTCATATAGTTTCACCAACTCTTGAATATTAAAGATAAAAATAACAGTGTGACTGTAAACTATACATTTTTTATCTATATATTAATACGTCTAGCGAAAGTTTTCGGTACCATTTCATGAAAATTGTGCGGTTGGAGGACAATGAAATTGCACATTTATGCTTTTTATATAGAAGAGGGCGTGTCATAAAATATGCATTATTAATACATTAATTTTTTAAAATAAGACCTCACGCACACCAATGTCAAACGATTTACACACACATTCTTACACTGGTTTTCAAATATCTGAACTCCTCCGTGTTTCAAAAGGCGCGTAAGACAGTGGGTCCCGATAATGTCACTCAGGCATATTATTCGTGAGATTGTAGAGATTGTGGGGGCTCCGGGGGTTACGTCAGACGGCAGTCGGTCATCTCAATTCGCCCAAGAACAACATCCTCTGCAATTTCAGCGGAACCTTTTCTTGTACTTCCTAGCGTTATCCCGGTCTAGTAGGTGCCAGGGTCCGCTTAGATTGCAGACGATGAGGCTGTGGGGCAAGTTAAAATAACCAATGGTCGTGTGACGTCATCCCCAGTACCCTATAATCTCTACAATCTCGCGACTAATATAACTAACTGACATTAATCGAGACCCACCGTTTTACATGTCTTCCGAAAGATGGAGGAAGTTCAATATTAAATATAAACCAGTGTTAGAACAGGTCATCGATCATACGGCCGCGGCAAGAGCCACTTAACCTAGCAATAGACCCAAATGCTGATCACTGATTAGGCCACGACCTCCTCTGCGAAGAAGCGGACCCTGATAACTAGACCGGTAAACGCTAGTTAGAAGCAGCCTATGTATAGGTATAGGTATAGGGGGGACCCCCTATAAGACAATGCTCTCATAACGTATTAATATTATTCTATGATACATAGTATTTACAATTTTATATTAAGCGCATTCGGAGTCGTACAAGCGCGTTGTACGAGAATAATTCTATAACGCGTTTTCCTATAATGCGGTATAAACCTACCTTGTTATAAGGGGGAATTCCAGTATTAACACAACAATAAAAAAAATCTATACGTCACTGTGATGTGCGTAAAATGGGAATTCTCGAAACGTGTTTTAAATTAAAAGTCATGCCCTTAAAAGTGCATTGCAATCGTTTTGTTGTGAACAGCTCTTAAGTTTATGGAAAGTTATTTATTGTTGTCGTAATATGTTCGAAACGCAAACACATTGTATATTACGTGAAAGTGATTTTGATGGAGATGACATGCAGGAAAAGTTTAGCCGAAAATCGGCCAGAAATTGAGTGGTTGTGCCCACCACCTATTTGGAGGCTGGATCCGCAACTGTGTGGGGATAATACGATCAACAACATACGAATGGTCTATAAATCGTTATAATATGATGTTTGTTATTATGTGTTTTACAATTTAGGTTTAAAATCGAATCAATAGCGATAGAAATTATCATTAAAACGTCGTTCATCAAAGAATTCTAGGAAGGTCGTGTGTTGTTTGGCGGGTGCGGGCGCGGCGGTCACGCGGCGACATTCTGTGGCAGAACAATGGAATGTAGGCGATTCTACACTCGCTTCCTGAACGAATAATAAAGGCAGCGGATAATACAATACAGCCGCAATAGCTGAGCGGTGGAAGGCGGGCATATGATCCACACAGACACAATCCAGACCCCGACCTCGATGAGCTATGTTCGCATCAACAGTTCTAGTACAAACCTTAGTCTTAGTTGGATGGGTAAAAGGAATTTTAAACCTATCAAAAATATTCATAGTCATAATGACTAGTCCTTGATCACCCGCAGCTGGGCAGTAGTCGCATTCAGCATGATCACCCTATATTGTCGTCCATTTAATTTGCGAATGGATGACTTGGATTTCTCCAGCCCACTCTAGGCCCCGATTTGGTTGCTCTAGACCAACATCCATCACCATGTCTAGCTATATAAAAATATTTATAATATTCTTTAAAAAAAAAAAAAACGGCTATTGACGATCCCAGCATATTGAGGACAATATTACCGGCATTATTGTTTTCTTTAAGTAAACAACGCAAAGTTGTTGTAGTGCTACACTTGTCTAAGCTAACCTAATATTTTAAACCATAAAATGCATTAGCATTTTATTGCAAAAAAAAAATAATAATAAAGGAGACAAAAAATATTGAGAACCGTATTTTGGAAGTGGGTTATAAAGATAAAGGTAATAATTACGTCAATTAATAGTCAAGTAATAGTTACGTTTCCATATAATCAGTAAGTATACATCGGTAAACACAAGAAGGCTTGATCTGTGAGAGAGGCTGCGGCAAGAATGCCGCTCACCTCTGTTTGCGGTTGAATGGAACCTCCACTCGCAGTGAATAGCGTGTACTGAGTTATACGATTACATCAGACGATGCTGTCATATACATATTTGTAATTAATATACATAATTGATTTAAACTCCAGACTTTAAAAGAATCACTTATTTCTTACACCAATAGTTCTTAATAACAGCCAAAAATAAAGTCGGACAATCAGCGCGCGTTGAAGTCTTTATTATAAAGAAAACCCTTCGTCGATAAAAACTTCCCATATTAGTCACGTTAAATCCATTTCTATATGTTCAGCTTTATTTTGAACAATTATTGATGTACAAATATTGTGTAAAAACTTTCAAATATTAATGTCAGATATCAAATTGTACTTTTTTTTTAAAATCCTATTTGTGCTTGATCAAATTAAATGTACATTAAATGTATGTAATACGTATGGTGTTAAATGTTGTTACTTTTGACCCAAGTCTCGAATCTGTGTCTTCTGGGAAGCCTATCAAGTTCTGCGGTTAGGAAACAAAATATTTCAACGTTACTTTCAATTGAAACTATATTAGTCAATATAAAAGTCGGTTAAAATGTGTGGTATTTACAACACACTACGTCTACTCGCTTAATGATTGATAATAATTGGACGAGTGGCAGTGGCAAAACTTTAAATTTAGACCTTATGCGGTTGTAATAAAGTCTCAAATTAATCAACGTAAATTATTATCTACAATGATAAATATGTCGTGCTCCTAAAATGTAATGCCGTGTTAGCAAACCATGAATTTATGTATGAACAGTGTCGTATTTAAAAGGCGTAGGATAAGTTTATTGAGATAAATCTTTGGCTAGAATAAAATAGCAAGTTATATTACTAATGTAAAAAAATATTGTATGTATGAAACTAATCCATTTTCAAAGGCCATAAAGCTTTCTAGTGCTGCAATTACAAGTATTATTTATAATTAATGGCTGCTATTGTGGCCCTTCTTATGTTAAAAAAATCCCTTGAACAGAATCGCAAAGGTACATGAAAGCATGAAAGAAGAATACAAACAAAAGACATGGCGTAGACAGGAAAGTATTTACGTACAATAGATAATAAGATAACCTGGAGCTCGTGCGAGATAAATCTTGAATCCGGATGCTGCAACCACGCGGAATAATCCTTCCAGGCTTTCCTATTTCCATTGTGTAGAGACGTCCACATATTTAAGGTGCAAGCTATTCTGTTTCTTATCCACTAATATATAAAGAAGTTTCATGCAGAATTCACTTTTACACACACGTGCACTGTACCTCTTAGTGTACAAGCAAATCTGTTGTTTTTTTACTATATAGTTACTCGTAAGACATTAAAAGTTGTATAATCTGCTTGACTATTATTGAATAGAATAAGAATCGAATTTCTACACTAAATCATACACTTCTGTATTAGAAACCAAGCACTTCAAGTAAAATTAATCTTCTAACATTTCTCGTAAAAGAGCCTTTAGAACTAACTACCTACATTGTTAAGACCGGTTTAAACTTTACTAAGTACATTAGCTAGTAAACTACGTTTGACTGGCCTGTTAGCGCAATTAGTAGTGACCCTACTCTTTTTCCGAAATCTAAAGTTCATCACCAAAATTGCTAACCTTTGGAATAGCCAAAAATGTATTAGTAAACACGAATTTAAAAAAATATAAAAACTGTTTGTAAGTGTCTACTAAAAATTCAACAGAAAATGAATTCGTGTTCTTTTTATATATATTAAAAATAAATTTAGTAACATGGTGTTGAAATCAATATTCAACTGTCCAATCTACTCCACTTGCCACTGTACTTGTCGCAGAATAAACTGACCCTAAGGAACTGATCGATTTTCCAGCCAGCAACAAAGTGGCTGCGGTAGAAACCAGGAAGCCGTTAGCGATCACGTATCTTCAGTAAGGTATTTAGTACAGGAAATTGTACCACTTGGGAGAATTGGCGTACGTCCAGAAATAGTTCTTTTACAAAGCATCCCATTTTGGTGTACTTCCTAGTTACCCTGTGTACGATTAATTAACTGATACTCCTTTGAACGGGCTTTTATTGATAGTACTTGTATACTAAGTGCAAGTCAGACTCGCGCACTAAGGGTACCGTACTATTACATAAAGCTATATAGTATTTACCAGGTTATCTTAAAATTTACACTTTTCTTAGGATTTATATATTTTATTTATTTTTATGTTACAAGGGGGCAGACGAGCAGGCAGTAGGCACCGAAGTGCCTACCGGCGTCCATGTACGTCTGCACCACCAGAAGGCTAGCAGATGCGCTGCCGGCCCTTAATGGCGAGTTTAGATCACCGGGAATGCCTCAACGCACGTTTCGCTTCGACACCGAAGCATCATCAGGAGATAGACTCTACAAAGGTTATTCGTAAAGTTTATGATTTTTATGAATGTTTATATATTATTTATATTATATACATAAAGCTGAAGAGTTTCTTTGTTTTCTTTTCGCGTTAATCTCAGGAACTACCGGTCGATTTGAAAAATTGTTTCAGTGTTAGATAGTCCATATATCGAGGAAGGCTATAGGCTATATATAAATCATCACACTAAAATTTTTCACCTAATTTGATGCGGACAAAGTCGCGGGAAGCAATTAGTAGGTGTTATTCATAAATTATTGTAATTAATAACTAGTCTGAGAGCAGAAAGAAAATATTTATTGGGGTAGAATTCTAAAAAAAAAAACTTTATAATTAGTCCAGACAGCGTCACTCAATCTTATGAGGAGGTCGTTGTTCAAACAGCTACTGGCACTTGAGCCGTTAGCGAGGTTAAGCTGTTCTTACCGTGACCGGTTGATAGATGGCTTCGTTCGGAAGGCACATAAAATAGAGGCTCCAGATCTCAGATCATAGAAAGCTTCGATAAAAATAAGTGACTGATATTAGTCGTGAGATTTTATAGACTGCGCGCGTTCCGATGATGACGTCACGTCATAAGTTCTTTTTCACAGTGGAATCTTGTTTTTTACACTAATTTTACAAGTGTTTTATACATGTGTGTTTCCCAATAATATAGAAAAAAATTTCTATCGACCGCTCGGCCTGTATTTATTCTAGCCAGTATCTATTCAGGACGCATCATACCCTCGTCATAATATGGTGCGTGGTTTTTAGAACAATACAATAAAATATATTCATATTACGAATAATTCCGCCATATTTCAAAAGCCGGTATATCGTAAATATGAATTAGGGACGTTTCACACTATCAGCAATATAATGAAATCAGTTCATATTGCTTAAATTGCTTATTCCTATACCGTGAGGTTGTCATAAATTTTTAGCAATAAGTTTGACTTTGCACTATCTCAATGTCATTATATGTACAATAAAGTACTTATTTATTTATTTAAAGTTACCCTTGTAAAGTAAGGCTTAATTTCGTTTTTGAGGTACATCAAAAAGGGTTTTTACACGCGTCTTTTAGACGTTGCTCTTATAATAAAAGCGGGACATTTAAGTAACCTTTACTTCATTTATTAAGGTAGATTTAAAAAAAAGGATTTCCTGAACTCGATCTTTTAAACGCGGCTTACAAAAAAGCGCGGTGTTTAACTGCGCTTGATAGGTAATTAATTACTGTGTACAATGTAATGATACAAAGTACAATTTTATGAAGGATGCCGTAGTTTATTCAGTGGTTAGGATTGTTAGTAAAAATTATAACAATTTTAGTTTTTCCAAATTAAACTACACATACATATAGTACTTTTTTCTCAACAGCAGCTATATAAAAAAGTCTTAGCGTTATGTAATTTTGAATAAGGATCATACAAGATGTTTTTAAAAATATTCAGTAGAGAATATAATTTTTTTTTAAAATTTATATCCAATAATGTTTGTAACATCAGAAGAGGTCGTGGCTTAATCATCTGTCGGTATTTTTTTAAAGTAATATTAGGAATACTTTGTAGGTATGTCTAATATTCCCTTTTCCCCTCCTACTAAGCTTAAATTAAAAGCTTGTATTAGGACTGGGTGCGACAATTCAGGCGTTACTTTGCGGAAATCCATGACATGCATGAGAAACTAAACTACTTTGCTTTAATCCGCGAATGAAAAAATTCATTCGCGGATTAAAGCAAAGTAGTTTAGTTTCTCATGCATTTAAACTTATTATCAAAATTTCGAAGGTTTTGCAAGGAATTTTAAATGCTGTTGTTTGAATAGATAATTTAACAAAGAACAGCAATAGGAACATAAGGTAAAAAGTATTCCTAAAATAGTGTTTTTTCATTATATAAAAAATATAGTTTATATTTAAAAAAACAGGTGCGCGCAAATGGAAGTAAATCTCTGCCTCAGCAATAAAAACACCAGAATTCCAGAAGGGATCTTTCCGCTGGAATAGCTTTCCGAAATCCCCGATAGCGAAGATAAGATGACTTTGTTTGCGGTAATTATAGTATTGGTTGCTGCAGATCGTGTTACCGGTGTTGGAAAATATTAGGGCAAAGAACAAGTGCGGTAACGCGATACTTTATTGATGATTACAGGTATTAGATAATGACGCATTTTGACCATTTAGCCGGGGTACAGGTAATTTTGGATTTTTTTTACATCTGAACTCCGTTTTGGTTGTTGTTGTGTTGTGAGTATTAAAATTATACACCCACACTATTTTCAATATTCATAAACTGTTAATTAGATACATAATTATACCTTGACTTGACTTCATTTTTTTTTCGCTAAAGAGCGATTTCTTGTAAACAACCTAGGAGAGAAATAATTTAAGCCAAGATTTCTTTAATTATATAATATATCTACAGATATATCAATAATATAGTATTTACTTAACATATATATGAAAAGTATTCTTGGTAGACTTTTGCGACGGGTAAATTTGAATTCAAATATGAAAATCGATATAGTATAAACTCCAGTATATTATTTTTAAAGAAAAAGAAAACGATATGTTAGACATAATACTGATGTGTTGAAGTCTATAAAAACATAGAGTCGAATTGAAAACTTCCATTTTTTGAAGTTGGTTAACAATTAAGGATTATTAATACATTCCAGTTATGAAAAAAAAACAAGATAGACAAATGAATGTTTGTAGACGAGGACAATTTGTGAGCGAGTGCAAGTGGCGGCCACCGCGTGGGCGTAGCGCGTCTCATTGACCGTTATTAAATTAGATTGTGACCCCTGCGCCGAGGTTAACTCCAGTAATTGGACCTCTAGCCAGCCCGCTGATTGCCAGCGAGCACAATAGGGGGCAGCAGTTCACTATTCAAGAACAACTCACGTTATTCGTCACGTTATTGAGGTCATGCATTACCATCTTTATATAGAAGTGTAACATCTTTGCGCGGAAAAAGAAATAAGAATTTCAATGCAAAAATTCAATGCACTCAATGCAATTTTCAAATCTTTTGGAACTACCAAAAGGCTCACAGAGTAAACTCTTTCTTAAAGTCTTTGATATCATTTTTTATTTAAGTGGAACTTCTACAATAAGGAGTAGTAGATCACTATATTTACATGGCCTCTGAGAAATTATATATATATATATATATAATTTCCAAAAGGCCGGCAACGCATCTGCGATCCCCCTAATGTTGCAATTGTCCATGGGCGTCGGTAGTCACTTAAAAGTATAACTGATCGAAATTTAAATACTTCTTTTTTTGATCCTGCAGGTGGAGGAGACCCAATCCTTTATCAACATTTATTTCAATCTGTGTTTTAATCGAATTTTAATATCTAGAGGAAACTTAAAATAATTATGCTTTTGTGGATTGCTTATGAAAAGAAATAATTGTAGTAAAGTTATTTAAGTATTACGGGGATTAGTAAGTAGTAGTAAGTATGTTGAAGAGAAAACTAATTGTTTATGGGCATTAACGCCGATTCTATTAATTTTAAAAATGCGGTTGCGATAGAGCGATTAATTGAATTTGTATAAAACATCTGTCTTTTTACTCATACACACTCACCGGCACGGAATGTAGACCAAAATTAAAAAAACTCGATATGTGTCGATTTAAGTATCGCCTATGAAAATTTCGAATAGGTCGTTATGCATTTGTTTATATATTTTTCTTAATTTAATTAAGTAAGAATAGAAAAGCCCGTATTTGATTTTTTAATACTAAACGTTACCTCAATGCTAGAGCGCTTGAACGACAAGTAAGTTTAAATGCATTTTTTAATGTTTGTGTTAAATTTTTATCATTTTTTCATTAAGTAATTAGTCTGTGGTCAATTCTGCCTTCTGAATTCACGAACCATAAGCCCTAAGTGCAGCTGCTCGAGCTGCGATTCTTTGAAGTGAAGGTCTAAAACCGTGAATCATTGCTAACATGCTAAATGACCATATTACATCTCGCAGGTTCGCTCGAAAAAGGTATCATCAGACCAGTCAGTACACAAGGAGACGATAAAATGATGGAGTGAAGTGCACTTTGGAGCTAGAAATAGATTTATCGGTCTTGCAATTTAAAATCAAGCGGTTTATCACAGCAACGGTTAAAGTACAGTTGCAGCTGCAAGTGACAAGAAGGGCTAAGTAAGCGAAAAATAAGAAGAAGAATAGAGGAACAGGAAATGTATGAGAGATAGAGAGCCAGAGCTATACCACTAGACTAGTGAGGGATGAAGAAATCGGCCGAAATTCACGGTGGATCAGTTACAGTTTGCAAAGGGATCGGTTCAAACGCTCCTAAAACTACAGTTGTCATTGAAAATGATTTGAAAGTATATTGCAAGATAATGCATGATCGAACGCTGCATGTTAAGTGAGAAATTGCCTTTTGGAGGTACAAATACTTGGAAAAATAATTACAAGCGATCGTATCGATATTATATATTGTATGAGAGCACTTTTTGGATTTTTATTTTCTGACCATTGGTACATTCATTTCTAGCCAAGCCGTACATGTCCTATAAATTCAAGCGTAATCAGTGAGGACAAACTTTGAGCACAGCCGCTTGGTTTGTAACCGAAAATCGGTCAAAAACCAGGGGCCTGTGCCCACCACCTTCTTGAAGGCTAGTTCCGCGCCTGGCTCGTCGGTTAAAAGGTCTATTACAAACGTCTATTTGAAGTATTCTGTAATAGCGACCAAATGTGAATTTTTTATCATTCTTGTGAGTTGTCATTTCTATCTGTGCTCTTAAACCTTCTCTGATATAAAAGGAATAAAACAAAACATACAATCAAATCGAATTTAACGTTTTCGGGTTTTAGCGAGATTAAAGAACACCCATTTTTGTTTATATACAATTATCTATATATTAATACGTTAAGAAAAACTTTCGGTACCATTTCACGAAAAATTTGACACAATTATAGTTTATATAGAGGGTATGCGAATGATAATATTTCAATAATATACGCATTATAAATATATTCAATTATTAAAATGTATCTGTAAGCAGATTCCCCTGGGACAACAAAAAAAAAAAAAAAAAAGGTATTTACGTTATAGAAGTTTTCATACGGATCCCTAACTTTTTTGAAAATATCCTATCGTCTTTGTTCATTAAGGTTTATGTAGGACTGTAATGGTGGAATAATTATTCAAATCGCTCCAGTAGTTTCTGAGCATATTAAATACATACAAACAAACGAATCTTTCCTCTTTATAATATTAGTACAGTAAAGCGCATTTAAATCCGTTGCTTAGTTTTAAAGATCGTACAAGATCGGGAAGCGACTTTGTCATATACTACGTAAAGAAAATTGAATATACAGACGAGTATGACAGGTTCCTAATTGGTATTATATAGAAAAGTAATAACACACAGGCCTTCTTTTGTGGGGGCACGCAGTACCCTCAAAAGAAATATTGGACGTATCAAAAAAATTCCATAAAAATTTTGATAAAAACTAATGAATTTAAAAAAATTATGGGTGCGTAGAATCCTGTCCAGATGGTTGAAGTTAGACTTCTTTCTGAACACTGTTTATAACATTGGCAAGAGCAGGGAGGGGGTACAAAAAATTTTGGACTTACAACTTTCGAGAATTAGCGTGCCCCTAAAAAAGAAGGGACAAAAAAGGTCCGATGATACATTTGATGATAAGGGCGGTTCTGATACAGTTGATGTAAACAGCCGATTTAAACAGAGAAATTTTGAATTTTCCTCATTTCGACCACCTTTTTGTCTGTACGCATCTTTAGAGAGGTCAGTGAACCCGCGGCGTGCGACAACACGAAAGCAGGTAACTGATATAAGGCTGGCTATTAGCTTGACCTGTAGCGGTGTACCAACATAGCTGTGTTAATTATGCGACTACATATATTTAATTACAACTATATATTATGAAGTGTGAACATGAGGAGATCGTAGCCTAAGCAGTGGTCGACATTTGGGTCGATCACAAAGTTAAGTGATTTTTGCCGCGGCCGGGTAATGGATGGGTGACCCATTCTAACACCGATTTATATTTGACATACAACCTCCTCCGTGTTGCGGAAAGAACGTAAAGCAGTGGTCTCCAATTAATGTCACTGAGTTATTATTTATTTATTTACTCTGGAGTGCGTAGGAAGAAGATGTAGCCACTAATCTTGGATTTGCGTAGTATCTGAGTACTTAAAGCTATAATAATATATAAAATTTCAATTCAATCTTACATTTTAAGAAAAAGCCGTCGAAAAATTTCACCACTGAGGAGTCCAGAATCATGTACTAAACCCATGGGATACGTATCTGGTACGATGTCACTTACACCCTGAATATAATGGTTAAAAGTAGTATCTAAACATATCAAAAGACAGTCATTGGCCCAGCTGGCCACGCTCTGATGAGCAGACTCCGACCGTTATGAAGATGACCGTGAGACGCTTCCATGGGAAATGCCTCATTGTAATTTATAACCAGCAGATTATGTAACGGAATGTGGTATGCTAAAGCTTATGATTGATTACAATGCTAAGTAATGAACTTTTCAATTGCATAGTAACAATTTTCACTGGCCCGTTGGTGCAGTGGGCAGTGGACTGCCTTCCGCTCCGGGGGAACTCCGCTTACTTAATCATTTTTTTTAAGGATGTCTGTATTCCTAAGGCGGACAACTTAATGCTTCTGTTATAGGTAACAGCCGCCTGTTATACACAAATATTTAAATACATACATATGGATATTACACCCAGACTCGAGGCGGGAATCGAACTCTAAACCACGGAATAGAAGGCAATGTGTGACTAATTAGCGCTAGCGGCCATATATGTAAATCTGGATCTCGTTTTGTTGATTATCTAGATTTTGCATTTGAGTTTGCAAATGAATCGACTAATTAGGACTTAAAATAGTTAATAATGTGCAATTGATAAAACAAATTTTCATGAGAATAAATTTAAATTAAACTAGAACAGTGTCATCTATAAATAAATAACATATATATCGTATTATAAACTTGATTTTTTTGTAGTGAAAGTATTGGACAAAATTAAAATGATGTGTTATTTTTTTTTGGACCGTCTAATTAGCTGATTTGTTTTTGACCTCATTGTTAGCATTTATTATGCGTATTAATTACTGTATCTTTAATTTATGCAACATAAAATAGTTTTCTAAGAAATACACTATCTTGTCTTCTTCCGCCATGGATAGTTACCAACCGGCCTCGATAGACATTTTGCATTCACAAGAGAAATCAAGAAAACCTACGTAAATAATTTTGACTTCATCTTATTACTTTATTATCACGCGTCACTATGGTTGTATCACTTTGAATGATTGTATTCTGAAAATATTAGGATCTTGTGATTTATTTATAACGTGTACGTACCAAGATAATTAATTTTGTTTTGTCGATATTTCGATCCAGTTACATGGATCGAAATATAGACAAATTAAAATTAATTGTCGTGGTATGTACTCGTTATAAATATCTTCTTCCTTATCGATATCTTCACTGATGAAGGTCGTGCCCGTTCTGATATGCCTTGACGGAGAGGTAAACCAGCTGCTTCCATGCCACTCGGTCATCGGCACGTTTCAAGGCAGTTGAAATATTTAGGCCCAGGATGTTCCTAATTTGGTCAGACCAGTGTGTAGGGGAGCAACCTCGTGATCTTTTGCCCCCAACCTTCCCTATTACAACCAGTTTAGCTAAATTTTCTGGTTCTCAACGGCGATATAGCCAAAATAAGCTAGAACTCTTTGGTAGCAAGTAGTGGATAATCTGGTAGAGATCTGTAGTTCTTTCAGAATGGATATAGTAGTTCTTTTTGCCGTCCACGGAATTCGCAACATTCTCCTCCAACACCACATCTCAATGGCCTCGATTTTTTACGGTCTGCTGCACGAATTGACCACGATTCGGAGCCGTACAAATATATTGAAAATACCAAAGCTCGCACGAGTCTGGTCTTGGTATTATTCGACACTCTTCTGTTTTGTCATATTCTGGTTAATTTACTCATTGCTGCTTTGGCCATCTCTGTACGTCTCCGAATTTCCCCTTCAGCCTCCTTGGTTACTAATCAGTGAGCCCAGGTAAACAAAGTCGCTTACAAATTCTAAATTTGTAAGTTCTCCTGTTCTCACAAAAAGTCCAGCTCGGTCAACTATCATAATTTTGGTCTTCGTCATGTTGATTGAGAGACCCACCATTTCACTCGCGCGCTCCACTCTACCAAGAAGTTCAGCCAGTTCCTGTTCGGAGGACGCAAACAGTGTGGTGTCATCTGCGTATCGGAGGTTGCTGATCTTGTTGCCCCCAACCGATATACCTCCTTCCCACGCTTCTAACGCTATCCTCATGATGTATTCTCCGTAGATATTGAATAGAGTAGGAGATAGGATGCATCCTTGTCTAACTCCTTTTTGAGGTTTAAAAGGCTCTGACACCACGTTATTCACTTTTACTGTTGATTGTCCCTCTTCATACAGATTGGCAATTAGTTTTATTAAATGCCCAGGAACACCCATTTCTAGCAAGATTTTCCAAAGACAGTCCCATCTTACGCAATCAAATGCCTTAGAGTAATCAATGAAGCAGATTATCATCGGAACATTAAATTCCCTGCTCTTTTCTATCAACTGCCTAATGTTGACTATTTGCTCCCTTGTACCACGGCCCTTGACAAAACCGGCCTGCTCATTTGATATTTGCCATTGTAAGTAGGACTGCAGACGTCTGTTAATTATGTGAAGCATGATCTTGCTGCCATGTGATATGAGTGCCACAGTTCGGTAGTTAGCACATGTTTTGGTCGAACCTTTCTTATGTAATGGAATCAAGAGGGACTCCGTCCAGTCTTTCGGCCATTTTCCTGCTGTCCATAGTTGATTACATAGATCCTTTAAAATCCGGACCCCTTCATCTCCGAGACATCTGAGTTCTTCAGCAAATATACAGTCACTTCCGGCTGATTTATTTGTTTTTATTCTTTTCAGAGCATCTCTGACCTCAGATTCCAGGATTTTAGGCTCCAAGTCCTCACATAGAATCAGTGGCTCCGTAGATCTTCCTTCGTCCTTGTACAAATTTTCACAGTATGTACGCCATCTTTGTGTCACTTGATCTATCTCAGTCAACAATACCCCGTGATTATCCTCAATCGCCCACGTTTTGGGTTTGAAGTCTCGCGTAATGCTCTTCACTTTTAGAAAAAGATCTTTAGTATGAAGAGATTGGGCATGATCCTCAATGTCTTGGCATATCGAGTTTAGATATTGGTTGTAATCTCTACGACATAAGCGTTGAATTGTCGCAGAAAGGGTTTGATATTGAGCTCGTTCGAAGTTCCCTCTGGTAAGTAGATCTTTTCTTTCTTTAATCGCCATCCACGTAGCTTCTGATATCCATACCTTTCTTGGTCTATCACAGTGCTGACGTTCGATATCTTTTCGCGTATTGAGAACAGTCTCTTTCAATCGAGTCCAATTAGCGTCAATGTCAGCACTGCCTTCCAATTTAAGAAGCATGATTTTATTGTTAAGGTTATCTTTAAAACCAGAAAGTGTTTGTGGAGAAGGTCGATTATAGTGTTTGATAGAGGATTTCAGACATCTCTTAAGCTTAATACTCATTTCGGCCACTAACAGTTTATGATCACTACCACAGTCAGCCCCAGGGTACGTCTTCGCATTTCTTATGCTAGATCTCCAGCGCCTTGAAACTGCAATGTAATCTATTTGATTCCTAGCGCGATCACCTGGCATAGTCCAGGTATATAGACGTCTTGGATGGTTCTGGAAGCAGGTATTCATGATGGATAGAGAGTTTTCCGCACAAAATTGCAACCACATCTCTCCTCTCACATTTCTGTTTCCGAGACCATACTTCCCTACAACTTCTCTTAAGTGATCGTCGTCTCTTGTAGATCCAACTTTTGCATTCAGATCTCCCATTACAAGTATGATCTCTCTTCTGGGCAGGCTTCTGAGCGTATCCTCAAGTAGTTGGTAGAAGTCTTGAATCTCCTCTTCTGTTGAATTAGATGTCGGTGCATACACAGTCACAAGGTTCAAGCGGCATGGTTTTGTGTTAATTTTCATAGTTATTATTCTGTCGCTCACGGGATGATATCCTAAAACTGCCTTATTTATAATGGGAGATAAACAGATTCCCACTCCATTCTTGCTTTTTCCTCCGGTCCTGAAAAATAGATAGTATAGCCTGTGGGCATGGTGTAAAACCCCGATCCTCTCATATGCGTTTCTGTAATTCCGAGAATATCTAGCTTATACCCTGATTGTTCTTTACATATTATATCCATTTTTCCCGGTTCCAGTGTACCTCGTACATTCCATGTCCCTATCCTGGCTTTGTTACGAAGCTGTGGTCGTCCAGTTTGTGTGTATATCTTTCTGCCGTCACCAGTAGCATGCTGTACACACTGAGCCTGATGAGTCACTGCAGTGTTACCAGTAGCATACTTCACACCATGTGACCTGGACTCGACATGGCGCCGGGTGGTAGCCGGATTGCATGCCATCGTTCTCTCATTATCTAGCATTTCATAACAGGTTTCTTGGAAAAAAAAAAGATAATATAAAAAGATAATATCATGACTAGGTATTATAATATATTCGGGTGATTATAAAATCTTCTTCTTCTTCTTGTTTGGGTGCCTCTCCGATCAACGAAAGTTGGCAGTCAGTTTCGCATACTGCGTTTTATCTTCGATTACAGAATACTGCATTTTTCGTGAGGCTTCATCTTTCATCGATTAACAGAGCATGACTTAACTGACATTACTCCGAAAAATGGAATTAATTTGCATACAAAGTACCCGCAATTAATACAGATTGTGAAACATAATATAACTTCTTTTGAAGAAAAACTTCACTGTTTATGAAAAAAATATAAATATCTTGAAAAAATTATCACCTAACACGCAATCTCGCTATTTTGTCTGAAATTCTTTTCATGCAGGGTCCACTTAAATTGCAGGAGATGTAGCTGTAGGGCGAGTTAAGATGACCGATTGCCGTCACCCCCGGAATCCCCCACAATCTCTACAATGTAACAACTAATATAACTTAGTGACATTAATCGGGGCCCCACTTATGTGCCTTTCTAAACACGGAGGAGGTCCGATGTTAGAAACCAGTTTTACAACGGGTCACCCATCTATCACCCGGACGCGGTAAGAACTGCTTAACTTAGCGATCGACTCAAACGCCGACCACAGATTAGGCTACAACCTCCTCCTTTTTATTTATAAATTTTAACAAGATTAGCATTTGGGAAGTAAAATGAACCCTTGAAATATAACAAATTTATCGATTCCAACGCGAACATAGTCGCGGGAGCCAGCTAGTCTAATATAAACGTGTCCATGGTTTAATAAGCGGTCAGGGTAAATTTGTTTTATCCTGTGTCATCACACCCTCATTTTGTTAGTATAACTGCATTTACATTGCTTTATCTGAGATCTGAACGCGGGAAATGCGGCTACCGACTCTTATCAAGGTGAAATAAGACTTAGGAACCTAATAGCTCAACAGTGATTTTTATTTATAAAATGAGAGGTAAACGGGCTTGCAGTTCACCTAAGTGACTACCGACGCTCGTGGGCAACTTCAACACCAGTATGCCCGCGGAAGCGCTGCCGGCCTTTGAGTAATGAGTATAAGTCTTATCGGTTCGGGAAGACCGAAGCTGGTAACTGTTTCAATAAAGAAATTGTGCGAGGTGAGAAGTTTCTAGAAAACCGCATTTTGCAATCGATTGCCAGATGTTAGAAATACGTAAGATTGTTGACTCAAACCTTGGCCCCTCCGGTTTTCCGTAGCGCCCACTCCTTTTTTCGGCTTTTAAAAAAACTGACTTAAGGGGTAAAGAGAAAAAAAAATAAAAACGGAAGCGAAGTCGTGGACAAAGCTAGTCACTTTTATTACAAAGCTTAATGATACCAAATAGACAACGTAAAGCAATTACGATATGGGCAATCATGGTCATTAATTCATCGTTACCGACCGCCAAGATTAAAGCTAATCAATACAAGAGAATCGTATAAAACATTAAAATATAATTCTTTGTAAACATAATATATATTTAAAGTTAATATAGTTTTATATACAGTACTAAAGGACCCGGCAGTCGTCGTTTTTAACGCGCGTTAAAAAAGCGTTATTTTTTTATTATTATTTTTTAAAGAATATTAGGAATACTTTTTAGGTATGTCTAATATCCCCTTTTCCCCTCCTACTAAGCTTAAATTAAAAGCTTGTATTAGGAGTGGGTGCGAGAATACCCCAACGGCGCTGGGATTTCAACCGGGTAGCTTGCGGATTTCAGTCCATTCCTTATACCGTTGAGCTATTGAGGCTCTGATTTTGATATGATTTTGTTGTATACTTGTCTTTAGAAAAATTGAAACACTTTTTTTGACATATATTCCTCAATATACACATTTTTGGATAATCCAAATGCCGGAGCCAGACATAGCTCAGTGTTTCTACATTTTTGTCCTTGAAGAATACAAAGTACTACAAAACTTTGCGCTACACAAAGGCCCCTGCCACACGACGTGATAAGATAAGATAAGATAATTTATTTCTCAAAAATTTTTTTACACGTACATCACCCTCTATGTCCAAAAGTCCAGATCTGTGCCATAGGAGTTATCTCTGTCACTCGCACTTGTTTTCCTATAAGTGTGACAGAGATGGCATACTGTAAATCTGAAGTCTTTTGTAAGCAAAACAAAGCATTGTATATTCGTTACAATTAATAAAATAATAGAGAATATAAATTTATTATATTACAAACCTTACCCTCTCGCATCTTTTCTCCAAAGAGGAGAATACAATCCGTTAAATGCTGGAACGAAGCAAATGCTTCCCTCTTCGTTATCAGAGACCTGACTAGCTTGATATTCAGTATCTGACACATCTTTTATGATCCCCAAACTATCCTGAAGCCACTGTAACGTGTCCCCTAGATAAAATTATTTATAAATTTATTGACCCGTATGATCTCTTATCTACGGACGAGTTAGTTAAAAGAAATTTAAATCTCAATTAATTTATAATTATTAATTTATAATTTTCTAGAAATTATTAATATATAATTAAAACAAGTGCAAAAAAATAGGTTTTCAAGACGTTTTCCTGTCAGAAACTTTATCGATAACTAGTCGCTACCCGCAACTACGTCCGCGTAAAATTAGGTGAAAATTTTGAGCGTTATGACATATAGTCTATAACCTTCCTTGATAAACGAGCCATCTAAAACTGAAAGAACTTTTCAAATCGGAACAGTAGTTTCTGAGATTAACGCGTTCAAGCAAACGAACAAACTCTTCAGCGTTATATATTAGTATAGATTTATATAATAAAGTTTGTAAGCTATATTATGTCCGAGCCACACACACAGCTCTAAGTGTTTGTACATTTTTGTACTAGAAGACTACAAAGTACTACAACACTACATGATCATTCAAATGAAGCTTCGGCATTAGACTAGTGGAATCGGCAGACGTTGTTCTGCCCAAAAGTTGGGTCACTTACTATATACTACATTCTTATATCCTACAATATTATTAGTTTAAAAGCCGTTTTTATAATTAGTATAATATTATTCTTGTTCCCTTTTCTTTTCCCGTTCATTGTCCCGTCCCCGTTCCCTTTCCTAACAATTTCATATTGCGGTTAAGTATTCCTAAATTTTCAAATTTTCTGCGCAATTCGGAGAGTTCGAAGGGAGAAAAACTTAAGAACAAATGTTTCTTCCTTCGAACCTTCTCCTGACGGTAAACAACAAAATAAAAAGAATTAGCAAAATCGGTGCAGCCGTTTATGCGTGATATAGTAAGTAAGGTAAATAGTGATTCATTTATATAATTACACAGATTGAAAATACATGACAAAATTTTTAGTGGCAAGTACATATATTTTGTCTATATATAATATGGGTTTAGGCCAACTAAACGCACTGCTTTCAATGGCTGCTAAGATTTCGGAATAAACAAAAACATCATCGATGTATATTATGTACATAAATTTTTAGAATTTTGTTGATTTCTCAAAAATCGCTCGACCGATTTTGATGACATTTATATGAGACCACCTCCGAAGTGTGGTCTACCCAACATAAAAGAGAATCGTCAAAATCGGATCATAAATGACGGAGTAATCGCGTAACATACATACAAAGAAAAAAAAACATAGAGTCGAATTGAGAACCTCCTTTTTTGAAGTCGGTTAAAAAACAAAGCCAACCCCCAGTAGTGATGTTTTACCATACCTGCTATTGCTACTGATCCTTCCAAAGCATAGATCGCTGGGGAGTTAGGACCCAGTTTGTAAGAAAGAAGGCTATAATAAATTTTTGAATGAAGCGTACCATGTCCAGTGGCTAGAAGCTATACTTCTTTCTAAGCTAATTCGCCTAATGAAGTATAAAATTAAAAATCTACTCAAACTAATCACGTCTATAAATATAAATAAAATTGAACGGTCTGTTTATAACTGTGCGGGACAACGAATAAATAGTTTAAGTTTAATTTAAATTTACACGGGTATTTTGTTATAGGATAAGCTCATAGACAGACATTAGTAAGATTTTAGTCGAACAATAGTATAGCAACAGATCACTCATAGACATTATTTATGAATAAGGAATTTATGTTTATAGCATTTATACATGTACTATTATACCGTTTTAATAGGATATAGTAATTGCTAAAGATTCTTTCCAAAAATCTATTGTATAGCATTTATAATTGAATATTGTGTCACTTCGTTATGTACGTTAGTCCAACAGTAGTATATTTTCATAGTTTGCGTTATTAGTAAGTAGGTATTTATTGTATAACCTTTTCTCTTATAAGCTTCTCCTCCCGACAGTATTGCTGAGCTCTACGGACTTCGGCTCGAATTTGTATTGAGTACAGTTCTCTCCTGAGCGTTTTCTCTACTGCTACAGAGAGAGAGAGAGCTGCTCTGAATAGCGAGTAGTGAAGCAAGAGAATAAAAAGAAGCCCTCCTGAAACCGGCGTTTAGTATTTTCCCCGCCATTCCAGCGTACAGCCTCAACAGGAACGTCGAAATGTTTTCTTCCTAATTACATATAACTAAACTGAATGATGAAATGATGTCTATAAGAAAAATGCAAGTCACAAAAAATATTATCTGTTCATTCCGCGTAATCTCCAAAACGGAAGGCACGATTTCAACGGGATTTTCACTAGCAGGTAGGTAATGTTGCATGGAGCAACATTGGCTACTTCAGTTGTAGAAATATAATTAGGCACAAAAATAACAACTGTCAAAATTTAACAATGTCGCGGGCTACAGTTAGTAAAGAAAAAAAGAAACTACGTTGTTAGGTTCGGTGAATTTTGCGCTAATACTACCAGAATAGCAATATGGTTAACTTCGGCATACATTTCGGAGAATCATATGTCGGAACTACCTTCTACTAATTGGACGCTATACATCCTGGAATACCTCGTCAATGACTATATCATTCTACATAAATTGGATTCTCGAGATGAGGCAATTTCTGGAATATGAAACGAGTGTACCTATCGTTTTTGAAAATTTTGGATTTTGTTTTGGCCTTGGCTTTGGGCACATTACAAAAAATCAAAAACCACGAAATTAGACAAAACTTTTAAGTCCAACGCGTAACAAAATTCCGGGCTATAACTAGTGTAGTAATAGATTTTTCCATATTAAACCAGTTTCTTTACAGGACGTATGTAGTATTTCCTTCACCAAGTTTGCTTTTTGCTATCGTACCCGTGCTTTTAAAAAAACAGCAGTTTAATTAGTTTTACGTAACTCGTTTGTAACAAAATGTGAAAGATAAAAAGATATTTTATTTTTTATCTTTTTACCTTCACGTAAAAATATATTTTGCCTTTTTACTTTTACAATTTCAGTTTTAAAACAATTATAGAATTTGGCTGAGACATAATTCTTAATCCATACCAATATCCTTAATGTGAAAGTTCACACACGTAACTATCTGTTACGTTGCCACGGCGACTTAGTTCCTCTTCAACAAGATGCATAATTGCTCTGGCTACCCAATCTTCTTTTACGACTACCTACAATAAAAATGACAAAACAGTCTATAGTGCGTTCAGTCTAAAAATCCATGTCCCTCCACTAAAATCCATTATTTTAAAGCGTGAAAGTTAATATTAATTGCAACGCTTTCTTGTGTCTGTGCAGAGATTTTATTTTAAACTAAAATTCAACCACGCACTGGAAGGTCAATTAATCGCGCCATCGGTTTAGTGGAGTCTTAGTGATTTAGAAATTTAGTGGGGCGTGAATTTTTAGACTAAACGCACTCTGCTATATTATTATTTTTGGGTTAATTTAAATGGTTCGCTAATTTGCATGGATTACCCTCCTATAAGTACCGTATATGTAGTCATTTGCTTTTTTTAAAATATTTTTTTTCGACGTCACGAAGAGACATTTAAACTTTAATTTTTTTTAAAAGAATACTTACTTATTGTTATAATTATTTTATTGTTATATTTATATTAGACACAGTGCCTTAGATAAAATGATGTAAAAATGTGATAGACTTACCATTTTGTCTAAAATTCCTCCAGTTCTTAAGTTGTGGAAGGTATTCACTCCAACCAAACTAACTCCAAGACCGTCTGCTATTGTGGCCCCTATATCTACTTTTACACGTTCATTCCTCTTCAGTGCCTCTACCATACTGTATGTTTTATCTGTTTGTATGCCCTGTTATTTTATATTAGATTTAATATTTTGGTATTTCCTTCTAAATCTAGTTTTCTACGCTTGCTACCTAACGTATTCACTTCAGCATTTAGTGTGTTCGATTTGGCTCTGTTTAGTAAATCAGAGTCCAATACCTCAGGAGTGTTAAAATCTATATCTATATTTGGGGGTTTGATTTATCTTATATCATGATAACCAAGATAACAAGGACTAGTCCGGTTTTTATTCCTATATAAAGAATATATATATATTAGAATAAAAACCGGGCAAGTGCGAGTCAAACTCGCGTAACAAGGGTTCCGAACACGTAATACTTTAGCAGGTTACTTTCAGATATATGTGGGAAGGGGGTAAGGCCCAAAATAGAGGATGAAAAAGTATGAATTTTCAATACAGCACAAACGAAATACACAACAACTTTTAACGAAGATGTAAGTTAAAGATTTGACTATTTTTTTAATCTTTTTTTTGGGGTAGCTGCCTGTCCGTGCCCCTCCCAATCCCAACCCCTTAGCGACGCCCTTACTTTGGATACATCTAAAGCCACAGTAAAATTATTCGTGCTTAATTTTTTTTCGGTCAGTAAATATTAACAGTGCTTACATAAACTTCAATATCCGGCTTAAGATGTTTAACTGCGACAGCGATGCCACAAAGCAGGCTTCCTCCACCAACTGGAACTAAAACAGCGTCTGCGTCTGGAACTTGCTCGATAATTTCGATTCCAATCGTACCTTGTCCTTGTATTATATAAGGGTGGTCGTATCTGGCAAAATAATTTGTCTATAGAACTATTAAACTGTACACTTGTGTTTAACAGGCAACTATATATTATCATCGTAAAGTATCAGTAAACGCACTTTCATCGATTTGGCTGGCCCGTTGGCGCAGTGGGCAGTGAGCCTGCTTTCTGCTCCGGGGGTCGTGGGTTCGATTCCCACCTCGAGTCTGGGTGTATTATCCATATGTATGTATTTATACGTCAAGGCCGTGCGACGCGAAATACGGACGTTTATGACTTTAGAATAGATATTTTAGTGAGGTTTGAACCGGGTACCTTGCGGATTTCAGTCCATACCTTCACTTTATTCACGGGTCCAGTTCTACTGATTATCCGAAAGTTATGATCTATAGCCCGATTCGGTGCCGTATATTAAAACTGGCAACCCACTCCGCGTAACAAATTAATAGAATAATAAAAACGACACAAAACACCAGATTCAACGTCATACCATTTAAAATTCCGCGAATACACAGGTCGTGGAAACGGCTCTTAATCAAAAATAACGCTCCAAAAAATCCAACGAACGCCCCTCATAAATATGACGTAATGAAAAATATTAAATTCCGGAGACAAAAATACATACAATAAAACATTAGCTATTATTTCATCCGCCAACGCCGCTTCGGGGGCTAATTTAATTTGATCGCGGCCAGTTTGTTACTGAGTTATGTATCTTCGGACCGTTTTTTGAAGGTGAAAATAAAGGCGTCTGTTTTTAATAAAGCACTCGCAAAATTGGAAATTACATTGTAATCTAGAGACTCGACTAAAATAGATGTACTGGACTCGATTTTGGTTCGTTTCGTCAGATATTTTATATGGTACAAGGAGCAAACGGGCAGGCAGTTCACCCAAGTGACTACCAACGACCATTTACATCTGCACCATCAGGAGGATCGCATACTCTGCCGGCTATATACAAACCAGTTTAGGCCACCGGGAACTCTCACGAACCGAATGAAACGTGACAACAATACCATCACTTGACGTAACAGCATTGCTTCTCACCGATTTTATGTGAGAAAGAGGTACTGATCCCGGACGCGCCGGACCAATACGGCTGCAAACCAAAAGATCTGCATGCATGGCCCTACCTCTAATAATTTGTAACATTCTTAGTATAAGCGCTACGCTTGGGATAAATCCATCTTGTTACGCTAATTTTCAATCTACGCTCTTGTGTTTTATAATTATCTACTCTATACTTGCGATAATAGACATTTTTAATTAATATATTTTTTAGGCAGGTTGTATGACAATATCGCCGCTGAATTAGACCATTAACGATTTCAGATGCAGACACCGTGGCCAAAAGATAACGGCCCTGATATAAACCCTCGCTCCCGGAGGTATCGTTCCGCTGTCGCTGACAGATCGCCGACAAACGCTTGAATTATTTCGCAGATTCACGAAAGACAGGCCGGTTCGTCAATCGATTGATGTATACTGGTTTACTGACTGCAAATATTGTCTGTCTTTATGAATAAAAATAAACTGTGCAAGCCATTTTCATCCTAGTCCTCCTTAACCGCTGGACCAAATTTTGTGTGTATATTCCAAATAGTTAGCAGATGGTTGCTCATAGATTCTGACAAATTGGTAGGCGGCATTGCTCTCGGAATATACCCCAAATTAAGTATGTTTCTGTCTATAATTTAAAAACAGCTGAGCCTTTTCGACTCTTATCTGTTTTGTTTTCTTCGAATTATTTTTGGGAAGGTTTAAAAGGAATAAAAAAGAAAGGGAATCTCAAAAAATATTTAAAAAACATTAGTATAAGTGTACGTTGCAACTTTGCATTTCTTGCATTCGCCATGCTTGTAGCCGAATTGGGCCGGCGCGTTCGGGTACCAGTACCTCTTTCTCACATGAGATCGGCGTGAAGTGTCCTTTTTATCAGGCACTTTATTTTTAAAAAAAAGGTATTTCCTTTATATTTGGTTCATATTAAAATTTAGGACAGGCTCACTTGGCGACAGGCGACGTCGCCAAATTAGAAGCGTAGCCACGTTTACTACTGGCGACTCATTTGGCGACCGCAGATATGGATGACAAAGTAGCCGGCGCCGTCGCTATGGCGTCTCGGTGAGGTAGAACCCTTCATATTAAATTAGACGCACATAGAATACATGCCTTTTTATATGTAAGTCTACATACTTTTATTACTTTTTAATCAGACTGGCACAGCGACGCATGGCCGGCCACAGTCGGTAAATAATATAAATTCAGTACACTTTTTATTATAACAATAAGACCGGAAGTATCAAAACTGGCGCGACTAAATAAACTGTATTTATTTCGTGGACACATTACGTGTGCCGATTGTGTTATTAATTTCAGCACATCAATGCAATTTAACGATTCCAGTCATCCACAGAGAAATATTAATTTTCATAAGCAACATCGATCGTATAATAAAATTGTTAAGGAGGGTGGGTGTTATGCTGAATATTTTAAGGAAGGTCATTGTATTTTTGACTTAGTTATATATAAGTTATTTTAAGGTACATTATTAACGGTTTTTATCATGAAGTAATACAATAGAAAAATTGTGTTTTTAATACTCTACTACTAGGCAAAGACATTATTCTATTGGACTTGCATCAAAAAATTTTCCTTGATGGCAAAGATTTTTATATGTAAATCTTACTGTTATATTTCAGAATAATTTATATATTAATACGCGAAGCTAAAACTTTAGGTACCATTTTACGAAAATTGCGCACACGGAAGAGTATGAAATTTGGCACAATTGCAGTTCATGTAGAGGAAGGAGAGCGAATGGTAATATTTTTTTGTAATATGCAATATTAATATATTAAATAATTAAAATAAAACCACACTCACACCAATGCGAAAGGATTTACACATACATGTATTGCATGATGTCAAAGCGTAATTGTGACAACCGTATGTTATATTAATAAGAATAGAATAGAAAAATATATATAAGGTTTGTGGGCTAATTTCGACCAGCCGGTTATCTCTAGCGTTATTAAATAGTTTGAGTTTGAACCTCAATAGCTCAACGGTAAAAGGGATGGACTGAAATCCGCAAGGTACCCGGTTCAAACTCCGACGTCGCTGGGGTATTGTCGCGCTCACTCGTAACACAAGCTTTTAATTTAAGCTGAATACGAGGGGACACGGGAACATTTACATACCTACCAAAATTTGTTCATGGAGTAATAAAAAAAAATTATAAAATGTGGAAAAAAAATTAAACTCACCTGTAATGCTTTTATTGAGTAAGTTATTGAAAGCCTCCTTTTTCGGTGAAAGGTGAGGTGTGTGCGGCGTTAATGAAGGGCGATCATGATGCACGGGAGCGGATGGCGGTCGGGGCACTGCGCGTTCTTCCGGAGAGCGCCTTGGTGGTGTCTTACTTCGCCTTAACTCTGACGCGAGACTCTGAAAAGAAACAAAATAAATATATCGCACGCTTAATTTTAAATTAAAGATTTTTTTTTTTTTAATGTTACAAGGGGGCAGACGAGCAGGCAATCACGATGTGCTCCCGATGGAAAACAACACTACTGTAAACTATACGTAATTTGCTCATTATTCAATACAATAAGAGCTCAACGGTATAGAGCCTCAATTGCTCAACGGTATAGAGCCTCAATAGCTCAACGGTATAAGGTATGGACTGATATTCGCTAGGTACCCGGTTCGAACACCACCGCCGTTGGGGTATTATCGCACCCACTCCTAATACAAGCTTGTAATTTAAGCTTAGTGGGAGGGGAAAAGGGGAATATTAGACATACATAAAAAGTATTCCTAATATTCTTAAATGTATATATATTTAAAACGCTTCCATCTTACGCCGATGAATGTGTTTGTTTTTTTTAAATAGTAAAAATGCAGACGAGCCGAAAATGAATCCTAAAAAAATGTAAACATGTTTCGAATACCAAACGAGCGCAGCAACAAAGCTTCATCAGAGTAGTCATTCAAAATGCATCATTTATTCCCAATATCACGCTAGAGCGATTTATGGCAAATATAAACGATAATTTTGCAAAACTTTATTCAACATACGGCTGATATCATAACGCCCGGGGACCTGGAGCCAACTTCGACAATTAATAAACGAGCAAAGCGAGTTTCGACTGCAAATGAGCCCTTTTCGATGACAATGTTTTCGAGACGCATTAGCCTAGATTTAACGGCTGAGTTTTAACTACATGCGCTCTAAGCCGAAATATCGTGATATAATGCTCATAAAGATAATGACAATTATTCTGTCGTTTACTTTATACAAGACATTTAAATGTACTGCATCGTAATGACTTATCTTCAGTCTCGGAGGTTAGAACCTTTGTCTCACAGTAAATGCATATAGACTGCTAAGTAGAGTCAACGCGATTTATACATAAGCAATTTTTTCGACATCAAGTACCTAACAATGAGACTCTTTAACATGTCTACATGTACATATGTTACATTAAAACAATAACAATATTTGTAACATAGCGTACATTTATTTATTCCTTGTCACGTAATAAAAATACAACCAATAATATTTTAATTAAGTCCGCCTTAAGCCCGCGGTACTTCCAATATAAATCTCAAACAGCGTGGATTGCTAGTACGTGTTTTGCTAGATAGAGCAACGGTCTTTGATTTACTGTACGTACTGCTAACAACTTTGCTTAATATACAGCGAGTGTTAGGTTAGTAATAACAATTCCACGCATCGTCTGACGCTAACTTTATTCCCATAAACGGTTTAATTACTGCAATAATAATTTATTAATATAGGACGTAAAAACAAAAGAACAGTCAATATTAAACTAAAAGGTAAATATGTACATAACAGTATCAATAGACAGACTTAAACCTGCTTACATAGTGACAGCCGCTTATAAAATCGTAGAAGCCCCCAAACCTGAACCAGGACAGAAATCCGAATTACCAACAACTACCACACCATACCACCACACGATCGCGAAGTCGAGTTGGATTCCCGGATTACATTCGCCCCTAACACGGCCTCTTCAGGGGAATGATGTGGTGACAAGTATAAAGCGTCAAATCTCGTAAAAACGAACTGGCCGATCGCTTCAATTATAAATTGTTAGCATGAAGACGCCGCAACTGGCCAGTTAGTTTTTAAGAAATGTGAAGATGTATATTTCAAATTTTTAAATTAATTACAATAATTATAAAAACATATTATGTAACATTGCCATTTCAACCAGAGGCGTGGAGGTCTATATTTATAGTATTAAATTATCATTATAAATAATGAAGAATTTCAAAATGTTGTCTCCCGGGAGAACTAGCTACAAACGTATCTTTATATTCCAGCATGTATTTTTCATTTAATTTTGATTTTATCTGCTTATGTTGGTAATAAGTTACTTTGTTTTCCAAAACTCCAGTATCTATATTAATTTTTTTTGATAAGGAACTTCAACCGTTATACACATGAAGACACAGAAAAATAAATACATATAGTCTGATGTATAAACTAATTATAACAGAATAATAGATAGATAGATAACCACTTTATTGCACACACATTTGGGTAAAAACAATTATAAAGGTATACAGGTAAAACAATAATATGACAGGGCAAAGGCAGCTTTATTGCTAAAAGCAATCTCTGACAAGCAACTTCATAACATAGTAATAAACAATATGAGAGTGGGCTAGTGCAATATGATAAACATTTACATAGAATGTACATATTACTAATAATACATGTTTATATAAATAATACACAAATATTTAAATGTATATTCAGCAAATATACATGATAAAATACGAAGATAGATTAAGTTAGACACTATATATATTAGGATGCGGAAGTCAAATAAAAATTGTACAATTGACTTTTAAATATGTTGAGGGATTTCGCGTGCCGGATCTCTTTAGGTAGTTTATTCCACAGTTTTATAGGTTTTACCGTAAAAGAGTTGGAATAAAACTGCGTGTGGCAATTTGGCAACTTAAGGCGATTGTTACTTCGTGAACGTAGGTCATGATGAAGAATAGATGATATTGAAAAAAGAATTGATAATATATGCTATATACAGCCGGCTGGCCGAAGTTTACCCACAAACATTAGATTTGCGTACTATATGCGTATTTAAAAGTGTATACAATATTTCGATTCTTTGTTATGTTTGACAAAGATTATACGTAAACGGTCGTCATGACTTCGCTTTAAAACCATCTTATGGTATAATGTATGTATAATATATGTGTATATAAATGGTTTACCACTGGTGTGCGTGAGGGTTTTTTTTTGTAATAATTTAATATATTTATAATAATAATTAGCATTCGCACACTCTCCTCTATATAAAATACAATAGTGCCAAATTTCCTAATCCTCCGTCCGCGCAATCGTCTTAAAATGATACCTAAACTTTTTGCTTCACAAATTAAGTCATCCAACTTTAAGTAAACCAGCTGTCAATTTGCCTTTAATCCTAAAAAAAACCTTAAAATCAACATAACTCCATACGTCAATCAGACATAGCGTGCGTTCAAATTGTTTGTACATCGACACAATGGCTACGGGCTACGCCACACTCTCACAGCCTGTGTTTGTTTAAAGGGTCAGAGCAGGCGAACGACATTAGACAAGTTACTAGCTGTCGCTACATAACAAGATGGCGACGATGTCGCCGTCGTTCAACTGAACGGTTACACCTATATTCGAAACTCTCCATACAAATGTAACTCACGCTCTAGACCGACGAACAACTGACGGCGAGACGCGGCTGCCACGGGCAACTTGCAACTAGCCCGGACTGAAGATCTTCCTTTGTGAGGAGCATATTGATCATTGCTCCCGCTTAATTATTTCTCGTTGAATCCCTTCCATCTATTGGTGTCCTTCCACAAGTATGATAGGCCATTATTCTGTATCGCTTCTTAATATATTTGTATGTGTAATGCCATTATCAAAAGACGGTCTTTTAGCTATTCTTACGATATTGAATGTAAGAAAATATTTGTAAATTGTATAACTTTTGTGAATTTTGTGTAAAATCGCTAGCAGACCAATAAATAAATAAATAAATAAATAAAGTATCGCCCACCCTTCTCTATATAAACTAATATTGTGCTAAATTTCGTACTCAATACGTTAGCGCAATATTCGTAAAATGGTACCGAAAGTTTTTGCTTCACGTATTAATATATATCTGGCCACATAATTTATTTCTACCTATTTAATTTGATAGTGAACGAAAATTAATGACCACAAATACCTCGAATCACAGTTGACAATAAAAGTTTCTGGAATAAAAACATACTCAACATTTGAACATTCTACGACGCAGTGACTTCCAACGCTACATAATTAACGTCTAATAGAGAACAACAGCTACGATTCGAAGTTAAACCTCAAAATTGCCCAAGCCTTGCTTTGTTAGGTTAAAATTATTATTACTGATAGGTATAACCTGATTCTATATCAGTCAGCGAGTCTGACAATGACAGTTTTATCTTATCCTTATAAAATAAATCAATCTGGCTGAAATATAAAAGTACTGCTTATAAAGGCCTTGCTTATAAAAGTTTTCATATGGAATATCGATTAGAATGTTCGGGCAGTACAACGGCTGCCGAGACTCCCAGTTAAAAATTAAAAGATAAGATAAGATAATACTTTATTGCACACGTAAAACAAAGAAAGTAACACTAACATACAAAGGAGTACAACTGATTATTGCAGAGAATCATAATGCAAATGCGGTCCTATTGCTAAAAGCAATCTGGAGTAGATTGCTTTTGGACATTTATTTACTGACTATTGAAAAGTACGTACAAACGTAGTCCATTAGAACAAAAATTACTTAAAGTTCTAATTTGGAAGCTGTCATAATTTTTATAGCATGGGTCCCTATATAGAGTCCCTGTCATTCGACTGCATCAGTGCCTGCATACACAACGAACGCACTCGTATACATGTTCACTCATTACAATCCCAACACTCGTAATGACGTTTTTATTTGGAAGCATAGATTTGGTGCAACGTGCATAATAATATCTATTCCGTTATGAATAGGATAATAAAAATGACGTTGGGAATGACAATGGAGAGCTAAAAAGTTTATTACTGTTTGCTCTCAACTGCCGAACTGCCGATGATTTTGATCAAACCCTTCCAGAAGGGGAGGACTTTAAATCATAAGGTATCTGGTTCAAATTCCTACGCCGCTGGGATATTTTCGCACCCGCTCTTGGCATAAGCTATTAATTTCATCTTAGTAGAATATTTAACATATGTACCTTAAAATATTGCTAATATTCAAAAAAGTTTTTATTCAAGACAGTAAAAGGTAAATATTTTCTATCTTTAAAAAAAAACAAGGAGCCTTTAGATTTTGGCAAGGGCAGGCGATTGTTATGAATAACAGTAGTGACGCACATGGACAATTTTACTACTAAAAGGTTCGCATGTATTGCTGGTCTTTGAGAAATGAGAAGAGCAAAGAACATAAAAAATGTAGCAAAATTTTGCTCGAATCAGCGTATGAAAACATTGCGTTGTCCGTATTATTGTGCAATATATTTGATCCTTTAAATTTAAAGCGCCATTCAATCATCATTTTACCTCTTTCTCACATGAGATCGGCGTAAAGTGGCGGCAATGCTGTCACGTCTAGTGATGGTGTTGTTGTCGCGTTTGTACTGGTACCCAGAAGTACCAGTACCTCTTTCTCACATAAGATCGGCGTGAAGTGGCGGCAATGCTGTCATGACAAGTGATGGTATTGTTGTCGCGTTTCGTTCGGTTTGTGGAACTACCCGGTGGCTTAAACTCGTCAGTAAAGGCCGTAAACGCATCTGCTAGCCTTCAGGTCGTGCAGATGTCCATTGGCGTCGGTAGGTATGTGCCTGCTACTGCTCCTTTCCCCCTTGTAACATAAATAAAAAAATATAGCGAATGTTGCTCTTCTACTATTGTGTTGCATGTCGTTGTTGAAATAAATTTCATTTCAAATAGAACCAATTTTGAATTATATTATCAGTAAGGATTATGAGATAGGAGTTTCTAGACGTAATTAACAACTTTAGGGTGCAGAATGAGCAGTTTATTCTAGTTCCGACGTCGGAGGCTGTCCGGCCGCAGCCACATTCTCGGCGGGCAATTACCCGCGTTCCCAGGCCGGCTCCAACATTTCATGCCTCATTTCGGAGTGTGTGATTTGCAGTGAATATTTACCGTAATTATCGTGGGAGCAGGTCGTGATCGCGTGCGATTGCTCACGGTTTCTGTACCCCTTGTACAAGTTTTGATAGTTTCGGTGATAGCAAAGCGATAATGCGACCTTTTTGGCGATTGCCTCAAGGAACCCTCGGGTATCTAAAAACTAAGCTCTAAGGTACCTAAAGTATCTCAAATTCTGTAAAATCAAATCAAATCAACAAATATGAATTTACAAAGTAATTTATTTTGCCGCTAAACACGACAAATATGGATTTTCATACAACTATTGCCGGCCACTGCTCGACCAGTACAGCCAGTTTGATTTATCTCGAAGAAGGTTGTTAAAGTAATGCTCAAATTTCTAAGCATGTTTGAGAAAAGTAAATATCTCTTTCACAAATTCACTTTTAGATAAGCACTTATGAACATCAATTCTCTACTACAACGGCATAGCAACTCTACCTGTGCAATCAGCGAACGATAGATCACTGTTATTTCTTATTAATGGTTGTAAGCATCAAGATAAATGAACCCCGTCATTATTGTTTAATGAATGATGATCCGATATCATTGTTTTGTTCTAATCCGACTTCAAGTTATAAACTATCAAATACTCAAGAAACTTTTTCCCGTAGCTTTGTGTAGTTATTATGGTAAAAGGTTTTATAGGCCACAAGGAGCAAACGACCAAGCAATTCATTTAAGCTCACCGGTGCCCATTGACATCTTCTGGATCATGAGACTAGCAGGGGCTTTGCCGGTCTATAATGACGAGTCTAGACCACCGGGAAGTCTCACAAACCGAACGAAACGCGACAACAATACAATCACTTGACATGACAGCATTGCCATCACTTTACGCCGATTTAATGTGAGGAAGAGGTACTGGTACCCGGATGCGAAGGTCCAACTTGGCTGCAGATTTAAGGGATTGCAAGCATGGCGCTACTTCTAATTAGAAATACAGGAGTAAAGGAAAGGATTGGAGTAAAAGGATATAAAGGTAGATGGAGAGGAGAGTAAGGATGCAGATAATATCGTCACAGACGATATTGGGAAAGTCACAATAGCAGCTAAGGTAGTCTGGCGTCGCGTACTCCCACTGGATCTGACTAGTTATTGGATAGATAAAAAGGAAGATTCATCCCCTGGAGTCAATCAAATGAAAATTATATGGAGGAGGGGGTCGTTTAAAATTTCCTAAGCTTGAAGGGGGTCGCTATATAAAAAAGTTTAAAAAGCCCTGCTATATAAAACAAAGTGGTTTTCCGTTCTTGTACGCTTTGATCTTTCAAACTGCACAACGGATTTTAATGCGGATTTTTTGACCAATGAACAGAGTTATTCGAAAGGAGGGTGATAAATAAACATTATACACGTTTTATCATTGACATGATGCGGGCATAATCAAATATGGTCGCCAAGGCAACGCTAGAAGGAACTCGTTGGAATTAATATATGTAACAGAAAGTTTATACCATAATACAAGCATATTTACATTGCACTCATACAAAACCGGCAACCGACATCAAAAAAGGAGTAGGTTCTCAATTCGGCTGTATATTTTTTAATGTTTGTACCCTCAGAACTTTCGAATGGATGAACGTATTTTAATGATCCTTTCTTATATGAACGCTGGTGCTTTCCGTGTGGTTATATTTCAATTTGCTTCAGTTCTGACAATTCGATGTTGGTTTTTTTTTTTATTAAAATTTGTCTTGTCTATTAATCTGACCTGTTCCAACATTTTAACTTGTGAATAAAGATTCACTCAATTTTTTTCAACCTACTATCAGACAATTGATTTATTCAAGTCATTTATAACATGACTTCAATTAATTACTTAAGTGCTTTAATATGAGCAGCATAACGTCGCGCAGTTTACATTTAAATGGGATTGTTTGTCATTTTGTAAATAATAAATAAATACGAAAATATTGTATTTGATTTTGTCTCCGATTAGCACTGAGAGATAAAGATTACGTGTAAACAAACGTGAAAGCACTTGAAAAAAATGATGCAATTTAATTTCTCAAAAAGAGATATAAATAGAAATTGTATTCGAATAAAGTTATCCATGCAAAATATAAATAATAAATTTAAAATTTCTTATATGTCACTGTCAGACTCTGACAACCCTGACACCAGCAGAATACAACACTATATGAATAACTACCGGACCTGGCAGACGTCCTGAACGAACTTTGTATTGCTGAATAAGCGATAAAGGCAATAAATTTTGTTTTGATGGATCAATCAATTTGTTACATCCAAATGTGCATAAGAAATACGTTTGTATATTTATGGTTCATAGTTTGACGATAATGGATTGCACATAAAAGATAGATATATGCGGTCCCTGAATTTTTCTGTACGATTACTTAAGTTCAACATTTTATATGCGTGTAATTCTAACGGCTTTTGCAGCGCACGCCATAAGGAGGACATTTCGCGACATCAGCTCCACTTTACGAAATCTCGTAATGACTTTTATTCCCGACGTTTACTGAGTTGTACTTCAGCCATTAAACCACTACATGAAAGCTTTTCTAACAGTTTACAGCTGGAAACTTAGCAGAACCAAACAACTGTCACCAGCTTCAGTCACCGCCATCGGTAACGTGATTCAACGGGTCACAGTGTTGGAACAAAGATACTTTGAAACTGTCGACCAGTCTGACTCAGCGTGCTTCTACCTACCAGAAATACCGACTGGTGATCCAATCATCCTGCCTGGACAATGCGATGCAAACATCCAAGCTATACAAAACTTCAACGCCACCGCCGTGAGTATATCAAAGATTGAAATTTGACCAGAAATCTTTAGATTCGCGGACCATATGCCTATTTACAAATAAACAATTATTTCTTCATGCAACGACATTCTTAGGTATATAACAATCGTCATAGCTATGGTTTTGACGCTATCTTATGAGTAAAATGTATGCGTGTGTGTATAAATCGTTCGGCATTGGTATGCGTGAGGTTTTATTTTTATAATTTAATGTGTTTAAATAATGCATATTAATAAAAATTAGTATTCGCATATCCTCCTCTATATAACCTACAATTGTGCCAAATTTCAGACTCCTCGTCTCGAAAGTTTTTGCTTGGACGTACTTATAGTAGCAATACTTCCAATATTCAATTAATCGTTAGATTCCTGGTGCTCATCCTTGGATTGGTCATGATAATAGGATAGCGGGACTGGAGATTTGACCTATATACGTAGACCTCCGAACTTTCCTTTGGCCTTCTACCAATTCAGTTTTCAGAATTGATTTTTGTACTGAACTAGTCATCATGGACATTTCTTTGTGCAACGTAGAAGTGCGTAAGCGTATACCAATGTGTACCATGCTAAGTAGTTAAAATCCGATTTAAATAGTCTCTAAATCTGGTCATAGGTCTAGAAATATACTAAGTCCGGTCCGAGTTACCAAAAAATTGCTATATACGTTCACTACACGACACTTTAGTCTGCGTTCCTTGCGACCAATATGTATTGTAAATGTTATATTCTTTGTCTGCTATACTAATTCTGATATTGGATATAAAGTAAACAGAAACTTAAAAAAAAAACTGTTTAATATGTATATCAGTAAACTATCTTGTTAAATAAAGGGGAAAGGTCCATCTACTTACCCATCAGAAAAGCTCGAAAACCGCGGTACATACTAATATGAAATTTGACAGGAACATCGTTTATTGTTATGTAATATAGAATTATTAAACATAAAGCTAAAAGTCTTAGGGCTCTTACAAGCTTTATTTTACGCGGACGAAGTAACGGGAAGCAGCTAGTTTTTCTATATTTTTATTTCAGTACCTTGGCCGATGGCGTCTACTCGAAAGCTACGCCAGTGAGTTCCAAACAGGGACCTGTAACGAAGCGACCTACTCTCTCTCTAGTGACGGCTCTGTCGTAGTATTCAATACTCAAGTCATCAACGAAACCCTAAACACTATCACGGGTTCCGCAGTTCTTGCCCCGAGCAACGGCAGTGGGTTACTTCTTGTCACTTTTCCGAACAGTAAGTGATATTTTATCTGTGCGATGATACCACACTTTGGGAAGACACAATCAAGCATAAAATTTTCTCTTCCGTTTTATTTCCATCACTACAGTATTTACGTCAAACTTTTTCACTTTGAAATTTGAAAGAAAATAATGCAATTTTTCCTGAAATTTTAAGCCTAATATTGAATGCATCTCAAGGAGATGCAAAATAAGTGTCGTGGTCTTGTTGCATCGAATTTGCAGTACAAAAAAAGTTGAAAATTTAACTTTGGATTTTTTGTAATTTGTTTTTTAAAATTTCATATAATCTTTATTTGCAATAGATTTGTTTTTTTTTTCAACTCTGAATTACGTTTTTTTCTTCGATTAGTACAGCGCCTATAATATATAAGCTAACTACAAGCTATCTTCTTTCGCGCTAATCTCAGTAACTACTGGTTCGATTTGAAAAATTCTTTAAGTGTTAAATAGCCCATTTGTCGGGGAAGGTTATATATAATTTAATATAATTTTTTTTTATCTAAATTTAAGCGGGCGAAGTCGCGGGCACAGCTAGTATTATTATATATTTATTAACATATAAGCCGACTTAGCTGATGCCGTTTACCTTTCTGTATATTTTCTTAACATCATTTAAAAAATAAAGGCTATCCCGTGCAGTTATTTCTCAAAACTTTCATTAATTTATACAAAGCTTTATCATTCTTATCTTTAATCGTTAAACATTTATCGAAACGCGTCTCTCGGATACGATATGGGTTATTGCATATACGTGAAGGCATTTAAATAAGTTATAAATTGAAAGAAACGATACCGTGCCGATGGAGCGAGTTTATTTTAAGCGTGACCATTTTTGGGATTTCGGGTTATGTATGCTTATAAACGGGTTGCGTCGCGGTACTTTCTTTCACTGCTAAATTGTAAGAAATATTAAATATCATACAACGGTCGCCATGATCCGATACGGTTGTTTCACGAAGCGACACAATAGGGGTGGGGGCAACTATGCTATTTTTGTTTGCGCACAGGTCTTGCAGTCGTTGAATAGAATAAGAAGAGACGAGAGAGTTGTCAAAGACAGGAATATCTCACATCCTACTTTTCTCTCTGAATAAACGTAAAGCCTCGTGTCTGAAAAGTTTGTAATAAATTAGCCCAGCTTATCTATAGATGCAATAGAAGCTTATTGATTGAAAAGTGGCTAGTAAACTTTAAAATTGTCACTGAGAAGTTAATAATTTGTATTGAAAAGAAAACAATGACAATTATTAATTAATATTACAAAAGACCACAGGTAAACCGATCGTTTCAAGTATGAATTATGCATTTTATTGCATCATTATTTAAAAAAAATAATGCATACATTATAGAAGTGTTACGCCGAGAAATTTCTAGACTTTCAGACTTTCAATGTAACCTCGCGCACTGGAAAATAACCAAACTATTTACATTAATTTAAATTTAAACGTCTCAAAGATTTTTATCGGTTCTAGAGTTTCCAGCGTTTTCTATTTCTATAAATATGCAAAGAGTTTCATGTTTGCCATTTAACTGGTAACGTATTAAAAAGGAGTATATATAATTCTGTAAGAGGTACTTAGAAGTCGAAGGCATTATACTTAATCTCCATTTATATTATGTTTATATCAGTAGTGTAAAATGTAGTATTGAAAAAAAAAACTTTACTCAAATCAGTGAATAAATACTCTACAAAGGCTGTAGAGTGTTTATAAATCATTTTATTTATTTAGTTTATAGTTTGAATCATCTTTTTTTTATTTTTTAGATGACTGACTGATTTGGTTGATCTTGATTTGACTGGCCCGTTGGCGCAGTTGGTAGTGACTTTGCTACCCGCTCCAGGGTTGTGGGTTCGATTCCCGCGTCTAGTCTGAATATATGTGTATTAAATAAAAAAATATATATATTATGTATCTGTCGGCTGTTACCTATACCACAGGCATTAAATTCCCTACCTTAAAAAACAGGCGACCATGTTTATAGTCCTGTGTATATATATATATATATATATATTTATTTTATTCGGTCAGTTCTTGCCGGTGTATAACGTCATACAGTCACCCGCATAACTGTATGATGACATTAATATATTTTCCAGATACTGTAAAACCGTTGAACCGGTAATTATAAAAGTAAATAGTTCTTGTCGTTTGGTGTTACGCGTTATAATGTAGGTCAGGGTCAGCGACCGGTTTTGGTGGTTGCGTAAGTCGGCGCGTGCTTTCGTGAAATTATCTTAGAAACTACAAGTACGCTATATCTTATCGCACACTATCGTTATGTTTCGCTGGGGATCACAATTCTGTGTGATAGCGCACGCGCAATACGGATTTCTGATACCGCCACATCGAAGATATGTTCGAAATATCATTATGATTGTCCGAAAATATATCTCAATACGAAAATAAAAGCGGCAGGAGGTGGCTAGATGAGATTTGGAAGGGATAGAGAGAGTGGCAGAAATAAAGGGAGTCCTATACCCAGCAGGGGGTTATCAAGGGCTGAAAATGATGATGATGATGATGATGAAGAAAATAATATATATATTAAATACATGACTCGAAAACTGTCGGAACCATTAACGAAAATTGCACGGACGGAGGAATAATAAATTTGGCATAATTCTGCTTTACATAAAGGATGGTGTGCAAATGCTATACTTTTTATGAAATACTCATTATTAATTCTTTAAATTATTAACATCAACAAAACCTTCATGCACAAAAATGCCAAACTATTTACACGCATGTACAATTTAATATACATATGATAAGGTCAAAGTGTCACGACAATCATCACAAAATAACAATATATTTTGTTAATTATAAACATTTAATGTGATTTAATTGTCATAAATAAAAATGTACATACCTTTTATAAAGCGTGTAGTACGCAAATCTAAAGATTTTTGGCTGAATTTCGACAAACTGTCAATGTCTGGTAATAATAATAGGAAGTTTTGAAGAAGAATTTGAATAAAGAACATCGAATAGATCAATGACTGAAACGTTAGATTGGATTTTATTCCTTAATTTTATAGTTTTATTTTTTGCTATAAACACGTTAATTTCTGTAGAAATATTAATTTTTTGGCAGGGAGCTCGGACGCGCCGGCCCAATTCAGCAGCAGACCAAAAGAACCGCAAGCGTAGAGCTATCTCTAATTAGATAAATAGATAGGAATAAAGAAAGGGATGCAGGAAATGATGTTAAGGTAGATGGGAAGGAGAAAAAGGATGCGGATATTAACACGGACGAAAAGGGGTAGTGACAATAGCAGCGAGGGTAATCCGGGGTCGCGTACTCGTATTGGATCTGATCAGTTATCGAAGAGATAAAAAGCAAGATAAACCGCCTGGAGATATACTTAATTATTTAGAAACCAAATCGAGATCAGCTAGACGATTTATATAATTTACCTTTGTAGGCGCTACGTATTTACTCTTAGAAAATGGAAATTTTGGGAGGCAAAGCTAATGAAATCAGGATCGAAACATGACCGTTTATTAATTAAGCTGTTGATTTTAACAATTATATTTGTCTTGCTTGGACTCATAGCGTTTACGACGACAACAGATTATTCTATAAATAAGTTCCAATTTATTATTTTGTAAAATCATTATTAAGATTAGGAGTTTTACAATTACGGGAAAAGTTGTGAGCCTAAAATAGTCTATGATACATCCTGTAAAAGAAAATAAACATTACCTAACAGACAATAACCGTAATTGGTACAACAATGTAATGGCTTTACAAAGGTTTATTTTTGTCCTGTATTCCTGATGAAGGCATCTTATATTGTGGGTGGATAAAATTTTGTCTATAGGATTCTTTCTCAGCCTGAATCGGGATTGCCAAAATAAGTTTGAAGCTTTCTTTTGAATTAATATTCAAACAAACAAAGCTCTACTTTAAAAAAATAAATATTTACAGGACTATATGATACACGGACGTCTGTTCCTAAGGAATACAATTTAATGCCTGTTATACAAATATTTATTTTTTAGAAATATATATGTAAATACATATAGATTATACAACGAGACTCGAGGTGGGAGTTGAACCCACGACCCCCGAAGCGGAAGGAAGGGCATCTGCCCACAGCGCCAACGGGCCAGTCACTTTATCAGTGAAGTGTGGATAACGTGAACGGACAAAAATGAAAATGTAATAAAGTCTATTTATTTATTAATAAGCAAACGCTTTTCTCATTTAAAATACTAAATATAATAAAATCAAAAGGCTATGTCAATATAAAAGAATATTATTTATGGCACCGTAGATACTATGAGACCGATGAATAACCCGCTATCAACAGATCTTTATTTTATCAGCGCAGTGAAGTGTGGATAACGAGTAAAAATGAAAATGCAGTAAAACCAATTTATTTATTGCTGAATGAAAGCTTTATTTCCGTTTCCTGCCTTATTGAGTTTTAGATGTTGACTGACAAATAAATTATCTACTATTGAACAAATCTCCTTTTTATGTGAATAAAAATAAAGGCACATCAGTATGGGTGTAGGCTCATCAATGTTCAATAAGAGTGGTTTTGGTTCGTTCGTCTTCTTCCATAACTTCATTAATTTACACAGCACTTGACGTTGAAATCTAAAAGAAATGGATTTCTTAGCAATGCTCCATGGATTGACCGTGCGGGTTTCGTATTGCAGAGGAAGGAACCAAGGCAGTACCTGGGACTTATGATCCAAGTGTACGTTTGAGGGATACCTTTAAAGTGTACACGAACACTTATTTCTTCGAACTGCTCTAAGGTTACTAATATATAGGAATAAATAATGGTTCCATTATTTTGCCAGATATTATACAATCCTGCTAAGTACATTAGTTTGATTCCTTTCCAACCTTCCTCTTCAGTGAAATCATAGTTCCACGTAGATGTATCATCAACCTGCATTATCATTACATGACTGAAATTTGCAAGGTTTGAACCCCGACGTCGCTGGGACATTGTCGTATCCTCACTCTCCTAATACAAGCTTTTAATTTAAGCTTATAGTGGGTGGGGAAAAAGTAATATTAGACATACTTAAAAAGAATTCGTAATAATTTTATAAAAAGAAGCTTTTTAAACAAGAATTGACATCGATTTGACTTGGAATAAAGGGAAGAAAGCGCCGGATATTACAAATTCACTGTAGACTTCAGAATTGTTGATCCATCCCTTTTAATAATGGAGGGCAATGACAGTGGCGTTGAATTATGCACAGCCCGTCCTAATGTTGAATTAGTTTTGAAGCGATTTGTGATTGCTCATCCGTGAAAATACGCGACATAAAATTACATCCGGTCACACTTGTTAGTCGAACTTGCATAACATAACACAAATTTATGAAGATGAAATTTTGCTAGGATATAGTGGACATCCGCTAAAAGCGGACCAATCTGGAATATCTGTGCGATGTGGTTCAGACGAAGAGTTTCATCTTACACATCTTGACCTAACTGGGTACCTTTTAAATCATAAGTACAAAGGGTGTAAAACTACAATAGAAACCATACATATAATATACAATAGAAACCATGAATAGAAGACTTTCCGAAGTTTTATTATGTTAAGGAAGTCTAATAGCTGTGTTATATTAGAAGGATAAGCTTTTAAATAGAAGAAAATAAATTATTTACCTGAAATTAATCCTTTCTATTCAATTTATGAAGATCATAGGCTGCTATTTTATACACCTATGTATCTTCATACAAATAAGATTCGTTAGCTAAGCTTATGTTAACTAATATTACATTTTATTACGATATAGTATGTCAAACGCCTCAATTGAATTTTCAAAATAGTCGCTACGTTCCGGTATGTTTTGTGACTCCGTGTGTTTTTTGGCCACGACAAGGTCCCTGTTTTTGTTATCGTTGTTCAGTTAAATTAGGTGAGTCGTAGGTCTGAAATAAATAATTCCTCCCCCGTCGCAATATTGTAATTTTGTTCATTGTTTTCGTTTATTGGAGAGATTGCCCTTTGAGCGACATTTGATTGTGAAATAGACTTGATTATTTGTTTTATTTCAATACGTATTTTCCGTTTGACATTTTAAGGGCTTGTTTCATCCCCCTTCTTATAAGCTGTTTGAGAGTAAACTTATTGGCGATTTCTACAAATTTAAACGAATTTTTATTAATTAAGAAATCTTTACTAGGAATATTTTGAGACAAAATGCCTAAGTATTATATCACAACCACTCCAGTTAAGCTATTTATTCATAATATTTTTTGGATAATATAATAAACTAGCTGTGCCCGCGACTTTGTCCGTGAAAATTAAGTAAAAATAATTAGATTCAATATAAGCGTGATGATATATAGCCTATAGCCTTCCTCGATAAATGGGCTATCTAACACCGAAATAATTTGTCAAAGAGTTCCTGATATTATCGCGTTCAAAGTAAACAAACAAACTCTTCAGCTTTATAGATTTAGATGTTTATCATAATCGTTACATGTAAAAAGTACGTGATTTGGTCGTATTATAGATCACTTAAAGCGAGTGATAATTTTTTACCATTATTATCAGACCAAATGAAAAAACAACACGTGAAATATTAAGTCACTGAGTACAACATAGCTAAATATAAAATGAAATTCTATATGATAAAGATTTAATATTTAAAACATTAAAATTTTGAAATAGATGATAAAACAATATATACTAAAGATCGCCAGGTGGTCGAAATTCGCCCACTAGCCTTTTTGCGTACAACATACATATATTATACTATTCGCAGAAAAATTAATTTGACAAATAATATAACATACGGTTGTCACGATTATGCTTCAACATCAACCGATACATGTGTGTGTAAATGGAGTAAATCGTTTAGCATTGGTGTGCGTGTGGTTTCATTTTAATAATTTAATATATTAATATTGCATGTTAAAAAAATATCATTGGTATTCGCATACCTTCCTTTATATGAAATACAATTGTGCTAAATTTCATACTCCATATCACCAACAAAAATTATTATTTATTTTGATATTTTACAGAACTGTCCTAAACAATTTTCACAAAGCGTCACATTTAAAACGTAATAAAAATATAAATCTGTTTGAAAGTGTTTCAAAACCGCAATATATTTGTAAAAACATTTTAAAACTTCAGATACACGCAATCTGCGGTCCTTTCAACTAGTTTTTAAACCAATATAAAAGTTTATGTTCACAAGAAATAATATGGTTGGCGTGACGTTGCTTTTTCATTTATGAGTAAACGGGAGCAAACAGGAAAGCGGTTCTTATGATAAGAAGTTATTCACTTAACTCGCTTTTGAGGTAAGAATATGCGTAGGTATATAAAGAATATGCGTATACAATATACGTATACGTATGGCTTCAATTAAACTTAGAATTAATCTGGATTCTTCTTCTAGAATTATCCCAGTAATATCATGGTTCGCTTAAATTGCAGAGGATGTGGCTGTGGGGCGAGTTAGGATGGCCGACTGGCGTCTGAAGTTAAAAATTAATCTGGATTCTTCTTCTAGAATTATCCTAGTCTAATATCATGGTCCGCTTAAATTACAGAGGATGTGGCTGTGGGATGAGTTAGGTTGGCCGTCTGGGGCCTGAAGTTATCCCTGGAATTCCCGCAATCTCTACAATCTAATGTCTAATATCACTCAGTTACATTAATCGGGGCTCATTGTTTTAAGTGTCTTCCGAAACATGTAAGAGGTAGAATATTTGAAAACCGTTGGTGGAATCGGTCACCCATCTATTATCTGGCCGCGGTAAGATCTGCTTAACCTAGTGATCGACTCAAATGCCGGCCGCTGATTAAGCTACGACTTCCTCTTTAAACTTAATCTGGATGATACGTGTCAATGCACATATAAATGGTTTGCCTTATACTTTTACGATGGACCTTTTTCCTTGTATGATTATGGCTTTACCATGGTTTATACATATTTTGATACCTCCCACGTAAGTTGTCGTAACCCCAAATTCCCAAATTTACGGTTGAGCGTCACAAAGAACTAAATTTTAATATAACAGTAACTTTTTAATATATTATTATATACAATAATGTAATCGTCATTATAAAAATTATAATTGTATACACAAATATGTTATACAGTGCAACCTTAATATAACGTACCTCAATATAACGACTTCCTCGATTTAACAAATTCTTCATAATCCCCTTTATGAGTCCGACACTGCATGCCGCATAACGCAGCGTTGTGCGTTACGATAAAGAGACCAAGGCTTTAATGTGAGAGTAGCAAAAGATTGCTCATTTATAAATTGATGAAATGAAGACGATAAAAATATGAAATTTTAATTTACTTAATTATTATTGACGTGATAACGTCTTATAAATCGATGAACGCCTGCTGCACGTACGAATAAGTGTCACGTTCCGTCTGAGCCGAACGTGCAAACGAGAGCGCGGATTAAGCGGTAGAGAGACACGTTCCGCCTAAGCGTTTGGTTTTATCGCGCAATACTGTCGTTCGTAAACCGACTTTACAGACAACTAATCTTTAATAAATAAATTATGAAAATTCTTGATCTTATATTTGTACAAGAGAAAAAAAACATCTTTTATTCCTAAAATTTTATAAAAGGCCACACTTATAACTATTACATGTAGGCAAAAATAGTATAGTTTAATTTTTTTTATTATATAACAAGTATAAACTATAAGGGCTTAGATATGTAAATCTTTTTAAGCCCAAACTAAGACTGTTTGCGGTACCTAAATCACTACCTCGCCCCGTTATTAAAATTCACAGCGCCATGTTAAAAGCAAATAAAGTGAAAGAGGGTTCGGCTTTTTACATTAACGAGCGACTTTACCGGAACGAAACGAGCTGTTATCCCCAACACGACATTATCCCTGAATGTACATACTAAATATGTTACATGACCTACTAATCTTTCTTTATTAGCGTAGTAGCTTATGCGGACAACTTCGTAAGTATTTATACACACACCGGCTGAATTAGCGGAAAACCAAAGGGAGAGAGAATACAGACAACAAAGTAGTTAGTTTCATTTTTTTAAACAAATAATAATTAGTCATGAAACACTTTTGAGTCTAGAGAATGGATCTTCCATTTTATCTATCAGGTAACTGGTCAGATTCACCACGCAATGTTTGCACGTCAAGTGATGGTATTGGTCTAACATAAAAAACAGCCATTAAATTAATATGTTTTGGCATTACTTTGCCACACGATACTTAAAGTTTGATGTAAAAAATCTAAACTAAACAAAGTGTATTTTTCTAACATTTTGTAATGACAGAGAAAGAGTCGAAAAATGTAGATTTTATGACGGTTCGTTCGTTTCGATATTAAATATTACTTTATATTTCGTTTTTTTTTAAACTTTGGATATGGGATTCCAAATTAGTGTCATTGCATGTTGCTTTGATTATAGTTTCACGTTTAATTATTATTTGCTTGAAAATAAAAGTAACTATTTTGTATTCTCCCCTTTTTGTGTTCCGTTATTTCTGCCGGTGTGTCTATAAAATTTGAAATAAAATTTTTATACTTTTTTCGATTAAGTATGTACTTTTATTGAATTGCGCCTCTATAGTTCAACAGTGTATGGGGTTGAAATCCCGACCCCGTTAGGCTATTCCAACAAGCCCATTCCTGGCACTTGTTTTACGCTTAATTGGAGGGATAACGAGGATATTAGCTACTAGCTGTGCTCGCGACTTCGTCTGCATAAAATTAGGTAAAAAAATAGATTTAATTTTAGCGTGATGGTATATCATAGCTTTCCTCGATAAATGGACTATCTAACACTGAAAGAATTTTTCAAATCGGAGCAGTAGTTCCAGAGATTAGCACGTTTAAGTAAACAAACAAACAAACTCACCCACTTCGGCAACAAGCCAAAATTGCAACATTTAAAATGATATCTCAGTTATAATTATTATTTTTAGCCTGTTGTGTCCCACTGCTTCCCTGGGCCTATGATTGGCTTATAACTTCCCCCCAAAGGTATCCAAATCGTCGCGCCACCTTTTCCTCGGCCTGCCGGGTCGTCGGCGTCCATTGGTAAGTATTCAGGAAATCGCGATATAATTTATGTATGAAAATTTTCTTAACATTGTCAACTAAATTTCCTCCATACAAAATAAACAAAAACGAATTGTCTGTTTTAAATGTAGAAAAAAAAAGGTGCTATATGCCTAATGCGTATATATATAATATATATAAAGTATACATTAATTAAGTCTGTCTGTCAGCAGATAGCTGTTGATGTAAGACCAATATTGTGGGGAACCGATTCCAATATTCCGATAAACGAGAGTACAGAGGTGTAATACGTCAGAACGAAACCTCCAAAATGGTAGCAATCATCCGACGACAAATTTCTCGGTAGAATAATTAAAACTAAAAAACTGAAGCTGTAATGGAGCTCCCGCTCGATAGCTCTCTTATAAGGGTTCCACATTCCACAAGAAACCTCACAAGGTCCTTAATTTATATAAAAGCCGTTTCTTTTACGATACAATAATACAGCGCTATGTACATTTGAGGTAAAACTTTTACCAAAAATTCGCTTCTAAAGTCTATACAGAAACTATATAATTCGTCTACTTATCTGAGACCCTACCTAGCACGACCCTAGCATTTAGGATGAAAATGTTCGTGCAAGGTCCACAGAACGCCAGTCTTAATCGCTATGATCAATGCTAATTCAAATCGCATTGACGATACGAAGGTTCCGCTGTGGGCCCAGCACGAACATTTTCATCCTAAGTCGATTTACTTCGGTTCAAAATGTTCGTGCTAGACCCTCTGATGATAAAGCCGTTTATTTTAAACCATCTTAGTTAAATTAATCATACCGACTAATGATAAATATTAAAACAGCGTAGCTCTGGTTTTTATCTATTGATTAATACTTCCAATAACTACGTTCAATAACGTTTATGTCGTCGGATATAATAAGTTATCGATGTTTCTAGAACGTAATAACATAACGGTGATAATGTAAGACAGTTTCATGACAGTTGTTCTAGACAAGTTGATACGACAAGACTTCGTAAGAAACATACAATTTCTTCAATATTCTCGACCCAGTTAAACGAAAAATACAAAATTTTTCAGAGAAGCTCAAACATTTTTTTTTTCAGGAATTTCTGTTACAGCATATTAATAAGATTCTTTGAAAATCATAAATAATTAAAAAAAACTCATACTTTGGTTATTAATTTTTTTGCTTGAAAAGTGAAATTAATTTGCATAAATTTGGACATGCCAATTGTAATCAAGAACAAAATATCTCATCGAGGAAAATGCAATTAAAAAAAAACATTCGTTTATATTTGTTATGCAAAGTACTTTTATTCTTTAAATTTTTACAATTTAATTTTTTGTCACGTATCTCCGTAAAGTAATCAATGAAAGCCTTATTAGATAGAATTAGGATACATTCCATCCATTGATAAATGATCACTTTAATATACTCTCGTGATTAGTAAGTATGTACATATTTTCTTTGAAATTTATATTTACACTTCCAAATAAGAATTTAACACCAAATAACAGGTATATGTTAAATATTAGCATACGCACATCCTCCTCTATGTAGGATATAATTGAGTCAAATTTCATATTCCTCCATCCGTGCAATTACATTAAAAAAAAAAAAAGCTCACCTATCATGATAAATAGATCTGAAATCTGGCAAGCGGGTAGTTTATGCTTAGTAGACATTCTCTAAAAGTGCATTTTTTGGATAAGACTCGATCAAGAAGTCTAATTTTACGCAGACGAAGTCATGGGCAACGATAGTCTATTATTGGTGAATGCCGAAACACATGGTCAACTGCGCTAATAGAAATCTCGCAAATGGGTTGCCGGCCTTTGAGACATTATAGTACTCTTTTTTAACTGACTTCAAAAAAAGGAGGAGGTTATCAATTCGACCCGTATGTTTTTATTTATATCAAAATAACCTTTGGGACTCTGGGAATAATAATAATAACTCTGTATATAAATATGTAATAAAGATGAAATCTAATTTGTAAGATAGCTCCTTCAAACTGCATTTTCCTTTCAAACTTCGAAAAGCGAACTATCTTGGAGCCCTCTTATAGCAAAAGTTCTACGCTTAATTGGAAGGTCAAGAATTGTAGAACTACCAATATTTGTTCAGTGTATAAAATTTTTTTAGAAAGACTCACATACACGGACACGCACGCACGCACGCACGCACGCACGCACGCACGCACGCACGCACGCACGCACGCACGCACACACACACACACACACAAACTAACAATAAAATAATTATAATATTAAATACTTGTTAACTTCGCAAAAAATTATTGTAAAAAGCACTTGAAGACTGGGGCCACACGACAAGTACTGATAGCGATACCATTTTGTTTAATTTAGTTTCTTTTTCAATTAAGTTTATTTTTAGTATTGCATAATGTCATGTTTATTTCATTGCTGTTTCATTATTATTTCAAATGAAACTAACTATTTTATATACTCCTTTTTTATGTTCCGCTAATACGGCTGGTGTGTGTATTTAGTTGATGAAATAAACAATATTTTTTTTAATAACCCTACGACAACCGTATCGCGCTTGACCACTTTTAAATAGATCGAAGAGAATAGATTTGGCCAAATATCGCCAACCGTTGGCCAAGTGCAATTACATGGTTCGTTACCCAACCGAAAAGAAATAAAGGTAAATAACGAACAGGCTTTTAGGGCCTGATTTAAATGAGTGCTCTCGTTTAAAGTACACAATTAGTGATAGTAGATGACCCGTATATTTCATACGACATATAAAATATATAAGGAGATCTATATCGGTGTAATAAACTAGTCGTCTTCTGCGATTTCGTCCGTCCGAAATTATACTTGCGACAGCCCTTAGACGAGCGATAAAAAGTTAAAGTAAAACTGTCCGAATAACTACTTAATTTCTAAACTTCATCTTTATACGTCACGCGGTTTTGGAGATTTCATAGTAGGTGTTCTTTCACTTTCATAAATAATATGACGACATAACCACAATATAAAGAAGAAGATTTTTAAATGAAGTTAAAGAAAAACATCCATATATGATTTAACATCACATCGAGCAGAGAATACGAGACCACTTAGCTAGGTGCCTGACACTTTACATTTTTAAAAAATTTCATCACTGCCATATTTAAGCATATACCTTTAACCATATCATCAAAACAGAGCCTCAATAGCTCAACAGTATGGACTGAAATCCGCAAGGTGGACCAGGAGGCAAGCAGATGCGTTGCCAGCCTTTAATGACGAGTTTAGGCCACCGGGAAGTTTCACAAACGAAACGCGTCAACAATGCCATCACTTGACATGACAGCATTGCCGCCACATCACGGTGATTTATGTAAGAAAGAGGTACTGGTACTCGGACGAGAGAATTAATAAAGAGAGGAGTAAGGGAAAGGGATATAAAGGTAGATGGAGAGGAGAGAAAGTATGCGGATACTACTGTCACGAACGGTACAGGGAGAGTGACAATAGCAGCTAGGGTGCTCCAGGATCGCGTACTCATAGTGGATCTGACCGGTTATCGAACAGATAAAGGAAGATCCACCTCCTGGGAGTATAAACGTATATGTCTAAAATATTAAAATGTAATGATTCATCACGTTCGAGGGTTTAAGTATTTGAAACAACAGAATGGTAATTTGAATTGACAATAAATTACAGAGCAACGCTTGTAACAAGAGCGTTCAATAGCTCGTAAACGCGCTCATTGCGACCAGACCAGACCAGACCAGAGGGCAAGAGATTGTTTGAGCAAAACCATTGGCGGTACTCGTGCGGGCGTTTGTAATTATGCCAATACAGTTGATAAAGGTATAGCATTTTATTTGTTTTAGCGACTATAAATCTTCTGGTTGTGAAGTAAGTACCATTAGCGTCAGTTAGGGCTTACTTGTTCAGGTAAACCAACTTTATTATTCGTATTTCAAACACGACAAGAGTAATTGGAATCGACAATAAATTACAGAGCAACGCTTGTAACAAGAGCGTTCAATAACTCGTAAACGCGCTCATTGGTTTACAATGGAGCAGAGATCGTTTGAACAAGCCATTGGCGGTACTCGCGGACGTGTGTAATTAAGTTAACCTCACACTGTTCATACAGTTAAAGGTATAGCATATTTGGTCATATGGTGTCGTTTGTTTGAAAATAAAATGTATATATATTTTACCATTCACCAATGTAAACACGAAACGAATCCGAAACTGGCTTTAGCCAAGTTCACCTTTCAACGGCCAGAATATGATTTGATAAGCCAAAGTTTGTCCGGAAAATCTTAACCAAAAATAGAGGAATTCGGAAAACAAGTTCACCGACATAAGGTAACATAGATCAAATCTTTTCTCTCTATAATTACACAAAGCATTAAATCGATGTCTCCCACGTAAATTGTTGTAACCCCAAATTCCCAACTTCACAATAGAGCGTTACAAACATGTAAATTGAAACAAAAATCTCATTATATAACACATTTGTGTATACAATTATATATTCAGTAATAAAGATTATATTATTGTATACAATAATGTATTAAAAAGTGACTGTTATGTGTTTGCAACGCTCTACTGTAAAGCTGGGAATTTGGGGTTACATCAGCTTACATCGGAGGTATCGAAATATTAAACAAGTTGCACTACAAATTCCTAGGCATTAGACAAATGATGCTTTGAACTCAATTTTTTTATAACTTATTGTCCATGCGGTTTTTTAACATGTCATCGATTTCTACAAAGTTACGCCTAAATCTGTCGAGAATAAAAAGTGAATGAAATGAGAGCATTTAAGCTCGTGAAAGCTTTTGTCTGGTAACAATAGACGGACCGCTCGAATGAGCTTTTCAAGTTAATATCATGCACCAGCTATCATATGACCCTGCGTGCAATTTCAATACAGTTCTAACCTTAACTAGATATATAGCCCAGTCAGATCGTTAGCCATCATTTTGAATTTAAGGTGAGTTTGTTTTCAATCAACATCTCCTTTATTTTCCACTTTTTTTTAATGCAAAGACCAAAGATGATGCTAATTTAATTCTTTAATACTTTGGTTCTAACAATTTTTATCGTATGAATGATATTTACCAAAAATAGTCGCCAAAAAATTTTTGCATCTTTATAAATTTTTGCTTTATCTCTATTATTATAAACTTTAATGTTCAAACTTACATAAACATAGTAATATATTTAAATTTTCTACAAATTGAATCTCTATAACTTTTCTAAACACTGACTAAATCCGCACCACCGTTAGGATAAAACTCCAGGTATATTTATTTACGTGGTGTCCCCATTACTCCTATCCGCGTTTGATTTTCTACCAGATCTCTGTCCTTAAAAGTATTAAAATCTCTAATTCCCTTTATTTTTTCAAACTTTTAAGGAGTTGGGCAAAACTTTTCATTTATTTTTGAAACGTACAGACATTTTATTTTTTGAATCCACTGCACAAACTGTACTAATAGACAGTTGTTCTTTTCCACTATAGTCCTGCCCAACCTCTGCATTGTCCTCACATTGAAAATTGATGCTTGTCATTTCCCCAGCAGTGCTCTCGTTGATATCACTGTCATCACATAGCTGCTAGTGTTAGAAATTGAAATTTTTGTCATCAATAAGTTTCTGACAAAATATCTTTTCTTTGATCAGGGTTCCAAGAGTCATTTAGTTGATTTGAATTTAATTTATTCAATTATGTTAACCACCCTGGAAGAGTATCACATCAATAATAAGTAATTTGTAATTTCTAGTCACGTAGGATTCTAGTTAAATCGTATTAAAATATTCATCTAGGTTATAAAAGGAATTTTCAATTAAAATGTTTTTCAATAGTATTTACTTGTACTAAGGAACGACGTACGATACGTACATAAACATTTTTTGCTGTTTTTGATGCTCCAGTAGAAGATTTTAAAATGATTTATATATGTCGATGTTTCTGGTTATTTTTTTATATAAAAAAGGGGCAAACGGGCAGGCGGTTCACCTAAGTGACGCCCATGGGCAACTGCAATATCAGAGGGCTCGCAGACACGTTGCCGGTCTATGAGATATGAGTATGCTCTTTTCTTGAAGGTTCCTAAGTCGTACCCCTACAGAAATACCGAAGCTGGCAATTTCAATATTACAATGATGCTTCTTTCCATCGGTTTCGAAACTAGTCGGGCATTCCCGATATAATATACGCGTAAGTTTAAAAGCCGTTTTTATAATTAGTACTAGCGACCCGGCAGATGATGTTCTGCCCGAACGTTGGGCTACTTACTATTTACTTCTATTATCCTATATCATCTCCGTTCCTGTTACCATCCCCGTCAGTCCAAATTGACTCCACATTTTAGATATAAAACTTTTGTATGGGAAAAAGAGAAGGGCTGTTTTTAGGGTTTTCCCGGCAATTATTCGATTTTTTCTCGCGGTAAAAACCATCCTTGGACTTCAAAGAACATTTAAAAAAAAGAATTGGTTAAATTGGTCCAGGCGTTGTTAAGTTATGCGCTTACCAACATATTTAGCGATTCATTTTTATATATATAGACGAATTCCGCTCACGAAAGTCTAAGTTCCAAAAAACTATTCCATTCTTTTTTTAAATGATCGAAATCAGGAGCAATAATAGGTAGAGCTAAGCTATTGTGTAATTTTTGATTACTTCGCAATAATAGTTGATTGGGCAAAGTTCTCGTAAATAAAAAGAAAAAGAAGTGAAACAAAGTTAATGAAGTTTTTTGTTCGGCGCTAATTCACCAGCATCCTCGATAAACTGATTTGTAGATCGTTAATTAATACGGATGCCGAGATATCGCTGGCAAAGTTCAAGGCTCGTCCTCGGCCGCTCTCGTTTGTTTACTCCTATACGAGTATTATACAATGAGAACCTATTAAAACGCTCATTGGAAATATAATACGCGACATTCCTGACTATAGTGTATGCTTTATTAACCTAGCTACTTCCAAATACTAGGGCTCGTCGAAATTCGGCTACAAATCTTTATATTCGCGTACACCATATGCTTATTTAAAGCTATGTAGAGAAATATAATTCTTATTCTCAGTACATCATCAATTTGACAATTTAATCCTATAAAATGTCATATACAAAATACATACATTGTTATTTTGTCATGGCTACACTTTGACACCATCCAATATTAAAATGTATACATGTGTGTGTGAATCGTTTTGCATTGGTGTGCGCGACTGGGCTTATTTTAATGAATAATGCACATTTATATTTGACAGGTCGTCATGACTTTGCTTTGATATAATTATAATTAAATGTAACATTACAGTAAAATGTAGTCATGTGCGTATAAATCGCTTCACATTATTGTGCGTGTGGTGTTATTTCATATTTATAATGTATATTTTATAAAAATAGTAGCTTTCGCACATCCTGCTCTCTAATAAACTATAATTGTAACAATTTTCATACCCTTCCCACCTCGCAATTGTCTTAAAATGGTATCGTAAGTTTTTGCTTCGTGTATAAAGATATGTAAATATATTGTTAAGTTGTAGTTTTGAGTAATTTATATAGATGGCGCTGTTTCGCAACACTACAACCGCGTGGGTCAACGCTCAGTCCGCCATAACCCTACTTTTTTTAATCGACGCTGAAGAACTCGGTGCTACGGAAAGAAACCGTACAGCTTAATGCCTCAGAAAAACATAATGTTATGGCTCATCGTCACGGTAAACATCGTTATGGTGCTCAGCGATTCAAAATACACAGGTCACCGTTTGTTGCCCGTTATAAGGCTGTCTTTAGAAACGAGTTCTTCTTCCGGGTTAATAAATGCTTCGCTTCTTAACCGTGACTGCGTGCGTTTTTGCTCGTCGACTGACGACTAACCTGCCTTGAAAGTGCACGGCGATCCAAACGACCGCTTCCTGAGAGTAGGAAATCCACGTAATTAAGTTGCGAGCTAAACCATAAAGCCTACTTACTTCTGCTATTTTTGTAACACGACCTATTTTACCGTTTCGAATGATAGACAATCGTTATTCACATTTATTTGAGTTCTAAATTTGTTTTTGCACAAACGAACGAGTACAATCTAGTTTCTCAAAGGCAAGCCCTCTGGTAATGCAGTCGTCTATGGTCTTCAGTAGTCACTTATCGTCAAGAAGCCAGTAACTTGTCATATGTAAATACAGTGCAACCTTAATATAACGTACCTCAATATAACGACTTCCTCGATTAAACAAATTCTTCGTAATCCCCTTGAATTGTCCATAAGAGTCAATATAAAATATACCTTTACAATGCGAACATTTTTTCGTTTGAGTTTGTTATCCATGCCATTAAGCTATTGACCTGCCAAATATATGATTTATTTCCTCAGTAGGCCAGCGCTTCATTTCAACCAGTATCTTCTTCCTCTAGAAGTATCATTGCATTTAAGTTTTAAGATTTACCCGATATTAAGCTCAGTTTAAAAAAAATTACGCTTCAAATTATGTATACACTTAGTTCTTAATAAAACGCGTTATGATTTCATATTAGAAAATAATAAAAATCCATATTTTTATCACTGAATCAATTTTATTCTTCGTGCTAATGTCATATTGCTTTAAATATTTTTAGGACCAATTGAATATCAACCTTATTAAAATGTCAGTACGACTGACTTTTCTTATTCAAAATTTGACTTATATTCCATTTATTATATAGGTAACTAGCAAACCCTACGGACGTTGTCTTGCCATTTATGGTCGAACAAACGTCAGCCAGTACGAACGCCATCTACTGGATATATTTGGGATATATCCAGTTGCGGCCAGCTGTGCATTTTTTAGTACATATTAAATATTCTTTTAATTGCCGTTCTTTCATTTTTTCAAAGCTTCCCAGAAATAATGCGAAGAACCCTTCAAGAAAAGAGTATACTCATTTTTCAAAGGCCGGCAACGCATTTGTGTTGCAGATTTCAATGGGCGTCAGTAGTTACTTAGGTGAGCTTGGCCGTTTGCCCCTTGTTTTATAAAAAGAGAACGAAATAGACAGGAGTCAAATGGACCCAGCCGATTCTGAGCGCAAAACATACCTAACTTAAGTCACATACTGACAGCAGCGCCACCAGGTTTAATTTCATTTCAAACTATCAGCGAACCTCTTGAAATATACACGAAAAATTTTATCCTAATCTGGCCAGCGCTTTAGGAGGAATAGGAGAACAAAGGCTTGTATAGTCGATATATATAAACACGCATTCCGTTATCTTCACTGATACAGTAATGTTTATCTCATTATATTGCTATCTAATTATATAGCTGGTCCGTTGGCGCAGTGAGCAGTGACCCTGCTTTCTGCTCCGGGGGTTGTGCGTTCGATTCCCACCTAGAGTCTGGGTGTATCATCTATATGTATGTATTTATATATTTCTAAAAAAGAATATTTGCGTATAACAGGCGGCTGCTACCTATAACACAGGCATTAAATTGTCTACCTTAGGAACAGACGTCCGTGTGTCATATGTATATATTTATTATTATTATTATATTTTGATTGTATTATGCAACGTAATATCTGAAACAATCTCTTAGACTATACGAGTACAATAAGTCAATGCAAATATAAGAGGTTTATAATTAAGTTAGTATTGCTATATCAATGGTTTCTAACTTTGTTGAGCAAATAATAATGTATTTAATTGTTATTTACTAAGAAATTTGCCGCTACAATTTCGTATAAAGGGGTGATAAATCTACACTAATATTGCAAACGCTAAATAAATTTATTTAAGTTGCGACTAATACTCATTACAGTATTCCTAGTAGATTATTTATTAATATAATTATAATAATAATAATTAAGGAATTATTATAGTAATAAGATTATTAAACAATAATATGTCTTCTTCTTCTTCCTAGCGTTATCCCGGTTAAGTACCGAGGTCCGCTTAGATTGCAGAGGATTTGGCTGTGGGGCGAGTTAAGATGACCGATTGCCATCTGACGTCATCCTCGAAATTGTGTAATCCTATAATTAATTAAATATAGCGTTTAATATACTATTTTTTTTTTGTACTTTTAAGTTTTACAACTTAGGTTGTGTACCTTAGGAACAGACGTCCGTGAGTTGTTTAAGTCTGCGTTGATTTATTTATACCGTAAAATTAAAGTATAACTTATTTTTATAACAAACGATAATGTTTTTATCTCTATACGAGAGACATGGATCGATTCGGCATGCGGTCGTGTCGACCTCTAAGTCACCGCGATTAAAGTCGAACACATTACCCCTACTACGAGTTAAAGAATCGGAGAAAAAATTATGATAGTAAAAAAACTAAAACAATACAAAAGTTTCAAGTTTAGTTGGGTTAAATCAATGAAACAATGTTATTTATTTCTAACTTCCTTATAATAGTTAAAACCTCACTACCACTACCAAACTCATGTTCTTATTTCATTTTCGTATTAAATAGTAGTTATTGCATTGATTTTTATTAAGAATGATGTAAAGCATAATAGATAACGATTAACTAGAACTATCGAATGAAAAAACAACATTGTAACGGTCCCAGGTAACTCATCTAACCCAGACAGAAGATCGTCCCGTCGTCGTTCCCGCCTACTCATTCCTAGCAGAAGACCTTCCACATTGGTGATCCAAACTCAACGATGTCCCATCTATTATCACTATTAAGTCCACCTGCACGCTGGAGGCCTTAATGGATGCTTCTGATAGGGCAGTTAATGTGGCTAAGTTCTGAGCCGAAATACTACACTAGTATAGTGATTGCCAACGTTAAGAAGATTTTTATTTACATATAAAAAGTCATGGCTAAGTTTCCTCCATATCTAATTAGAAGTATAATCGAAAAATCGAAGTTCTTTAGATCTTTTATTTAACAGCAGTGAATAAAAACGTTTATTATTGTATATACATAGAATCACTGGCGGAAATCTTTATGTCATGTGGTGTAACGTCATTGTGTTGTTGTTTTTGCACTATTTGCTGCAAGTCATGTTCTTGTACGACTGAAAATATCTTGCTTTTGGCCAAATTCAAATGATACGGAGAAAATGTCTTTAATGTAGCACCAATACTCAATAAGAAAGCGTCGACTGGATCGGCAGAATCAAATTCTGCTGGGATTGTTGTATCTGTAAACGTTGGTGTACTCATGGGATCTACAACTTCTTCAATAAATCTTTTCCTTTTCTTTTTCTTTGCGCTAGACTTGCAAGATCTCTTAACTTTTGGTTTCTGTTCGGGCTCCTCTGAGTTATCACTACCAGGACCAATGTCAGCACCGCATTCATCATTATCTTGGTTACTTCTCTCGTCTGATTCAAACTCTTCTGTTTGAAGGGAAACGTCTTTGTAGAATGGACGTAAAAATGAAACTTCATTCTCGTATTTATATATTTTTGGACGTTGTCCTGACTCTAAACCCTTCCTCAAAATTCTTCTGTAGACATCCCTTATATTTATCCATCGGACTTTGCAGTCTGCAGCTGTAAAAGGGTATTTCATTAGATTTTAATCAATTGTTTGTGATATACATATATTTTTCTTTTAGATACTGGATCCGAAATTAGAAATAAATAGTTAATAGCGCCACTTAAAAGTCATGGCGACATCTATACCAGGTTTTTTGAGCCAAAAATATATATTAATAATATTTACGTTAAGTTCTCCAACAAAATGGTGAATGATTTTGAAGAACAAGACTGATTTAGATCACAGGTTTGAAGTAAAACTTCGATAGCTCTATCTATGCATATACAAATTTTCTACAAATATTTAAATTTATATCTGATTACATTGTTAGGTTTTTGAATAGATTTTTATTCATTATTTTCATTATCGGATTCATGAGTATTTACTGTGGTTGATGTTAAACAGAAGCAATACGCTGACGGTATAAAAAGTAAAATACTTATGTTTTCGAAATAAAACTAAAAAGATATCTAGAACAGCATTGACTTTGATCTATACGTTACATACTGTTTAGCGAACATACATACAGTATACATAAACTTCTATTTGCCTCTCCCGATCACACTTTTCGTAACGCTCTCGTCACGCATTCACCAGATCACTTCCTAAGTCAAGCGTGCGTCAAAAAGTTTTACTTAAAAAATATTAAGAAAATGAAATGATTGTTTATAAACACATACACATTGAAAGTAACACAAACGACAAATAGTAGGGGACACTCGGCATTGCGTCGTAAAATCTAAAAGCGAGCGAAAGTAACTTACCAGATCTTTTTAGTTCGTCTCCGATTTTTTGCCACGCCACCTCTCTCGCATTAAAATCCATGTACTTCCCATTATTGTGGTCATAAAGCACGGGATTTTCCTTGACCAGTCTTATTAGTTTGATGTCTAGTTTTTCGTGGAACAACATTGTGGAATGCGGTATGGCAACGTCGCGTCGAGCGTCGGATGCGTCGTCGCGCGGTCGTGTGCCGATCGGGGTCGGGCGGTCGCCGATCGATCGGTGTTGTCTCTACAATGCAGTGTTGCCAACGTAAAAAATAAATAGTCCCTAAATGTAGAAAAGTTGACGTGGTAACACCGATTTACATCAGACGGGCGAGTGCTCATGTTACACCCCTACTTTATCATTTTTTTTTAGTTTAAAAAGACGTGGAGCATTCTTCTGTTGTTCTGTCTGCGTTCACAAATATTTTAATTATTATTCTAGGTTTTTGCTCGTTGAGATTCTGCTGTAAACGCCTAAGAACGAGGTTTTGTTTACACTATAAAATCAAGAAAGAATGCTCTTGTTTGAACTCTAGCTCTGTTCGTTTGGTCGTTAAGCCCGCCTTTAGTAAATATAATACGTATTAAATTTAGTATCATCTAAATTTAACACAAATTTAAAGTAAACTGTAAATAATAGCCGCCGCAACATAACGAGATGGCGATGATGTTAAGTGGAAAAGTTACACTAAAGCAAAACTAGATGGCGCTGTACGGACGGCGCACGAACACAGTACAAAAGCCAAAAAATCACCATACAAATTAACTCACGCTAGAAAAGTATCTGTATTATGTACATGCTATATACATACATTGGCTTTGAGCACATCGTCCAACACTGACGCTCTCGCCAATCAAATCCCTAGATAGACACCTTCCACCTATTGGTCTTTTCAACATAACTCATTAAAACAGCAAAGATGATAAGCATAGTTACTGAGTACAACGACTTTATAAGATCAGTGCGGTGAAATAAAGCCGAAAAACAGGGTCGTCAAATCTTTAAACATTGACGGAGTAGCAAACTTTTGTAATGTGACTTTGAAAACATAATATAGTAATATAAATAATCGCCTATTTGCTAGTAGGCGTTAAAGTATAAACTTATCACAAACCTTAATTTAGGCAAGGACGATCGTTGGCCAAATGGCTGCTCCAAAATCTGAAGTCTTCAGTTATTCAAGCGATCCGTTAAATAGAAGACTATAAAGAGTAATGTTTGAGTTGCTATGTAGTACGCAATTAGAATTGCTAATGTACAAGTAATTAAAAATTCAATAGAATTGATAATCACTTCACAAGAGTCATTGAAAGTACTGCAATAGCATTTTACAATCGTTTTATAAAGAATACCAAGTATTTAAACTTATTAACGGATAACCTTTTCTTTTCTATAGTAAAGCTGTGTCAAAAGTGGACATGATTAATCAGCAGTTTGGAGATTTTAAATTACTAATTGCTTCACCACTCATTTCAGTAGGTACCTCTTCCGACAACAAAAATCTTTCGTAAAATTTGGTAGAGGAGGCCGTGAATCTAAAGCTATAGTTAGTTAATAAAGCGTTATGCGGACCTATTGGATTCCAAAAAAAAGTGTATGTTAAGTATGCCATTTTTATGCAGAGGAAGGCAAGTGCGAATTTCAACGAACGCTTTATAATATTAATATACAAAGCTGAAGAGTTTATTTCTGTGTTTGCTTGAGCGCGCTAATCTAAGAAAGTACTGGTCCGATTTGAAAAATTATTTCACTGGTAGATAGCCTATTAATCAGGGAAGGCTATAGGCTATATATATCAACAAATTTTATGCGGACGAAGTCCCGGGCACAGCTAGTGGTTCATATTTGGTAAAGGTATCATTACAGGGTGCAAGGATTCTTCCTGTATGGATTTCTGACGCGTTCGAGTAAAACGCAAAATTTTCTCTTGGGCTCCCTCCTTTCTTTGAAATCATGAGTTTAGTTCCATTGCATTCGTAGATGTACTTACCGATCATGACCATTCGACTATTTATAAGTAATTTCGAATTCCCGGGTTCTAGGTTTCTAGATAAATAATAAAATAAAAGCATCCGTTTAAACAAATCACCGTATTGAAAACTCAGTCACGGGTAACAGATCTCAAATAAAAACACAAAATCAGGTATAAGAATATATTATATTTAATAGGATGGACCTTACTACTACATTTCTAATAACCGCTACACACATTTCGATAAATCGTTGCGAAAAAACTGTACCTTTAAATCATTGCGAAAAACCTTTGCAGTTTAATCGTCAACGATTTCGTACACGCGTATCGATAAAATTGTGCAGTTTAAACCGTACAGTGTTTTCGCAACGATTTATCGAAATATATGTAGCGGCTATAAGTGTATTGCTATTCATTGCATATTCTACCAAGCATTTAAAAATGAAATAGGAAAATTTTGATCACATGAAGAATTAGCGCCTACGTTAGCACCAAGATTTAAATCCGGGCATGAAATTCGGATATTTCGAGTGACGTCACTTTATAGGTAGCAATTTTTATAACAATTACACAAATAGTCATTATTACGAAAACAGGATCAACATTGCTAAAAACATATTAATTATTTTTACGGATTTTTTAATATCTTTGATGTATTTTTTACTGTTTTGAAATTCAAACCATAAAGCTTTTAGTGGTTGTATTATATTAAATAATCGTATTACAAGCTACAAAACTTTATTTCACAATTTTAAAAATAGCTTCGATACGACCTGAAAAAGAAGAATCGATACACCGGCTAATGCCGGAGGCAGACATAGCTTCATTTGAATGATCATTTAGTGGCCGGGGACTTTGTGTAGCTGCGCAAAGTTTTGTAGTACTTTGTGGTCTTCAAGGACATAAGTGTACAAACACTTTGATCTGTCTTTCTCCGGCTTAAGAGTTGGTATAAACATCTAAAATTGTACTACTGAGAACAAATCATTCAAAATAGTGTAAAGAATTTATATAATTCATAATTTTGCAATTGATTTTCTATAGGCCTACCACTAAGAACTGTAATTATTATTTTGAAAAGAATACTTGCTAAAATAAATACTTCGTCTTCCTAGGGCTATCCCGGTCTAGTACTAGAACACTAACTGTACCAATTGACAGCTGAAATATGGAATTAGCATCTTTATTTGGTCATATCTGTGGGTAGATGTGGGTTTCCGCGCTCTTTTATCTTAAATTTTCCACGATAAAACCATTTTGAACAGATTATCTGGTTCGTGGCAACGTAAGTTAATGATCGAATAACTTCCGTCAGTTGGACAAAGACTGTATAATGAGCTTTAACATCTCAACTGGAATACGGACGGATTGAAATCCCTGACGTCCTGATTTCATTATAAAGACCCAATTTCCCGCTCAGTTGGGAGAGAAACAATAACATTAGACGTACAAAGGTATTAAGAGACTAGCTCTGACCGCGATTTTTTCCGTGTGATTACAGTGATGTTACATTTTGAGGATTTTCGTTCGTATTACATATTCGTAACGTAATATACAGCGTGTAAAAGACATCGTACCGCAAGCTTTGTGATAAGGCTACATTTGATGTCCTAAATAAAATCACAAAAATCATTCATCTAGGAAAAAAGAGGTTACAGCCATTACCACCCTCATCCCATTCTTGAGCGCGCAATGTATCGTGAACATTGAGAAGCAATCGTCAACAAAATGTTGACGCGCAAAACTTGCTAAGCGTTATTGTTAGAAATTAACGTAATTTATAACAAGCAAAAATAAGCCTTTAAACTAATTGACGTGCAAAGGACATTCGACCTAAGCGTGGCAAACCAATTTCTTTGTCGACTATACATTCATATATAACAAGGCTTACAACTGTTTTGTTTCTCTTTTGCCTTGTATATAACTGTTGCATAAAATACCTACTATAACTTACATGTTGTCATTCTTTCAACAAGAGATGAAGCTCGACGCCAGGCTCAGATACGTAAAGAGGAGAAGTTCAAACAAGACCGTATCGATGTGAGGAAGCAGTTCTTGGAGAAAGAAGCGCAGCGCCTCCACGAGCTGAACACCATGCGCCAGTGGGAGATTATGAACAGGTCAGTACCCAGGGGTTCATCTTTTATGTTACCAGGGGGAGACGAGCAGGCGGTAAGTGACTACAGACTCTCAAAGACACCAACAGAAGGAAAGCACCACCAGAAAGCTCAGATATGCGTTGCCGGGCTTAAAGAGAGGTCAAGGCCCCCGGGAACTCTCACAAACTGAAGGAAATGCGACACCAATACGTGACAGCATTGCCGCCACTTCACGCTGGTGTTATGTGTGAAAGAGTTACTGGTATCCGGAGGTGCCGGAACAATTCTGCAGCATATTAAAAGTGCTGCAAGCGTGGCCTCTAATTAGATAAATAGGTTATAAAATATAATAAAATTTTATAGTAGAAACTGGCGGACCTGGCAGACGTCTTGCCAGAATCTTAACTTATCTGCTATTAGGAAATTAAGCTATCTCTTTCATGTTTTTTTATCAAACATGTCACTGGCCGAATGTTTTACGAAATAATAATTCTACACAGCACATTAATCAAAAATTGAAGTATTCAGAAGTAGCGATTACCAATTAAGACCGAAGTACCACATTTGCATTTTTTAAGTGTTTTTAAATAATCTGCGGAATTTTCCTTTCATTCTTTTCCTTTAAACCTAGAATTTAAGACGGCCCAACGGTTACAAGTTGATTTTGTTGTTAAAATGCCGGAGCCAGACATAGCTCAAAGTGTTTGTACATTTTTGTCCGTGAAAACTACAAAGTATTACAAAATTTTGTGCAGCTACACAAAGTCCCGCTTTACATGATCATTGAAATGATCATTCAAATGAAGCTATGTCTTGCTCCAGCATAAGATTATTGTGTATTTTTAAAATATACAGATTCAAAAATTCAGAGCTATACGAAGCCTACCAAGAGAAGTTGCGAGAAGAAAGAGAACAGAAGATCTGTCAGTACCGAAAGGATATCATCACACTGTGGGTAAGTAGAATAGCTGGAGCAAGTAAAGTATGACCTTCATGCCGAAATCTTCTGGTATTTTAGCAGGTGTCCCTGAATACTAAGATCCTGCAACAAGACTACTCTACGTTATCTGCTTTTTAAGTGCATTAGATATCT